>OZ012728.1:15113128-15713128 GCA_963942605.1 Poecilus cupreus
GAGTATTTTCAGCGGTATTCAATAGGTGGGCGTTAATTTTAAAGAAATTTAATTTGCTGTAACTTTTTGGTTTTTTGGGTTTTTATCTAAAATTTATTTTTAAAAAAATATATTATTTTGGGTCTCCCCCTAGTTACATTTTCAATCTTTTCCGTGCGTTTTGAATCACCTGTATAAGACCAAAAAAAAATCTTAAACTAATTGCAAGATTTAGAACAGACAACGATCTAATTAGAAATAATAACTGGACTGGACGGAGTCGACGACTGACAATGCAGAATATGTGAGACTTTGAGAAAATAAATCATTTAAGATGACAACGAAAAAAAATAATCTTACATATAGTAATATGATATTATTTAGATCGTTGTATCAGCAATCGAAAATAATATCATACACAGTAAAAATTTTAATTTGCGATTTGTTAATTTTGCAGTTGATAAGTATTTTTTCGCGCCGCCGTCCGATATTGACACAATTACATATCTCCAAAGCGGTCGGAAATCATGTTTTTGTCAAACTAGTTCGACAAAAATTGCTAACTTTTTATAGTTATATGTTGGCATCACTTCACTAATTTTAGCTAACTTCTGACGCTAGAAATGTCAAAGTATTACATTGACTTAAAAATATTATGGCAATATATGTACAATTGAGTATTTGCAATACAAGAAAGTGGAATATTTATGGATTTTAAATATATTTGTAAGTAATTATAATTGAATTTGCAGTGTAAAATCCAAATGAAAATATATAGATATTTTTGGTTATGATATTGGAAAATAAACATAATTGACATTCAAGTATCTTGAAGTTAGCAACATAAAAAAATTCATTAAGAAAATGAGTAATAAATTAAATTTATTTATTAAATTTACATAAATGTTGGCGCGAAAAATCTTGTGTATCCCTCGGTTGGAAACTATTTTGCGAGTGCTCGTAGTTGTAGGACTCGCCTACGGCTCGTCCTATCAAAATAAACTCGCACTCGCAAAATAGCAGTTTCCAACCTTGTGATACAAATAACTATTGTGTTAAATTATCTATTTAATAAATTAAAATTTTTAACAATAAAAATTGTTTTTTGCCGATTGACATTAAAGATCACACTTCACGGGCTGCTAACAGTCTGTAAAGTGTCACTTTTATATCTAGACTGTAAAAAATATTTTACATAACAACCGCTCGAAAAACGCATATCAACCGTTAATAAATACATAGCAACCGTTCAACACATGCATGGCAACCTAATTTGACAGCGATAACCTTCAAAATATCTATATAAAATAATCACTTAATTAACATTAATTCCAAATCGGCAAAAACATATGTTCAACTCGGCATCAAACACAGATTTATAGCTTCGACAGTATTCATGGCCTCGGCTTCGCCTCGTCAATGAAACGGCAGCCTCTGCTGTTAATCTGGTTTTTTGATGCCTAGTTAAACAAATAACTATTTGGATCTATAAAATTTAACAAATAGACTCGTCAATAATAACAACTAAATTTGAAATTGTTAAAGAAAGTTTGTATCCTTTGTAACAACTTAATTTGTTAGAATAACTATGATTTATTATTCTATTCTATTATATCTATTCTATTCAATAAAATTGCTAAAATATTTAGTCAAAATTACATAAAAATAAATATTAATAATTGCTATATTCGCAAATATATTTAGTTACGAAATATACAAAAATAATTTGTTACTTGCTATCAAATTTGAAACTTGTTAATTTAACAAAAATTAACAGTGGATCTTCTAGGACTCATAATTTTGTTAAAATTTGTAATTTTTCACTGTGTACCAATCATATTTTGAACAATCGTAAAATGATTTTAAATTGCCCGAAAAACATAAAATTTCCTTCTTTCGCCCTTCTAAATTCTCTGGAGCCTTCTTTGATCTTATTCCATCCTTCCTCTTAAGTACAGTCGCTGCCACAAGCACAATTCCTCTTCTTCTGCCTCTATTACATTAAGTACATTATACATGATTTTATATCGAGCTAGGCAGGTGAATGTTTCATGTTAAACTTGTTATTGAGGGAGTTCTCTTCTATACCGGCAGTGGCTCCAGACTCGAGCGCCGGAAATGTATTATTTAGAGCGGAAACCGGAAGTGAGAGGGCACCGGATATTGACAAGGGGATGGATTGGGAATTGCAGGAAAACTTCGGAACTAGTGGTCCGGAAAATGAGAACAGTATGGTGTTTGTAAATTTATTAACGGCTCTAATTTTATAATATTTATCAGAAATGAGAAAATCACTGAAAAATTGTATTGCCTCAATGTTAATTAAATAACAATTATCATATTACATTATTTTACGAAAAAAATATAATTCATTAATTATATTTATTACTTGCAAAATATTTAATTAAATTACATTTTATAATTACTAATTACAATTACTTTTTATTTTTTATGAAAAGAAAAAGAACATCATTTTTAATATATTTAATATATTTATTTCACAACTTTATAATAAAAAAATCTGGTGTGGGCACCACACTATTTTCTTATACAAATAAAACCAACTGAACATGTATGATTTGTTCCTTGCGTATAACTATTGTGATAATTATTTGACATATAGATATTATAGTTGTTTAATTTTATGTTCTGAGCTATGATTTTAATTTAAAATATTAATTAATATCTAGTCTTTCTATTGTATCTATTTTATCTAATAATACAAATTTTGCTTTAATAATATTTAAAACGACACATATTTTTGACACTTCACAATTATTTGACACGTTTGACACATAGATATTAAAAATGTTTTAGTTTTTGTTCCCATTGTAACGAAGATTATAGAAATATATTCTTAAACATAATTTAATTTTTCTCAAAATTTGAAGCATGTACAAGAAAAGTGCAAATAACATTTTATATTCCAAATATTTTTGCTAATATCTTTCATTTGAAACTTTTCCTCATAGCTGATTCGATTTTTGAAATAAATGGAATTTATTATTTTTTGTCTCCAGTAAACTTTCGTTTTTTCAATTTCATTCAAAATCAACTCAGCTCTTTATTTTTTCATGAAACTTATAAATTCAAAGTTTCGTTTACATATCTTGTCTCGTTCATGAGATATTGCGCACACGGATATCCATCCATCCATCCATCCTCACACACACACACACACACACACACACACACACACACACACACACACACACACACACACACACACACACACACACACACACACACACACACACACACACACACACACACACACACACACACACACACACACACACACACACACACACACACACACACACACACACACACACACACACACACACACACACACACACACACACACACACACACACACACACACACACACACACACACACACACACACACACACACACACACACACACACACACACACACACACACACACACACACACACACACATTATTGAGAAATTGGTCTTAACGGATTTAGTCTAAATATGTATTTCCACAAAAATCTCGTCAATGATTATTTTCGTGATTCCAATACTTCCTTATACTTTATATAAAAAAGTAAGGAAAAAAATCTGATGTGGCCAGCACATAACCTCCCGCCCAATACTACTCTTAAACGGTACAAAATATTATTTGATGATACAGAAACATACCTTCTTATTTGTTTATTTTCTATTTATATTTGAGAATTTTTATTTTCTTTCGTATATTTATTTAATTTTTTGACATATATTTCACTAAAAGAAAACAGCTTCACAATCACAATGATATGTGTCACATTTCGTAAAAAAGTTGAAAATTTTTAAATGTTTCCATGGTGTACTAGGAATGCAAGATTTGTGAAATCTAATTTCTTTATATTTTATTATCTCTAAATCTAATGAAAATTAATAAAATTAGTGTAATCAAAACACATGTAAAATTAAATATTCTACAACTTTCAAAATAACATAAATTGTTGAAAAAGGAAATTTAACCGTGTTTTTCACGAAAAACTGTTAAGGGCTTCAAGTAAACTGCTACTTGCGGTTGACCAATTTTATCCAAAATCTAATCAGCTCTTCATTTAAATATAAGAAGCAATAATTCACAAAATTGTATTTTTTGATATTATAGTATTTGAGTTATGCGAGACGAAAAAATTGCCACAGACTACACACATACATACATACATACATACAGACATCATCGCGAAAATAGTAAAATCGTATTTTAGGGACCCTAAAACGTGTTTATTCATTGAAAACTCACTACCCAATTTTTTGACCAAAAACAATACCTCCCTTACCTAGAGGTAGGCGGGAGGTAAATATAGGCACATAAATTATAATTATTAAAATTTATAAAAAATTATACACTAGAAGTCTACAACAAAAACAAAACGTTCTGACTAATATTGTGGATTATGGTTATTGATGCTGTTGTTTTAAAATTATAAATTTTTTTGATTTAAAATAAGGCCTGCGAATGAAAATAATCTATCAATAGGACACAAGGACAACAAAATGGGGTTATGTTTCAGAAAAATTCATTTGATAAATTAGAAAAATTACTGAAAACATCAAATTTTGAATTGATGAACTATTCAAAAAATTAAATATTTCCGTTTTTATTTGATTAGAAATTGAAATGGAATTTGAATTTTATCTCATCAAAAAATTATGAATTTGATAATTCAATATAAAATGCAAAGTAATTGTCAATGTAATTGTAATTAAATTGAAAAATTGCTAGAATTTCTAATAACTTGCATAAAAATGTAATTAATTATTGAACTTTCCATTACAGAACGAATGTAATTGAATATATATTAATAATTACATTTCTGAAATATGTAATTAATTACTTGTAATTATTTACTGCCCATCTCTGATATTTATTTACCAGACGTCAATAAAGATACATGGAACATAAAAGAAAGTAAAATTACACAATAGTAGGAAATAAAACTAAAGCAATTTAAAAACTTTAAAGATCCATTGATTGCCTCTTCTAACTTCATTATAAACAAGCTAAAAGACTGTAGGAACTCCAGACTAAATATTTAAACTAGTTTAAAATAGTTTCTCGAAGAAATTGGAAACCTAATTCGAGAGAAACTGCTTTAAACTACCAGCAAATACTAATCGTAATTTATTACTTTACTTTAGCTACTGTTGGAGCACAACAAACTATAACATTTTAAATGTAATTATTTATGATGGAAACACAAATAGAAAAACGCTTCTAAACAGAGATGCTTGTAGCAGAGAATAAAGAATTCGGCGTAAATTGTAGTACCATGGTAAATAAACCATACAAACAGTCGTGTTGTTTGAGTTTGACAGATGGCATTTGGCATAATTCTAATGATTATTGACTTGTTTAAATTATTTCTAAATAATCATGGACTCATTTACCATTTAGAAATAATTTAGGACAGATATTTCCAACCTTATGCAAACTAGAGAATAAAATCAGTGGAATAAACAAAAAATATCGCATCAAAATCATAGTTTAAATGTAATCTTTAGATGCGATATTTTTTTTTTTTATTCTACTGATAAATTTATTCTCTAATTAATCTGAGGTTGGAAAACAATTCAATAATCATTAAAACTATGCCAAATGTCATCTGTCAAACCCAAACAATTCGGCTGTTGATATGTTTTGTTTACCATAGCACTCTGGAAATAGCTAAAAATTATAAATATTTTACGTCTATCTCATGACTGAAATGTAGCACATCAATAAGTTTTAGTTCATTTGGTGCAGTTATTGTTGCTGAAAGTTTTTTATATTTACACTTTTGTTCTAAAATTCATGGAAAACGAATTATCGCATAATGAAAATTTTAACATTATATTTCCTGTCCTATAAAAAAGTAGACATCCTGTATATACAGTGTATAAATTATGAAAAGTTGTATAAATATTTAGTACACTTCTGTACCTATGAGACTTATAAAATATAGTTTACTTTTAAACTAAGATATCATATGTTTTCTTATATTATAATAAATACAGAAATATGAGTCTCTGGAAGAATATCTCAAAATTTATACGTATTCTAGTAATAAATATTTAAATTAAAAATTTAAATAATTTTTAAAATACTGAGGACTACTAAATATCAAAAAAATCTTTCTTTTATGATTATTTATATTGATTTTATTGCCGATATTAAATAAGAACATTGTTGTATCAATAAATTGTTGTAAACACGATTTTAATCGTATAAACGTTCCTGAATCATTTTAAAGAAACATACTTGAAACAAATCTCAAACAAAATAAAATTTTCTACAATTTTTACTTAAAGCAATTACTCTAAAATAATTCTAGAACATCCTGTTGTACCATTTATTTAATGACAGCAATGTCTCGATTACAATTTTTGATTAAAACATTACCGAATTTACACAGCTATTAAACGTTTCTGAATCATTGCAGAGAAAAATATTTCAAGTAAAGCCGATAGAAAATTTATTTTTCTGCAAGTTTTACTTGAAGTATTTTTCTCTAAAATAAATCAGAAACTCCTAGTAGCGCCATTTATTTGATTGCAGCAATGTAGTTATTACAATTCGTTGATTGCAACAATAAAAAATTTGCGGAACTGTAAAACGTTTCTGCATCATTTTAGAAAAAAAATACTTCAAACAAAATCGATAGAAAATTGAATTTTATACAAGTTTTACTTGAAGCATTTTCCTCTAAAATAAATCAAAAACGCGTAGTAGCGTCATTTATTTGATTGCAGCAATGTAGTTATTACAATTCGCTGATTACAACAATAAAAGGTTTGCGGCACTGTAAAACGTTTCTGCATCATTTTAGAAAAATTACTTCAAATAAAATCGATAGAAAATATAATTTTGTACTAGTTTTACTTGAAGTATTTTTCTCTAAAATAATTGAGCAACGCTCGGCAGTGCCATTTATCTGAAGGCAACAATCACAATGTGGCGATTACAATTCGTTGATTGCAATAATACGTAGTTTTCGTCATTTTTAATGGTTTCTGAATCATTTTGGAGAAAATTTCATTAAACAAAACTGATAGAAAATGCAATTCTCTATAAGTTTAGTTTGAAGCATTTTTCTCTAAAATAATTCAACAACACTCGACTGCTCCATTTATTTGAATGCAACAAGTCGAACAAAAAATATTCTTTGAGGCACAATAAAAAGAAGGATTAAATAACACAATGTCCAGCTCTCAAAAAGTGTAGTTAGTAACATAATCGAATGACAAGGGAATAAAGAATGTCAGCACAAAGAGGTAAAGTATAAATACAGTCCCTTTGGAATTTGAAATCAGACAAAATCAATCCAAATCTAATTATAAATTGAAGTGCTATAAATAGGATCTTAAAGCCTACTCGACGGATCCCATTTCTACCGCAGCTTCCAATAAAACAAAATGAAATCAACCCGTTTCGATATTCCCAGTAGGTATACTACATACCTCGTGCCATAGCCAGAGCGTTTGTAAGATTAAATTTATTTTGACAAGAAATATATTTTTATTATACCTGCATCAGAATCCGTGTTTAAAACACGCTGCAGCGTTCGTAAACGCAAGATTAAAACACGCCGTGCTTTAAAAGTTGCGAAGCAACAACAAAAATAATTACTATTAATATCTGTCAAAACTGTAAACATAAACAACAAATGCTAACCAGTCTCCATGTAAACGATATACGTCAAACGTCAAACGCGCAAAATAATGAAATGAATCAAAATCAAAATGTTGCTTTCCAGTTTTTTCCAGGGTAATGCAGGTATAATAAAAAAATAGAGATGACACACGTGTATAAGTACTTTTAAAGCACGTACGACGAGTTTGAGAGCACGACGCGAAGCGGAGTGCTTTTAACGTCGCTAGTGTTACTTATACACTTGTATCATAATACTATTATCCAACACCTCTCAATAAATGCTCTATAACTATGGCGATTGTAAACAAGGAAAGTAACAGATTACCCACTACTGGTTATAATTTTGGGAAAAATCACTAGTGAGTAATTTTTTATTTATAACAATAATAATAACACACAACACCTTGGTAACCACTTCGATTGACATTTTAATTTTAAAAATTTAAAGCATATGTCACTGTAAATAATATTTCTTTAATAAATTTTGCATTTATTAAGAGTTGTTGGATAAAACGTTATACTTCACACGTGGCTAATTCATTACTTTGCCCACTTGTAAAGTAAATAATTATTTTCTACTCCTGTGTATACATATCTGCATTATTTAAATTTTTCGATGAATTATAGTACCAACAATTCACGACAGTGAATTATGATTCATAATTCACTCTTCTCGACCAATCACAGAGCCAGAAATCCATAATCCACGATTATTTTAAAGACGTGATGTGGATCACCAAGCAACGGCCGTCTGACAGTTGACATGTAGTTAGTTGTCATTGTGTATGTTGACGTTTTTCAACGTGTGTTCTCAACGAATTTCGATCATTTTCATAAGTGATTTCCAAATTTGCGAAAGTAGAAAAAGTATAGTATTATATTCAGGACTATGGGCATTATTCCTCTTTACAAAGATATATAAATTTATAATTTTCATTGAGACAAACTTAAGTCATTGAAATTTAAATGAAAGCATGCAATTCATGATTGTTGCAATATTTTCACAACATATTATAAGATAATCTGAAGAACTTTCTTGAATTTCTACTAAAAAATATTAAAAGTGATTCAAGAATATTAGTTATGTTACATAATTAATTATTTAGGGGTATCACAACAATCTGAAAAAAAATATAAATATTTTAAAATGAACAAATATTAATAACAGATTACCAATTTTTACATTTTCAATGATTACTTCAGTCTGGCAAAATTAAAATAAATTAATTATACATCGTCGAATAGAAAAAGGTCCAACGAATATTTCAGTAAACAATATGTACTGCCTAATATTTTAGATAAAGCAAGAAAAATTAACACAGTTGTATGTGTAGTACAGTAAACATGAAATGTAGTATATAGTAATGTTGAAAAAACTCAAGCCTTCAGGGTTTCATGAAATTTTTAACCAATAGGATGTTACGCGTCACTGAGCTTTATTTCCCGTAAAGTATGCAGCATTTGAACTTTATTTGTTCGGTGAATGAACAGCCTTTTGACATTTTGTTAATCAAAATCGAATATTTAAAAATTCGTAAATGATTGAAATTGTTTTGTATATTCTAGCTCACTGACACATGAATTATTTATTATTTACAAAATATTTCGTCTCCATCTAATTTAATATACAAGAGCTCTTCAATTGCAGATCTTAATAAGTAGAGCGCTCTGTGATTAATTATGTAATTTAAAATTAAAAAAAAACACAGTGTTTTTTTATTTAAGCGGTCTCAAATGATAATATTATATGTCGCCATTTTTTTAAAATTTCGTATATTTAAATAGTTTATTCAACACCTCTCAATAAATGCTCTATTACTAAGACGATTTTAAACAAGAAAAGTAACAGATTACACACTATTGGGTATAATTTAAGGAAAGTCACTAGTGAGTAATTTTATATTTGTAACAATAATAATAACACACAACACCTTGGTAACTACTTAGATTGACATTTTAATTTAGAAAATTAAAAGCAAATGTCACTGTCAAATAATATTTCTTTAAAATTTTGCATTTATTAAGAGATGTTGGATAAAACGTTATACTTCACACGTGGGCGAAGTGGAATTACCCACTCGATAAAATTATCACACTTTTCGGTTTCGTGTGCGAAAACTTCTCTCGTGGGTAATTGCTTTCTTTGCCCACTTGTAAAGTAAAGAGGTATAATCTACGCCTGTGAGTAAACTGTCACTTATAAGAGCTTGATTTCCGCACTCGTTTTCATTCGCGTACTATTTATTATAAATGTTGATAATACAATCTTTACATTTTTTAAATTAATTAATAATTTTCGAAGCTTGTTCTTCTATATCTGACGAAATACTTTCTAAATTACTCATTTTATCGAAATGCTTCAAAAATGTATGAAAAGCTACTACATAATTGTTAAATGTCAAATTGTAGTCTTCATGGATTAAAAACATTTTTTACAGCAACTATTTGGATTAATTTTCTGCTTGTCAAAAAAATTAAGTTAAATTATTTTAATTTTTTTTATCTTTGGGCGGGCATGATAATTTACAAGTGGGCAAAGTAAGTAATTACACACTACAGAAACTTTAGAACACGAGTGTGATAATTTTATCGAGAGGGTAATTCCACTTTGCCCACGTGTGAATTATAATATTATATCCAACATCTCTTAATAATAAAATAATTATTAAAGTTATTTGACAGTGACATATGCTTTAAATTTTTTAAATAAAGTGTCAATCGAAGTAGTTAGCAAGGTGTTGTGTGTTATTATTATTGTTATAAATTTAAAAAAAACTCACTAGTAAGTTTTCTCAAAATTATATCCACTAGTGAGTAATCTGTTACTTTCCTTGTTTAAAATCGCCATAGTTATAGAGCATTTACTTAGAGGATAAAATATTGTACAATACACATGCGATAATGTACTAAACTTAAGTGATTGCAAATTTTAAATGCGTGTGTTAATAACGCTCTTATCCCACTTATATAGTAAATATCTATTAATCACTCATGACTCGACAACGTGTGACTAATGAAATCCTCTTATTAAACAACCGTTTTACAAACTTAAAATTATCAACTAAACATTAATTTTACACACTATCAAAGTAAGTTATTTAGGCGGGAGGTTATGTGTTGGACACATTATATTATTTAATTGGTAATCGCTATCCATCCAACAGTTACACAAAATAAATACCCATTTCTGGGTGAGGTACGCTTCTGAATTCAGAGCTATGTTACAGCAAACAAAAATCAATTTATAAGTATATATGATAGTTACTGTTTACTATTTTTAAAAACTATTTATTGTATATTTTTTACTAAAGCAGCATATTTACCACCCGTGGTATCGTGACCCCACATATGTAATTTAAAAGTAAATATATGAGGCTCTAGTAATCCAGTAAGTACACAAGAAAATATAGGAATTTTAACAAAAACTTACAAATAATATTTGTAACCCTTCAAGGCTCCTGACAGCAAACCCTCTTCAAAATGTCATTAAAAATTGATTCACATCTTCAAAACACTTTAAATATATTTATTGAATTGTAACAATACATTTTATCCACAAGAAAACACTGTATCATCTATAAAATATAACTTCAAACTGATCACAAAATACGTCGAAAGAATTGGTTTCGTCAGGTTCAGGCGAGAATTGCTAATTAATCTTGCGATTTCTGCTCAAATACTATATTGTCCATTCAGTGCTGGTTAGACTCTCAATTTCAGTGAGTCGTATTATACTGAGTTTAATTGATTGTTCCGTAGTTTTGATGATATGGATAGTACATCTGCTATGAGTGACAGTAGTGTTTGAATCGTGATGGACGAAGGTTGTGTTTGTGATTGAAATACTTTGTTGTTGAAATACATTTGGAAATATGTTGGGGAAGTCAGGGAAAGGTCTTGGCGATGCCCTTAAGGAGGGGAAGACGCAGATTAGTGGTAAGTCTTCAATAGTTTTTGTATTCTATTTATTGGTATGTTTTATCTCATGAAATATTTTTTTATGATCACATTTATAGTTTATCTGTACAAAGATATTACAGGCTAACGACGCAAAAACTTTTTTAATAATTTTACCTATTTCCTATATTTTTTGGGGAGCTGAGCCCTAAAATAATAATAAAAAATATGTACCAGAATACCTCCCGCCATAGATTTCTTATCGAACAATGCAGGAACACGGATTACAACTATCAAGAAATGTTCAACCTTTCAAAAAATTATGACACATGCCAAATAATTGCATTTATTTTAAATCGGCACTAAAGTGCTCAAAAATCGTCATTGAAAGCTCAGAAATCGTGACTAAAGTAACCCATACGACGATTTTGAGCAATGCAGTGTTGGCAACCGTAAAACAATTATTGTACAAGTAGGATAATTTTGATAGGTATATGACGTATTGTAGTAAATTTATACGTAAATTGAAACAATGTGTGCAAGAAGAATTAACTAATTAATTCCGATGAAGAAATTGGGGACAAAACACATAATTTTGAGTGTTATTTACGATAACTTCAATGTTCGAAGTTGGCAACATTGAGTGTCAGTTCCAATTGACAACTGACAAGTCTATAAACTTAATTTATATAATAATTTTTTTACAGTTTTTTCTAATTTTTGATTTCAAATAAAACTTAATATGTACCGTTAGGATAATTTTGGCAGATATATTGACGTACTATAGTAAATTTGGACGTAACATAAAACAAAATTTGCAAGAAGAATTAACTAATTAATTCCGATGACGAAATGGAGGACAAAACACATAATATTGAGTGTTATATATGATATCTTGGCAACACTGACTGTCAGTTTCAATTGACAACTGACAGATGTATAAACTTAACCTATATTGTATTTTTTTACAGTTTTTTCGAATTTTAGATTTCAAATAAAACTTAATATGTACCGCGGCACTGAAGTTCCTTTTTATTACTCACATGGTTTATTTTCCTCGGTCCTACGGGCCTCGGCAAATAAATTCCATATTCGTGATTAAAAGTTAAACTTCAGTGCCTTGATGCATAAATAACTATTTTCTACCGTTGCTTAGTTTTTTCAAAAAACACAGGTTTGCAAATTTATATAATAATATCAAAATATAATTTTTCTTTAATGTGTTGTAATTCGTAAATGGTGACAGTAAGAGGAAAATGTTTCAACAATAATTGTAGATAATAATATTTGAAATATTTTTCTAATAACAAAATTTCATTAAACCATAACTATAAAATAACTTGATAGGACTTCAAGTAAACTACCACTTCCAGTTATTGGATTATCACCAAAAACTAATCAGCTCTTCCAAAGGAGATACAATTGATATATACAAAATATCTAATTTTTCAGTTTAGTAGTTTTTGAGAAACCGTAACTCCAGAGATCCACACAGACTGACAGACTGACAGACACACAAACAGACATCATAGCGAAACTATTAAAATCGTATTCTAGGAACCCTAAAACGTGTTCAACCACTGAAAACTCACTACCCAATTTTTAGCATGATTCCTATATCTCCCTTACATGATGTGGTGGGAGGTTGAATTATCTGTCCCTCTTCCAAATCATTGAACTTTTATATCATATATTTTTCACTGAATGCATATTTATCGAGCTATTCCAGATAGCAAATTAAAATAGGATCCTCAATATAAACTGAAAATTCTCGCCGAAATATTTGATAAATCCAATACCTAAACTCCCATCTTGAACGGACCAAATAGATAAACCAGTACCTCTCTTAGGTACTAAAATAATCATTTGGTTAGGGTAAATTGAGCAAGATCAAAAACAATTTTACATTTTGTAAATTAGTACCTACAAAATTAACACCTGCCCAAACTTCAAATACAAAAGCGGGCTCTGATGAAAAATGTTTCTTTGTGGGTGATATGAAAGGAAAGGCAAATAATTAAACACAACTCCTTTGAGGGTATTGAAAAATTTGTCTAAAGGACGCAAAAGTTAAAAGTAATACAAATACAGAAGGACGTGCTCCTTCCAATGACTACAAAATTAACTTTTAAATTATACATTAATTTTCTGCGTGTTTTGAAATGTAATATGTGTTTAAAAATAATTTATTGACTGGCAAAACATGCTTTGTGTAACTGATACATCAGTGGTAACATATTAATGAAATATTGATTATTAACTGGACAGTACTCTCTAATAACTTCGGAAATGAAATTGGCTGATAGTATATTGTACAACGAGCATGGAATGGTATTCATTCCATGCGAGTTGTACACTATACTTTTTCTACGACCACGATATTATTTCCTAATTCATTTAATATTAATAAAAATATTTGTCTCGCTTTCATCATTCCAATATTTGACAATTCCAAATAAGTATCCTAGCAATGGCACCTGTACATAAATGAACTGACCGGTATTGAAATACTCACAAAACAAATTCATTTCGCACGATGCTTGCAATGTACCTCATATCCCTAGCAACAACAAACATACATGAGCAGATTTCTAAGTGGTCGTAGAATTATACTTTTTTCTTCAAACGTCACAAAAGTACGTTGTTATGTATTTGTATTCAACAAGCAGAAGTTCAATATTATCGCCGCCGGCGTAAAAGTGTTTCATTGGCAACACATTTACGCCGGCGGCGGACAAAGTAAAATTTCATGCAAAATAGTAAGGTTATAATTCAATAATTTGACAGTTAAGAATAAAACAAATAAACAGAAATAATAAAATAACATATTCTGTGGCAACTAGAAATACTGGATACGGCAGAATATTTGTTGAAGTTTTGAGCATTTTTTAAAGTTTTAATGTCTATTTTCTATGTTTGAAGAAAAAATAGCATGTGTTATTCGGAATAAATGTGACTTTGTATACTTCGCATGTAATTGTCCGACTCGCTTCGCTCGTCGTTACATGCTCAGCACCCAAAGTATCACATTTACTATTGTTCAATAAAAAAAATCTGATGTGGCCAGCACATAACCTCCCGCCCAATACTACTCTTAAACAGTACAAAATAGTATTTGATACAAAAACATACCTTCTTATTTGTTTATTTTCTATTTATATTTGAGAATTTAAATTTTCTTTCGTATATTTATTGCATTTTTTGACATATATTTCACTAAGAAAACAACTTCAAAATCAAAATGACATGTGTCACATTTCGAAGAAAAAATTGATAATTTTTAAATGTTTCCACGGTGTACTAGGAATGCAAGATGTGTGAAATCTAATTTCTTTATATTTTATTATCTCTAAATCTAATGAAAATTAATAAAATTAGTATAATCAAAACACATGTAAAATTAAATATTCTTCAACTTTGAAAATAACATAAATTGTTGAAAAAGGAAATTTAACCGTGTTTTTCACAAAAAACTGTTAAGGGCTTCAAGTAAACTTCTACTTCCGGTTGCCCAATTTTATTCAAAATCTAATCAGCTCTTCATTTAAATATAAGAAGCAATAATTCACAAAATTGTATTTTTTGGTGTTATAGTATTTGAGTTATGCGAGACGAAAAAATTGCCACAGACTACACACACACATACATACATACATACATACATACATACATACATACATACATACATACATACATACAGACATCATCGCGAAAATAGTAAAATCGTATTGTAGGGACCTTAAAACGTGCTTATTCATTGAAAACTCACTACCCATTTTTTTGACCAAAAACAATACCTCCCTTACCTAGAGGTAGGCGGGAGGTAAAAATAAATAAATTGTCACCCCATCTACTCATTTCTAAGAGTGGCACCCTGCCTTGGTCACAAACATCCCCTAGAAGTGTTAGGGTAAACAGATATTTCTAAACAACGTTTATCTTTTAGCTTGACAAACTATTTTGTAATATTTCATAGAAAAATGTTTCAAATAAAACTTGAGAGGAAAGCGCTTCTTCTTCCTACCCGAGTTCAAAGTTTGTGTCATGAACGCAGCGAATGAGGTAATGCGAGCGAGAGTGGAAGAAGGGCTTTACTCTCGTCTTAGACGCAACATTTTTTTACGTTTCTAAAAACGATTTGCTCGGACCTAGAATGCACATTGACAATTGACACGTCAAAAGTTAGGTTATCACACAAGGCGGTGTAGCAGTGTTGCCAATAAACTAATCTTAAATATAAATTAAAGTTGTCAAATTGTGATTTAATCTAGAAAAAGGAAAATATAAGACATAATTGTAAAACAATTTAAAGTATGATGATGAAACACTTCTTGACTGGCAAGTGTATGGAAAATAAAACGTTTTTTGGAATTCAATCAAATTATTATATTTTCAGGGGAAGAAAAGTCAAACCTTAAAAACAAAATCAGTCCCGTTATTTTATTGTCACACATTATGCGATATAAGTAAAGAATAGTATATTCTACAACAAGTAATGGAATGGCACATATTCCACGCGAGCAAAAAATTTGTAGTCCGAGCCAAAGGCGAGGGCTACTGTTTGCGAATGTGGGATATGCTATTCCGTTACATGTTGTAGACTATACTTTCTATTACAAGGTTTTGGAAATTATTCAAAAAATACAAATATAAAACTGTTGAAAACGTCAAACTCAAAAAATTAAATTAAAACAAACAGACGTAACCATAGTAACTGAATCAAGATACTTCATATATCGCGCTAATATGCGGCTTTGATTCGTCGAAATTATTCCATACGCGGCGTATGGAATGATAGTTGTTCCAATACAGTTTTTAGTTGTGAATTGTGTAGTTTCCAAAACAGTGTTATAGAAAACATCTTCCTTTACTTAATGCAGATGCAAGAGGATTTTCAACTTGAAATCAAACAGATAATTGAATTTGTAACTGTCTTTCTTGTCTAATACTCTGTCGAATATCTTGTCTCCCTTGGTATTCTAGCACGAAATCTGAGATACAGATGATACTGAATTAATTTCGTCCATGGAATTGATGGGCAGCGGATTTGCTCAATTGGGAATTGGTTATTTAGGGCTGGTGAACTCGAATAGACATTTTGGAGAAGGTAAATTTAAACGGAGGTGATGTTCAAGAAATGTACAGTCAGCTCGAAATAATTCGATAAGAATTAATAATGAATTTTATCTACGCTAATGATATAATATTAGTATATTCTACAACAAGTAATGGAATGGCACATATTCCACGCGAGCAAAACGTTTTTAGTCCGAGCCGAAGGCGAGGGCTACGGTTTGCGAGTGTGAGATATGCCATTCCGTTACACGTTTTAGACTATACTTTCTATAACAAGATTTTAGAAATATACAAAAAATACAAATATAAAACTGTTGTAAACGTCAAACTTGAATAAATCAAATTAAAACAAACAGACGTAACCTTAGTAACTGAATTAAGATACTTCATATGTCGCGCTAATATGCGGCTCTGATTCGTCGAAAATATTCAATACGCAGCGTATGGAATGTTAGTGATTCCATAGCAATTTTTAGTTGTGGAATGCCAAGTTTCCAAAACAGTATTATTGAAACAAATTCCATCATTGTAGTGGAGTAATCTAACATATTACTCCACTCAGTGAGGTAATTTGATGCGTTTTTGTCTATTACCTCACTTATTAAAGTAATATGATACGTTTTTGTCTATAACCTCACTTTATTCCATGGAATAGAAGGCTTGGGTAATTGGTGTTTACAAGTGAGTAACAAGTAATAGCTATTAACATTCCTAGCGATGTTATGAGCATCATAACAGACGCAGATGTCAGTTTGAAATCCGAGCTCATAAGACATCTAAGGCCTGTTATGACTCATAACATCCGTGGTTTGTTCAATAGTTTATCGGTTTCAGAATATGAACACGTTAATGTCATTAATAAATATTATTTTTTGAAATTCTTTTATGAATAACGTCTGTCATAATTTTAGAAGGTGATCAAGTAAGTCTGTTTGTTTTTATTTAACACCATGGTTACACTTATTTATAAATAATTATTTACTTAAACATCAAATGTGTTCATAATGGCTAGATAAAAAGTGGATTTTGGCGATGTTGAATTGCCTGAAAATATTTGGAACGCAGCAGGTGAAGCTCTGGACAGCTTAATTCCGCGTGTATTAATAAATAGCGTTATATTATCATTATGTTTTATTTTGATTTTCTTTACTGTTTTGACAGTTCAGTATGGTAATATTACCGTACAGCATAGTGTTATAACATACTTACCCTGCCTACTTTTGTGCATGTAAACATAAGTTTAATCACCTGAAGCAAACGTATTTTAATAAACTAGATCTGTAACTATAAGTTGATAACAAATACATATTATTTAACAATTATTTACTAGCCACTAAAATACAATCTGTCAAAAATGAAATATTATTCGTGCAAGACAAAATTGATTTCTTTGACGCTGTATACGAGAACACAGCCCTCTTGGAGTACATTCTTAATTACTTGGCAAATTGAATAAGCCTAATTAATTTGTGTAACACTGTCTACTTGGCAAAAAATTGACGTTCAGCAAATTGAGATTTGAGCAAGAAATATTGCTGCAGAATGATGAATCTTAAATTAATAACATTTTGTAGACATGCTGTAAATTAATCTAAATATTTGAAATATTTTCTTCGGTATAAAATTAAATTTTTCTAAAAACTGGAAGCATATTCGAGACTATAGAAAATAGACCAATCAGATAGCTCAATTTTTCTTAATAACGCTGTATAATATTGGTTATTTGCGTTGCTAAGTTGGGTTTTGGTCGTAAACAAATGAATCATGTAATCATATTATTCATATTCATGAATATATGCAAACAATTATTATTATTATTGATAAAATAATTCGTTGTATAGTCAATAGTTATATCACGAGTGCTAAGAATAGTTTAAGATAAAATCCCTCGACCTGCGGTCTCGGGATTTTTTCAAATTATTATGTACTCAAACACTTTTTAAGCAAAATTTTATGCATAAGCTAGACATGTCAAATTTAATCGATTCAATTCTTTAGCACGAGGGGTATATGTCAAGATTATTTCATGAATTCATAGTATAAACTTTAATTTTTGGCGATGAAATTGTACTAAAACGTTGATTTTGACACATTTTCACATAAATAAATCGGTACACTCATAAGTAAAAGGCAACCATCAAATTTTGTTGTTATATTGTAACTATAGCAATTTGTTTGTTTTTCTTTTTACTTGTCAAATAAATGTCAAAAATTAATAAATAAAAATAGCTTGAAATGAATAATTCAGCATGTTTAAAGACTTAGAATACCAGTAAAGGTAAAAAACATGTAAGTATCTTGCTTCTGCAACTAATTATCCGGCTAAATATGCCTTCAAAATGTTCAAAATTTGCGTATAAATGCTAGCTTCAATTTAATCGCAAATAATCAGCATGGTGCTGTTTAATCACTTATCTAAAATGCACAACAATGCAAAATGAGATATTCTGATTGGTCAAATTTGTAATGAATGAAATAATCTTAACATATACAACTCGAGCTTCAAAAATCATCTGAATATACAGTTGAAGACTCGATGTCGTTGCCTAGGAAACACATCTTGTCCTCTCAACTGTATATTCGATTATTTTCGGAACTCTTGTTATATAACTACTGAAAATTGCAAATAACCTTTTTATTGCTCAAAAATCGTCATTAAAAGCTCAGAAATCGTCACTAGAGTAACCCATTGCACGACGATTTTGAGCAACCCAGTGTTGGCAACCGTTAAATAATTATTGTACAATTAGGATAATTTTAGCAGATATATTAACGTACTAAGTAAATTTGGACGTAACATGAAACAAAATTTGCAAGAAGAATTAACTAATTAATTCCGATGACAAAATTGAGGACAAAACATTTAACTTTGAGTGTTATTTACGATAAATTCACTGCTCGAGGTTGGCAACACTGACTGTCAGTTTCAATTGACAATTGACAGATGTATAAACTTAACCTATATTGTAATTTTTTTACAGTTTTTTCGAATTTTAGATTTCAAATAAAACTTAATAAGTACCTCGGCACTGAAGTTCCTTTTATCACTCACATGGTTTATTTTCCTCGGCCCTACGGGCCTCGCCAACTACATTCCGTATTCGTGATTAAAAAATTGAACTTGAGTGCCTTGATACCTAAATAACTATTATCCTAAATATTATAGCTAACAATTTGTATTTGAACATTTTTTCTTGGCTGTTTCCGTATTTGAAATAATTGAATTATTCTTGGAGCATCCACCAAAATGCGCTCGCCATAAAACTTACAATTACAAACATTTTATTTCCAGTAATAAAAGAAAGAGATCAACATCGTAAAGTAACAAAAGTAAATAAAACTCAGTACTCTGTCAAACGCACTTTTCACACGCGAGCAAATGCACTCGATACGGCCCTGGAAATTTGCATATCATTCTGTAAACACATTGTAATGTTTTCCAGAGCAGGAATTAATGAATTTTTAATGAAGCATGTTAATTGATGAAACGGCTGTGAATCAGGAACTGTCACAGGATAAATAAGCTACGGGGTGGGGAGGGCAAGTGTAGCAAACTTCACACATGTGCTTTAATTAATTACATTATTGATACAAGGATGTTTTTGATTATTGATGTTTGGTAATATTTTTGCATCTGGTGCATCTGTCTGTATTTATTATTTTAATTAATTATAAAATATTAAATACTGAAAAATATATTTTGAATTAAAATGCCCACGTATCTGTACTATGAGCTATTCTACTGGGTGTTCTACTTTTGCGCACTGAAATGCAACTTTATACTTTCAAAATAGATCTTTTTTTCTCTTAAAACAGTTTGTGACATAATTTTTATTTGTAATTATTTATCAATAAAAATATAAATAATTTCTCTACTCTTTATTTTAGGACCATAATGATCATTAATTGTTATAAAGAGAAACAATAGTTATTTATGATATAAGTTCGTGGGGTTGTTACATTCGGCTTCGCCTCGTTTCAGAAACATCCCCACTTACTCATAAAATTGGAAGAATTAATATTGTTCTTTTGTCAAATTCAAATGTTACCTGTTAAAAGAGTAAAATCAAAATGACTTAAATAATTTTCTCATTTTTCATTCTTTTATTTTCTTTTTAAGCTTAAACTCTAGTTGAATAATTGGTTTTAATATTTTCTGCTAAATTTCAAATCACTTCAAAATTTTGTTACAACAGTACGTAGCCTAGCGATGGTTGCTATAATTTGTCTATGTTGATAAACAAACAATTTGTTGTATTTGTCAGAGCAAATATTCTACTTATCTTGTAATTTCAAAACATGAATTTGACGAAATGTTACGGATAAAGTATAGTATTCTACTCGCATGTAATGACTATTACTCATTCGAATGATTTAGATCAATCGCATTCTCTCGTGATGCAAACTTCATTCTTATGAGTAATAGCACATATTACATGCTCCTTGAATAATATACTATTATACAATCTGACCTAATTACTCAATAACTATGTGTAGTGTAATATGCTGACTTAGACACATGTTCCATTAAAACAATAGCATATTGTAACGAATACAGATTGGTTGCTTCCCGAAGGTGCCTGGAATGTTCAGGAGGTCGCAACACAGAGTATATAAGGGGTCGCCGAGCAAACAGCGAGAGTCTATTTTAAGCCGTGAGAGAGTGCAAATTTATACACAGTAGAAATAATTGTAGTTATTGTGTTACAGTGTGTAAATAGATAGTGTTTTATTGTTAAATAAATAAAGAGAAATAAATAAACTTTTCTTTAGTTTTAGTTAAACTTGTATGTATTCTTTCAACTGCATCGTACCCGAGAATAAAACACTTTGTTAACAAATGTGCTCTGCAGATATGTGAACATTTAAATTTTAAAGAAATGTTTTGGGGAATATTCAAAATAATGCAGTAAAATATAAAATACAGACCGATTAACCAGCCGGAATAATTATGTGAAATAATTTTGTATCCATCTCTTGATGGACGTTACAAGAACTAACATATTTGATATATTAATAAGATTAACCTAATTATGCCATGGAAGACAGTTAACAAAAACTATCATTTATCATTGCCTATCTTCTATAAATTACTCTGCTATAGTTTTTTTTCGTACGACAATTATAAATGGATGATAATTAATTTTCTACTAAATACTTGGCTTCAAAACTTATATATTTACTTTAACTTTAAATGGTTATGTGCATATCTGATTTCTTAGTGTTTGCAAATTTGACATTTTCTTTACTTTTTACCTACCGTCACAGCCTGTAAGGGAGGTATAGGAATCGTGCTAAAATTAGTAGTGAGTTTTTAGTGGATGAGCACGTTTTATGATCCTAGAAAACGATTTTAATTATTTCAAATGATGTCTGTGTGTGTGTGTGTGTGTGTGTGTCTGTCAGTCTGTGTGGATTCTTGAAGTTACGGTTTCTCAAAACCTACTAAACTAAAAATTATTTTTGTATATATAAATTGTATTCTCTTGGAAAGAGCTAATTAGCTTTTGGTGATAATACAATAACCGGAAGTGGTAGTTTACTTAAAGCTTTATCAATTTATTTTATGAACTTTGTATAAATCTTACCATGTTTAGTATCAAATTAAAAATCTCGTGGACGAGATTTCAATTCAAGTGTCATAAAGTTATTTTGGACGATAGTCAATTGTTTTTTTTTTTTCATAAAAGTTATTTAAATCCTATCATGTTTAATATTAAATCAAAAGTCTCGCGGAAGAGATTTAAACTCTAGTGTCAAAAAGTTATTCTGAGAGATTGTCAACCGTTTTTATCTCCCGCAAAATTCTGTAAGAAATTATGTTAAAAAATCGGTAGTGAGTTTTCAGTGGTTACGGTTCTCTATGCTACTAAATTAAAATATTTTATATTTTTTATATCAATTGTATCCCCTTTGGAAGAGCTGATTAGTTTTTGGCGATAATCCAATAACCGGAAGTGGTAGTTAACTTGAAGCCCTATCAAGTTATTTTAAAATAATAAATTATGGGTTAATTACAATTTTTTTATTGGAATAATATTTCAAATATTATTATCTATAATTATTGTTTGAAACTTTTTTTTTAATTGTCAGCTCTTACTGTCAGCATTTTCGAATTACAATACGTTAAAGAAAAATTATACGCTTTTTGATAAAAACAAAACAACGGTTGAAAAATGAAAAAAATGTAATTTTTTGACATGTGTCATAATTGAAAATTAATTTTTTTTAAGAAACGGGCGGTTTTTGATAGTGGTAGTCCGTGTCCTGCGTCATTTGATAAGAAATCTATGGCGGGTGGTACTGTGGTGTCCACAACAAATTTTTTTATTGCTAGTTTAAGGATGTTTGATAATCAGGAAATATATGTCTTATAATCCTTTAAAGTAACAATTTATTTCTAATATAGAAACAGCTACAAAAAAAATTTTTTTAAACAAAAGTTGTTGGCAATATTATTTCCAATGATATTTGCAATATTTCTGTTACAATGCTTCCAATTTTGAGAAATATTGTATATTTTCTAACGTATACGAGTATATCAAGCATACATACGAAAAATTAAGATTCAAGTTAGGTATGTATGTTCAGAAAAGTCCTGTGTTATCCTGGCTTGTTTATTGTATCTCCGAGTGATAATCGAGTAGTCCGAGACAAACAAAAGACAATTGCGCATCAGAACAAATGAATAGCTTTCAATAGAGAACTTTATTTACTTTGGTACAGCATCATATTGTCCGCAATATGAGATCAAGTTTGCATTGAGATAACGAGTTATATTTATCCTCAGACAAATGAATGCAGTTCCCTCAATTGTTTTAATCAAACTTTCTTTTGTTTTATTGACAAACAGATGAGAGCTCTACAGAAATATAAATGAATACAGGAACAAATTGGTTGATATTTCTATAATTCCAGATATCGTTATAGCTTGGAATATATTGATTGACCTTCCATAATTTGTGAGGGAGAACTCCTTTAATGGAAGATTGTAACTTGATATACGGATCAGATTTCTGACAAAAAATGGCTGGCTAGATTTGTGGAAGATAAAAGAGATCACATTTAAATGGTTTCCAATAAAAGTTGCACTGTAAAAAGTATTAACTTGTTTTGAAATTTTCGCTATGGTAATAAAATTGAAGGGTAATATTTCAATCCTGAAGCCATTCTTCATGAACTTTTAAATCCCTAACTTTGAAGGACACGACGAAAAAATCGATAGTGAATAATAGGGCTAATGCCCTGTCTAAAAAGATTTATAAATTAACTTTACATTTTTTAAAAACAAAACAATAAAACTATGGTTTCTTATGTGAACCATGGATAATCTAAATTTTAGCTTGAATTTAAATTATCTCTTCTGGTTTAAAAAATACAAGCTCTGAAATTTGGACGAATTTTGTAATTTTTCAATAAAATCATTAGAGAGCAGATTATATGCAAAGTACATATATTTTAATTTTTGCATATCTTTAAATAAAATTAATTTTCTGGACGAATTTCATTGATTAGAGTGAATTAATGCTAATTACTACTTGCATATATTGCATATTTGGGTTTTCTTATGCATATTTTTACAAAAGTTGCATATAATTGCATATTTCAAAATTTTTAAGACCTTGTCTAGTGATAAACATTCTGAAATTTCTGATAATGCACAATGATAATTCCCAAATATTGGAGGAGGCCGCAATAAGTAGAAGAATACAACGGAAAAAGCAATAAACAATATAATAAACAAATACACAAACCAATAAACTCTAATATTTCTAGGGAAATCCCTATAACGGTAACGGTAGGTATTCATTGTATACACGAATGCTGGTAAAAGAGGGTACAATGAATATAAAACCGAAAATTCTCAGCTGGACATATCTTTTACTTATGTTTCACTTTTTGTTACACTATTACTAAAAATCTGGTGTGGGCACCACACTACTTTCGTACACAAATAAATTGTTTACTAGAAAATAAATTAAATACTCCTCCAAACTTAACTTGAAATTTATTACTATATGTATAGTTTAAACATGAATAAACTCATTGCTGTAGTACGCATCGTAATATGTCTTATTTTTATCGAAATATGGCGATTTGTAATATTTTCCCCAAATATGACTTAAAATTGTAAATTTTATTGCATTTCTTTATAATATTCGCGCCTGGAAACCCATTGCAGCAGAGCGCATCGTCATATCTGTAATATATTTCGAGATATGACGATTTTTTATATTTTCCGAAGAGCAAATTTGAGGAGCTGTAACTCGAAAACTATACAAGATATCGAAAAATATCTCCAGTTTTGTATTTCTCGTGCTATTTATAACAAATTAGTAAATTTTGAAAATTTTGAATTTTTTTTCAAAATTTCGATTGGAGATATCTCGAAAAATATGAAAGATACAGACTTGCAGTGTTCACCAATCGATTCAGCTCGACAAAATACATAAACCCTGAAAATTTCAGAAAATTCGGACAACCGGTTGAAAATGGCCAAATTCAGGCCGAACGTCAAGAGGTACCACTTGACTTTTCGAACAAAAAACGCCATTTTCAGGCTTTTAGCTCTAACTTCCCATCCCGTAAAGCGATTTTTATGAAACTTTGCATACTTATGTATTTTGACGAGCTGAATCGATTGGTGAACACTGCAAATCTATATCTTTAATATTTGTCGAGTTATCGCCGATCGAAATTTTGAATAAAAATTCAAAAAAATTTCATAATTTTAAAAATTTGCTAATTTGTTATATAAGGCGGCAGAAACGCTAAACTGAAGAGAATTTTTAGATATCTCGTGTAGTTTTTGAATTACAGGCCCTTAAATTTGGACTTCGAAAAATACCAAAAATCGACGTATCTCGAAAAATATTAAAGATCTGACGATGCGCTCTGCATCAATGGGTTTCTTAGCGCTTACATGATAAAGAAATGTAATAAAAAAATATTACAATTTTAAGTGGGGATATTCCGTAAGCCAAATTTTTCTATCGATATGTGAATCTGTATTGAATTATTAATAATTACAGTTTCTGTTTTGTTCCCATAGCAACTAAAATTAGTTTATTAAACTTATAATTCAGTTTTGTCAAAAGAAGCAAACAAAATCTAGTGTGGGCACCACACTACTTTCATATACAAATAATATTTATAATATTTCACAAGACATATTTTTGACACTTCCCAATTATTTGACACGTTTGACACATAAATATTAAAAATGTTTTCGTTTTTTTCCCATTGTAACTAAGATTATTGAAATATATTCTTGAATATATAATTTAGTTTTTCTCAAAATTAGAAGCACATATCGTGTCTAGTTCATGAGATTGCGCACACGGACATCTATCCATCCATCCATCCATCCATCTATCCATCCATCGATCCTCACACACAGACATCATTGAGAAATTGGTATTAACGGATTCAGTGGACGTCAAAATATGTATTTCCGCAAAAATCTTGTCAGCGATTTTTTTCGTGGTTCCAATAGTAAAATTTATTTATTTACCAAAAAAAAAAAAAAATTATGAAATAAATGTTAATGTTAATTTTTATAAATAGCCGTTTTCCTTTATCGGACCAGTTACTCGTTAATAAATAGCCACTTTATGGCTTCTAAATAATATCATAAAGAAGTGATATAATACATAATAGTTGTTTGTTTAACTAGGCATCAAAATACCAGATTTACAGCAGAGGCTGCCGTTTCATTAATGAGGCGAAGCCGAGGCAATGAACGCTGCCGAAGCTATAAAACTGTATTTGATGCCGAGTTGAACACATAATGTTTTTGCCGATTTGGAATTAATATTAATTTAGTGATTATTTTATATAGATATTTTGAATGTTATCGCTGTCAAATTACGTTGCCATGCGTGTATTGAACGGTTGCTATGCACGAATGTTATTTAAAATAATTTTACAGCCTAGACACTACAGATTGTTAGCAGTCCGTGAAGTGTCATCTTTAATGTCAATCGGCAAAAAAAATATTTATTTAAATATGATTCGAATTATAATATTTCATGTAGAATAAAAATGAATAACATTAATAAGTAAATAGAAACAGTAAATTATACAAACAACTTAAAAAAAAACAAAGGAAGCCATATGTTGTTTATACCGTAACCTTCATTCATTTTTACATAACCCAATCCAAAAGTCTTTCATAATTCCCATAAAGTATTTATTTATAAAACAAATCTTAATTTAATTTTCCTTCATCTTCTCGTCATCATTCTAGTCGTCCTTGATTTTCCAAACAATCGCTACTATAAGATATTCCAACTGTTTACCCAACAACGTCATATCAATTGTTCGGTGTTTACTTTACAAATGATTTCATAATATCTAAATATTTACAGAGTTAACAATATTACTAAAATTATACTGGTCGTGCTGGTATATCAATGTATTATTAACAACGTTCCTTGATGCCTAAAGGCATTTCTCTGCTTTCGTTTTGGAAGGACTCAGCCCTTTGTTACGTATGCCTAGTTAATATTTACTCTATATGTTGTTCTTTTAGCATTTTTAGAATAAAGGGAATATGAGGAGAAACGCAGTTATTTTGTTTGTGAGTTGCGGAATTTCTAAACAAACAATGTTATCCAATTTAAATACGCTTCAGAGTATGAAGTTAATCCCAATTATTTTAGTTTAAAATGCAGCTGAATCAACAGAGATAAAATTATATTGCGACTACTATATTCTGCAGACGAGAGGCTCTGCAAATGCAGAACTTATTATGCAATAACAATGTGTGTTTGTTGTGAAAAATAGATGCGTCAATTATGGTTTCCAGCCGTTAAATCACATTCCCATTAAAAATGATATGAGAGAAAATTTAAAATTGCAATTTTCGGCAGTGGGATTCGAACTCCGGATCTCTCCCTTATTAAATAAATATTCAAATAAATATTAGCAGCTCAAGATCAGCAGGTACACCACATTTTAATTCTACAGCCTGTACGTAAAGAAATTTTTTATGATTGACATTAAAGGTTACACTTTACGGACTGATAACAATCTATAAAGTATCACTTTTATGCCTAGGCTGTAAAAATATTTTGCGTAACAACCGCTCAACAAACGCATAATAACCGTTAACAAATACATAGCAGCCGTTCAATAAATGCATGGCAACGTAATTTGACAGCAATAACCTTCAAAATAAGTATATAAAATAATCATTAAATTAATATTAATTCCAAATCGCAAAAAAAAAAATTATAACTCGGCACCAAACACAGATTTATAGCTTCGGCAACCTCTGCTGTAAATCTAGTATTTTGGTGCCTAGTTAAACAACTATTTAATTATCGGTTTTCAAAATAAATAATATGTATGCATGTATGTGTGTGTGTGTGTGTGTGTGTGTGTGTGTGTGTGTGTGTGTGTGTGTGTGTCTGTTCCGATTTCACAGCTCAAATACTATAATACCAAAGAATACAATTTTATGTATTTTTGCTTCTTATATTTATATGAAGAGTTAATTAGATTTTGGATAAAATTGGTCAACCGGAAGTAGCAGTTCACAAGGAGTCCTTAACAGTTTTCCGTAAAAAATAAGATTAAATTAAATTTTAAAAATTGTAGAATATTTAATTTTACGTGTTTTGATTATACTAATTATATTAAATTTCATTAGATTTAGAGATAATAAAATATAAAGAAATTAAATTTCATAAATCTTGCATTCCACTTACACTATGGAAACACTTAAAAATTTTTTACGAAATGTGACACATGTCATTGTGATCAAGAAGCTGTTGTTTTCTTTGTGAAATATGTTTCAAAAAATTAAATAAATATACGATAGAAAATTAAATATAAATAGAAAATATACAAATAAGAATGTATTTTCCTGTATCATCAAATACTATTTTGTACTGTTTAAGAGTTGTATTGGGCGGGAAGTTATGTGTTACCCACAGCAAATTTTTTAAACTTTTCTGAATTCATAAATGAATACTCTATCGAATGAGCCAATAAAAAAAATATTTTGCCATTTAAAATAAAAAATTGGGTTGTATGTTTTGGATTCAGGAAAACATTTATTTTTTTGCTCATTGTAATAATCTTGTTAAATATAAATTGTTGTCTAATATAACCAACTTCTTATCTCTTATAGTTCTCGAGATATCAATGGTGGCACACTTAAATGAAATACCCTGTACCTCTATAGCTAGTTACCTACCTTTTGCTCCTCAAAAGCAAACAGAAACATCTTGTTGGTTGAGATTAAGCTATGATTAATGATATCTCCTTGAGACGTTTTGCAGTTAGCTTTAAGAATTTTAACCACTTTGTCTTCCTGTGGACATCGCAAATAAAATTATAATAAATGATGTACTTTTGGAAATTAATGCAGGAAATAATAAAGAAAAATGTTGTGTTTACAGACTAGCCAAAGAAAAATAATAATGAATAGTTTAAGCAATCTTTGACAGCCATTTGTTTTAATTTTTAATTGAATTTTTTGTTTAGTGTGTACGGTAATGACAATGAAATATAGTAATACTGTAGTTCCCCCTCCACTAACATCTTCGGGGCCTCTGACTTGACGGCTGGTGACCGCACTTCATACGCACAAATTAGTTATTTACATTATACTTGCGGTAAGTTTAGTTTTAAAGCGCGAAGTATTATATTGAAGCACGACACGCAGCGGAGTGCTTAAATAAAACTGAGCGATGTATAATAAACTTAACACACACATAATGTATTACATTTTCTGGCCGACATACCTTTTTACTATATTTATTTATATGCATTTTCCATAAATTTTCCTAACTGATATTTATAGTAAGCTGTGCATCAAGACGCTTTGAAAAACTGTGGAACGTGAAAATAATCAACAATTTGTATAAAGTGTCATAATCAACATTAGAACCACTCCCTGAAAATATAAATTACGTTACGAGATATTTCAATTTTTTGTGGTGTGGTGTGACGAGAAGAAAGGCAACAATTTCACTGAAGAACATCCTCTTGGTATATTTCACAGAGCTGGTATCGCAAAATAAAAAATATTTGTGGGCATAGACTACATGAGCGATTCAAATGTTACCTACCTTTCTCGATATTCTGTATTACAATTAATTTAATATAATTAAAATAAAATAAATCACCAATTCTCATCAATCCAATCAATCAGTTTTAACTTTTGACATTTTATTAGTTATGTGACAATTACCAACTGTGAAATATCGGTACTTAGTTAGGATAAGTGTTAAGAGATGGCGCTGGCAAATGTCATTTTTATATAAAATATTTAGTTTTATTTATTTCTATGTTACTTTTTTTAACGATTTTGGCGGTAACTAAAGTTTTTTTAATCATTCTTTACTATTACAAACTTACTTTTCATTTTAATGGCCTCAAAATGCTAAAAAATATCGGTGCACATTCCCGCACCGCGGTGTTTCAAAAAACATGGAAACTGTAAAATCGTAGTTACCGCAAACGTAAATGATGTGTGATTGTTATGTTTACAGTTCAGGAGGCCAGAAATATCATTTTTGCAATTAAGGGGTAAATAGCTCCGTGGTAACGTGTCGGACTGTGGATCGTGAGATCCTCAGTTCGAATCCCACTGCCGACAGTTACAAATTTAAAATTACCCCTGTGGTTCCCCCTCCACTAACATCCTTGGGGGCTATGATTTGACGGCTGGTAACCGCACTTCATACGAAAAAATATATCACCTACCGAGATCTGCGTAAGCAGAGTGCCACACCCGTAATGGATAAAAGGCGTGATGATATATTTATTTATTTTATTTTTTACTGTACTGTAAGTTACCCATTAATAACAAAATTTAAACACAGTAAGTGGAACTTTTATTGCACAATTGGTTTCCATGGTTACATCATTTACTTACCGTCCGCGGTGGATGGTAAGTGAAACTTACCGTTCATGGTGAACGGTAAGTAAAAATATATCATTCAAATTTTATTTTTAACCTCAATCTGATAGCTGTTAATTTTGCTACCTATTTTTCTTTTATATTTACGCAGGTATTGCAAAAAATAGCTTACTAACCTCGAACTGTAAGTGATTTTTTAGGTCTCGAATGTTTAGGAAATCTCAACCCTACGGGTCTCGACATCCCAAACTACATTCTCAACCTAAAAACTATCACTTACAGTTCACGGTACGTAATATACTATTACCGAGATTTGCGGAAGCAGAGTGCCACACCCATAACGGGTAAAACACGTCATGATATATTTATTTTATATTTATATAATACACTGGGTTTAAGGAGGTTATGAAGTAAACAACGTTCTTCTTCTAATCTTGACCTTGACCTTAGAAATATATATTTCCGCGTCGAGAAACTTTGACCTGTACTTTATTTCCTATATTTGAACTTATGAAAGAAGTAAACAAATCTGTAAACAAGATATTGGTTTGTGGGTTTTATTACTTGCTTCATTTTAAATCAAATTTATTACATCCAAAATATTTTCAGAAAGATATAAGGTGTGTATATTTTTAAGAAATCAATTAGATTGGCTTTCAACATTTGCAGAGGTTGTTATTTTAGAACTAATATTTGTCAGTTGTTTACGTTATATAATTTGAAATAAAACGGTTTATTTGTATCGTTATATAAATATAAATCGAAAAAATAAAAATTTGAGCAAAAAATATGTTTGAAGCACTCGCATATAAAAAATGACAGATTTCAATCGTTTATTTAAAAGTTAAATGTTGTTTTGACAAACGTGGTTCTCTCACGAATATTGGAATCCTCAGTTCGATTCGCACAGCTGGCAAAAAATATGACTAACCAAATCTGCTCTAAGCTATATCGAATTATCGATTGCTGTTACAACAATATAAATAATATCATATTGCTAATATAAATATAAATATTGATATTGTAAATATCTAATTTGCTATCACTATACGTAAGATAATTTTTTGGTATTGTAACAATTAATTTTATCTCCCGCCATATCCTGTGAGAAGAACACGTTTTAGAGTCCCTAAAATACGTTTTAATAGTTTCGAGATAATGTCTGTGTGTGTATCTGTATGTCTGTGTGAAGTTATGGTTTCTCAAAAAATACTAAACTGAAGATTTTGATATTTTGTACATATCAATTGTATCTCCTTTGGAAGAGCTGATTAGTTTTTTGTGCTAATCCAATAACCGGAAGTGGTAGTTTACTTGAAGCCCTATCAAGTTATTTTGAAATATCTGAGTATATTATAATTTAATGCAAATTTTTGTTATTGGAATAATGTTTCAAATATTATTATCCACAATTATTGTTTGAAACATTTTTATCTTACTGTCACCATTTACGAATTACAACACGTTAAACTAAAATTATATTTTGACATTTTCGTTTAAATCTGCTACTGCTAACCTATGTTTTTTGATAAAAACCAAACAACGATTGAAACATGGAAAAAAAGTAAATTTTTTACATGTGTCATAATTGAAATTTTTTGAAGTGATGAGCGTTTCTTGATAATGGTGGTCCGTGTTTCTGCATTGTTCGATAAGAAATCTATGGCGGGAGGTATTGTCCTGCCCACAACAGATTTTTTCCGTGTGATAATAATTTATCGGATTTATTGCAGATCACATGCATACCATGTCTGAGCACGTGTAAACAATAATAAAAATTATAAAAAATAATTGACATTTTGACAGTACTTTTGTTATCAAAGCCTTTCCCGTCGCAACAGCCAACTGATTTTTTACAAATGAAATACATAATGCTATTTTATTAAATAAATTTTGGAAAAATGTATACCTCCGCCTAAAAATATTTTTTTTATTACTTATATGGTTTATTCTGTATTCGTAATAAAAAAAAATACTTTTCTGCCTTGGTATACATATAACTAAAGAGCGAATTATATGCATGAAAAAACTCAATTATATGCGCATATATATGCCCTGATTTTTTTGGGAAATATGGACTATATGTATATGCACAAATATGACAATATATGCAGCAAAATATGCAAAAAAATATCTTAAATTATTAGATAAAAGGTATGATTGCATTATGAATTTTAATCCTGAATCACAATTAACAAATATACTACTGTGGGAATGAGCCATGAGAAAGGTTGTAAAAAAATAAGAAGTCAGGGAGATTGTTGATAGTTATAGTTTTTTGACGGACGTATGAGTATTTTGAATTGTCATTTTGTATTTCGTAATTAAGTGGTTTGATTAATAAATGTATTGTTAGCGTAAAAGTTTGTGAAGTTATATATATATACGCACAGACGAAAGGAACATTCCCACACTACTAATATACTTATAAACTAAGTCTAGAAACTTGATATTATAAGATTAGGACATATTTACATAATTACAATAACAAATTATTCAAAATTTTCTAAAAATCAAGTGAAACATAAGTAAAAGATATGTCCAGCTGAGATTTCTCGGTCTTATATTCATTGTACCCACTTTTATGAGCATTCGTGTATACAATGAATACCTACCGTTACCGTTACAGGGATTTCCCTAGAAATATTAGAGTTTATTGGTTTGTGTATTTGGATCGCGAGATCCTCAGTTCGAATCCCACTTCCGACAGTTGCCAATTTAAATTTACCCCTGTGGTTCCCCCTCCACTAACAACTTTGGGGGCTATGACTTGACGGCTGGTAACCGCATTTCATACGCCAAAATATATCACTTACCGAGATCTGCGTAAGCAGAGTGCCACACCCGCAATGGGTAAAAGGCGTGATGATATTTTTTTTTTTTGTATTTGCTGTATTGTTTATTGTTTTTTTCCGTTGCATTCTTCTATTTATTGCGACCTCCACTAATATTTGGGAATTATCAGTGTGCATTACCAGAAATTTCAGATTGTTTATCATTAGACATGGCTTTAAAAATATTGAAATATTATATGCAACTTTTATAAAAATATGCATAAGAATACCCAAATATGCAATATACACAATTAGTAATTAGCATTAATTAACTCTAATAAATGTAATTCGTCCAGAAAACTGATTTTATTTAAAGATATGCAAAACTTAACCCTCTATTGCATGAATTATTATTTTTTTCAAATAATGGCTCAAAAACATTATTTTTTACAAAAGAAATATTATTATATTTAAAATAAGTGTGTTACATAAATTTTTTTCCAAAAATAAAAAAAAAATTCTTTTTACAGTTTTGTTCACTATTGGGAACATTATGAACAAATTCAAGCTACAATAGAACTTTGGTCTATTGGGTCGTCTTCGCGTACTATACAAAATTGTTTGATAAACAACCTCTTCTAGGAAAACATCAGATAAAAAAAATTTTTGGAAATTTTGTAAAGGTGTATTTGGCTGTAATATATCAGCAGGTAATAAACTGCTTCCTTCAAATTTTACATTTTATATCTCAGTTTCTGTAATTATCACTTTTCCAGTAATTTTTTTTTTATGCTGGTCAAATTGGAAGGAATAACCTAATTGGCAATTGACAAAGTGTATATAATGTTCCCAAATGTTACAACATGATTGCCATGAATGTAAACTGCATAAGAAAAGAAAAAAAAATTAAATTTTATGTTCCCGTTCGGGAACAGTATGCAATAGAGGGTTAAAATATATGCACTTCGATCTCTACAAATAACTATTAGGGAGCAGGTAAAATGTTGGACACATCAGATATTTTTATGTAATAAATAAATGTGTAAGTATATTTTTCCACTATACAATCACTCCATACTTGCACTATCCCCCCTACGATCCTCTCTCTCTCTCTCGCGCTCTCCTGCCTCGTCCTGCCGGCGCTGAAAGCGTCCTGCTGCCAGTTAGCAGCGTCGCGGCGCGCTGTACAGCCGCAGGACAAACCAACGTCAAATTCCTCCGAAGTTGTTCCTTTGATATAAAGTGCAGTGTACTAAGATACATATTGAAATTGTGTAACTTTTGGTGTTAGTGTTTTGTGTACCTAATTAGGTATGTAATTTTTGAAAGTATACCTAAAGTGACTACAGGAAATGCTACCAACACCTCTGTATTTATTTTGTAAAATTATTTGAAAATGTGCTACTAGGATAAAACCTAAAATTAATCCTGCTATTCCTTTTCTTTCTAAAAAACTTCTTCTTTATCAAAGTAGATCTACACTATAAGATATTAGCCGTGAGATGACACTACAAAAGACTTTTTATATGTAATAAAATTTTCGCCGACAGTAATGAAATAATAGAGCAAGGAGAATGAAAATTTAGTTATTTATACCTTGTGATGTGTACGTGTATCATACTGTTATATAGCCTTTAATATTGTTGAAGGATATTAAAATCTAATATATGACAGGACGGGTTTCTAAAAAGGTTTCTTATACGTTTTATATTATTGCGAATATTAAAAATATTTAAAGGTAAACCAGAAGTATAGTAGAATATATGTAACCTTGTTGTTGATGATAATATTATTAATATTCAAAAGAATGCTATTTACAAATATATTTGATGTTTTTAAAATTTAAAATATTCAAATTCATATATTTCATTAATAAACAAATTTGTACGTTCTATGTGAAAAAAAAAAAATAAATAGATATATCCATCAACTTTGAAACGACACAAAATAAAAAAAATGTTTCAGGTATAAATTATAGATAATACTATGTTATAATTTTTTTATTATAAAAATCAATTATTTACTGACTTATGCTCAAAATACCTTATAGAACTTCAAGTAAACTATTAGTTCCGTTTGATACTAACAAAATCTAATTTTAATATCCTAGTTCTAAATATGAAATTTGAAAATGATATTGCACTGTAATAAATTTTCAGTCAAAATTAACCAAATTTTTAGTCCTAAATAATCCACCGTTAATTTTTGTTATTTTAACGAGTTTCAAATTTGTTAGCAAGTAACAAATTATTTTTGTGTATTTCGTAACTAAATATATTTGTGATTATATTAATTATTAACATTTATTTTTATGTGCTTTTGACTAAATAATTTAGTAATTATATTGAAGCAGAACAATAAATCAAAGTTATTATAACAAATTAAGTTGTTACAAAGGATACAAATTTTCTTTCATAATTTCAAATTAATGTGTTAGCTAAATATACTTGTTATTATTAACGAGTCTATTTGTTAATTTTATAAATATAGCAAATAAATAAAAACAACAATTTTTCTTGTTCAAAATTCAGAATTGACAAAATTTGTATTTAACAAATAGGCATATTTACTCATTTTGTTAATTTAACGCAATATATTTGTCAATATTAACTAAAAATACTTAATAACTGCAAAATTAACACATCGCAAATCAAAGTTTTTACTGTGTTTCATTAGAACCTGATTTGAAAAGAATGGTACAAAATAACGAAAAAAGTATAAATGAAAATTGTAGAAAATTATTATTTCTATTGGGCTTCAAGTAAACTACCACTTCATGTTAATAGACTACTACCAAAATTTATTGAGCTTTTAATTTGAACATTAAAGTACAAAATTTGAAATTAGAAAATGAAATTGTCATTGTCTACCACATAACTTTCCAAAGATTTGAATTTCTAAACAGTACAAAATGTAGACGAAAGTTTCAAATAATGGTTATTTGTATATCAAGGCACTAAAGTATAATTTTTTATTATTTTTCGTAATAAAAAATACTTTAGTGCCGAGGTGTACATTATATTTTTCCCGAAATCGTTAAATTATTAAATAAAAACATAAATAAATAGCATTATGTATTTGTAAAACGTCAGCTAGCTGTTAAGACGGAGATGGCTGTGATAACAAAAGTACTGTCAAAGTGTCAAATTTTGTTATAATTTTCATTATTTTTTAGTCGCAGATGTGATCTGCATTAAATCCGATAAATTATTATCATAGGTAAATAATAAATAAATTCATCAATAGTATTGTAGAATAATATGTTTGTTATTTTATGTTCGATATAAGAGTCTGTAAAGTACAATTTTTCTTTATAGTAACAAATTTTATTCTAACTTATTTAGTACTGAGATATATCCAAAAATTAAAAAATATTAAATATTTCATATAAAGTTATGAATTAATTTTGGGTGTGGCAGACCTGATATATTTTTGGTGTCAAAACACCGAAAGATTAGATTTACCACAACAAATATATTATTTTAATCTGAGTAATATAATTAATTAAATTAAAGAGAGATTTATAAACTAATTAATTAATAATGTATTACGAATATTTAATTGACATTTTGTTATGGTTTAATTCTAAATAAAGCTATCTTACCCCCAGGGTACGGCCTTCATAAATTCAAATTTTAAATTAATTATATTACCATGATTGTTTTGCAAGAACAACTTCCTAATGTTGAATAATAAATATGAAATTTCACGAAAAATTTTGTTTTCTGTAATCATGAATATTCCGAATATGCAAATGTAAATTAAAAGAATCCAGTGGCTTTAAAACAAATACGTTCTTATGCAAAACAAATGGAAATACATCGACTGAACAAAGCTATTCCAATGTAAATTTGACATCATTTTGTCTCTTAATTTTTCTGTGTCTGTTGTTGAAATAAAAATGTGCGAATTATTCAAATTCTTAACGTTTTTTACCGTTTTGGTGAGCATTTTACCGTTGACAAAAAATGGTTGTTGTTTGTAGTATGAGAAAGAAAAGTATGAGGGTTTTATGGTCCTAGAATATGATTCTACTATTTTTACCTCCCGCCAAAATAACGTGATTATGAAAAAAATCAATGTTGATATTTTAGTCAAAAAGCACGTGTTAATATCTTTAAAACTAATTTTTACTATTTTCACGAGGATGTCTGTGTGTGTGTATGCATTCGAGTGGATGGATGGATACATATACAGAATTTCGTTCAGATATATTTTCTCAGACAGGAAATTATAAAATTTTGCATTTTACATTTACTCATGGTTAAGATTTGCTAACTAGAAGTAGGATTTTATTTCAAGCACTATAGTATATTATAATAAAAGTGTATAAGTAAGTATTTAAAGCATGTACGACGAGTTTAAGAGCACGAAACGAAGCGGAGTACTTTTAACATCGCCAATGCTTTAATAGTATATTATAATACAAGTGTATAAGTAAGCTTTTAAAGCACATACGACGAGTTTAAGAGCACAACGCGTGATATTCTAGAAATAACTGGAAAGCAACATTTTGATTTTGATTTATTTCATAATTTTGCGCGTGTGACGTTTGACGTTTATCGTTTACATGAAGATTGGTTAACATTTATTGCTACTTTAATATGTAGATTATTTTACAATTTGTCATGATAGTTTAGACAGATATTAATAGTAATTATTTTTGTTGTTGCTTAGCAACCTATAAAGCACGGCGTGTTTTCTAAAAATCGTATAAAATTCAATGTTTATTATATTTTTCATAAAACATTATTATTAGCAGGTTAGTTTCCACAACATTTAGTTCATATATACTTTTTAGCAGAAATAAAATATACTAGGCATACCAAAAATATATACAATATTGTCTTCCAAAATTAAATGAAACAAAGATTATTAAATAATTTGTCATTGTAACCTTTATAATATAATTGAATGTTAAGGTCACGAGTTGATAAATAATCAATAAGGATTTTTGGGTATATCTCAGTAAATTATTAAGTTATTAATTTTGTCATATAAAAGAAATTATAGAAAAGTGTTGTCCACAATTTTTGTTTGAAATATTTTACTACATTTTGCACCGTGTAGAAATTAAAATTTTTAGAAAGGTATGTGTTATCATTTTCATAATTAATATTTAAGAACTTATTAAATATTTATTGACTGGCCATCACCTGAATCGGTAGTTTACTTGAAGGCCTCTGAAGTATTTTGAGAATATCTCTGTAAATAATTGAGTTAAAATAAGTTTTGTTGTAAGAAATAAAGAAGTATTTTAATAATCTATATAATTTTTACATATAAACTTTTTCCTATTTCGTAGCTTTTAAAATTTGTTTAAGCGGGAGGTTTTTCCGATGGTGGCAATATTTATTGGGCATACTTCAGTAAAAAATTGAGTTAAATAAAAATTCGTTATATTTAAAAATATGTATAATGAGGTCTTTCACCATTTTTTAAAAAAAAAATTTTTTTATGAAACTTTATCTATTTTGAAGACTATCTACACTTTAAAAAAGTCTTAATTGTTATTCATTAATCCACAATGATTTTTACCTCCCGCCTACCTCTAGGTAAGGGAGGTATTGTTTTTGGTCAAAAAATTGGGTAGTGAGTTTTCAATGAATAAGCACGTTAAGGTCCCTACAATACGATTTTACTATTTTCGCGATGATGTCTGTATGTATGTATGTGTGTGTGTAGTCTGTGGTAATTTTTTCGTCTCGCATAACTCAAATACTATAATACCAAAAAATACAATTTTGTGAATTATTGCTTCTTATATTTAAATGAAGAGCTGATTAGATTTTGGATGAAATTGGTCAACCGGAAGTAGCAGTTTACTTGAAGCCCTTAACAGTTTTTCGTGAAAAACACGGTTAAATTTCATTTTTCAACTATTTATGTTATTTTGAAAGTTGAAGAATATTTAATTTTACATGTATTTTGATTACACTAATTTTATTAATTTTCATTAGATTTAGAGATAATAAAATATAAAGAAATTAGATTTTACAAATCTTGCATTCCTAGTACACCATGAAAACATTTAAAAATTTTCAATTTTTTACGAAATGTGACACAAGTCATTGTGTTTGTGAACCTGTTTTCTTAGTGAATTATATGTCAAAAAATTAAATAAATATACAAAAGAAAATTAAAATTCTCAAATATAAATAGAAAATTAACAAATAAGAAGGTATGTTTCTGTATCAAGTACTATTTTGTAGTATTGGGCGGGAGGTTATGTGTTGGCCACATCAGATTTTTTTAAATGAAACTTTATCTATTTTGAAGACTATCTACACTTTTAAAAAGTCTTAATTGTTATTCATTAAGCCACAATGATTTTTTTTTTGTTGTGACGTCATAGTAGAGGTGTTGCTGGATCTAAAACAGTAGAGATTTAAATAATTTTTGTTACATAAATGTTCTATTTTATTGTAATAATAATAATAAAATAAATAAGAAAATATATGACTACAATTATTTACGATATGTACTGTTTTAGACCCAGCAACACCTCTACTATGACGTCCCAACATTTAAGAAAAAATCATTTTGGCTTAATGAATAACAATTAAGGCTTTTTAAAAGTGTAGATAGTCTTCAAAATAGATAAAGTTTCATAAAATAAAATAAAAAAAATTGTGAAAGACTCAATTATATTACCTATAATTTTTATATGAATAGGCCTTTTTGTATTGTACAGTTTAAAGAACCTGTTGCTCAAAGTAAAATACAATTTTTCGAATACTTTTCAAATCAAAATTACTGTCCATTATCTGTCAGCACACTCCTCGAAATTGGTTTAAAAGTTTGAAGAAGTAACACGAAAGTTATATTACAAATTTAATGTTAAGTAAAAACAAATACCAGCTAACAAACTTGGTGACGTTTTTATTTGAAAACAAGCGAAATTTCATTAAGTTCGAACGAAAAGTTGGGAATGCCAACAGTAGGTAATCCAGGAACATTTCACCCGGGTATTGGATAAGGCTGATTTTAATTTGATGGAAACCTAATTATTGTTATTGGGGGCCACTTTCAAATTAAAAGGGCGTCAAGATGATTGGCACAAGCAAGGTAATATTGTAGCAAGTTAAAAACAAACCATTTTTATTTTTTAGTCTGCAAAATATTGACGTAAGCAATGACCGAACCAAGGTTTTACCTCCCGCCTACCTCTAGGTAAGGGAGGTATTGTTTTTGGTCAAAAAATTGGGTGTTTTTTTTCAATGAATAAGCACGTTTTAGGGTCCCTACAATACGATTTTACTATTTTTCCGTTGATGTCTGTATGTAAGTATGTATGTGTGTGTAGTCTGTGGCAATTTTTTGAAAAAAACTATAACACCAAAAAAATACAATTTTGTGAATTATATCTTCTTATATTTAAATGAAGAGCTGATTAGATTTTGGATAAAATTGGTCAACCGAAAGTAGCAGTTTACTTGAAGCCCTTATCAGTTTTTCGTGAAAAACACGGTTAAATTTCTTTTTTCAATAATTTTTTATTTTGAAAGTTGAAGAATATTTAATTTTACATATGATTTGCTTACACTAATTTTATTAATTTTCATTAGATTTAGAGATAATAAAATATAAAGAAATTAGATTTCACAAATCTTGCATTCCTAGTACACTATGGAAACATTTAAAAATTTTAAATTTTTTACGAAATGTGACACATGTCATTGTGATTGTGAAGCTGTTTTCTAGTGAAATATATGTTAAAAATTTTAATAAATATACGAAAGAAAAGATAAATTCTCAAATATAAATAGAAAATAAACAAATAAGAAGGTATGTTTTTGTATTATTGTACCGTTTAAGAGTAGTATTGGGCGGGAGGTTATGTGGTGAACACATCAGATTTTTTATATAAATGTAAGAAAGTATAGGATAACACGTTTTATGGTCCTCTAAATATGCAATAACTGATGACAAGAAAACTTCATAAGTATAAGTATAAATAAATATACAGTGCGAAATTTAGTAGAAGTTGACTAGATGTACAAAACGATTTATTTCATATATGAAAAAAGCTCAGAAATAAGATTCAAATGAAAGATGTTAGCAATAATATTTGCAACAATAGTTATTTATGTATCAATGCACTGAATTTTTTTTGTTTTGTTTGTGAGATAGTAAAGAAGATAGATTTAGTGACGTGCCTGATGATGAAATCAAAAAATAAACTAATTACATATAACTTGAGAGTTCGATAAATTAGAAAATAATTTTCCAGTATCTTTCTCAAACTTGTTGCCATTTGGCAATATGTTTTCGAAAGATCTGTCAAATTATTTTCAATTTATTCTCACTCTCTTGTTATATTATTATTGATTATTTTTTGACGTTTCTTTAATCCAATGAAATGCTTTATTGTATGTCACGTGTCTGCGTTTTAAACCAATCCTGTCATTATTATACTGAGAATAATGCTCTTATGATTATTCCCGGCAATATTCTCTGTAGCTTTTTTGTTTTTGTTGACAGATGTCAGATAGTTATCAACAACACAAGTAAAAATGAGCAAAAAAGATAGATTTAGTGGCGTGCCAGATGATGAAATTAAAAAATAATCTAATTAAATATAACTCGAGAGTTCGATAAATTAGAAAATAATTCTCCAGTATCTTTCTCAAACTTGTTGCCAGGCAATAGCCACGAAAGCCCGTAGGCAACAAGTTTGAGAAAGATGCTGGAGAATTATTTTCAATTTATTCCACTCTCTTGTTATATTATTACTGAGAATAAAGCTCTAAAAAGTTTCCCGGTTGTTATCTCTGTAACTTTTGTTTTTCTTGACAAATGTTAGATAATGAGCATGATAGTGATTTATAACACATATTAAATATTTTGTTTTTTCTTTAATTTGCGCATCAATAAATAATAACAACTTTGATAATAATTCTTCAGTTCCTAACTCAAAGGGCTGGAATATTTATTACCTGACATTTTCATTTCCTTGTTATATTACTAACTACTGAAAATATATTTTCGTGCCTGGTTTTACACATCTCAAAATCAGGTCTAGGTCGTCAAAATTTAGAGACATTTATAAGATTAGGTTGGCATCAAATGAGTGTAAATTTTGTGAGTTTGTTTGGAGCTAAATCGTTAATTATGAGTTCAAAAGTAATTAATTACACAACCAAAAAATAAATATTAATTAAATAATTGTCACCGAATTTTGTAAAGAAAACAAATGTATTTTTTACATTTATAAATCCATGTGATACTTGTTTAAAAATAATCTAGTGTTACATAAAAATTCGTTGTATTACATATTTGACAAATAAGTCAGTAATTTCAATTAATAAATTTATGACAAAATCGTCACGAAGAATAATGTGTATAACACGTCCAAAAACTGTTTTGTGAATGGTTGTAATTTGCAAGCCTCTCACTATTAAAATATACTCTTCCTCGCAAAAATACAGTTTTCAGTGATACAAAAAACTATTTATTTATGCACCTGATAATGACATACATACTTCTTGAGCAAAAAAATCTTATGTGGCCAGCACATAACCTCCCGCCCAATACTACTATTAAACGGTACAAAATAGTATTTGATGATACAGAAACATACATTCATATTTGTTTATTTTCTATTTAGATTTGAGAATTTTAATTTTCTTTCGTATATTTATTTAATTTTTTGACATATATTTCACTAAGAAAACAGCTTCACAATCACAATGACATGTATCACTTTTTGTAAAAAATTGAAAATTTTTAAATGTTTCCATGGTGTACTAGGAATGCAAGATTTGTGAAATCTAATTTCTTTATATTTTATTATCTCTCAATCTAATGAAAATTAATAAAATTAGTGTAATCAAAACACATGCAAAATTAAATATTCTTCAACTTTCAAAATAACATAAATTGTTGAAAAAGGAAATTTAACCATGTTTTACACGAAAAACTGTTAAGGGCTTCAAGTAAACTGCTACTTCCGGTTGACCAATTTTATCTTGTTTTTTTTTTTTTTGGTATTATAGTATTTGAGTTATGCGAGACGAAAATATTGCCACAGACTACACACTCACTCACACACACATACATACAGACATCATCGCGGAAATAGTAAAATCGTATTGTAGGGACCCTAAAACGTGCTTATTCATTGAAAACTCTCTACCCAATTTTTGACCAAAAACAATACCTCCCTTACCTAGAGGTAGACGGGAGGTTAAAACAATTCACATAAACTTATGAATGTCTAAAAAACCCAACTACAGGTGTTCGAAACAATTAAACTTCTTCAATTTACAAAATAAGCTCTTGTTTCATTGTAATCAGCCATCAGTCCAATTTCTCACAATTCCGCTAATCCACGCCCTCTCTAAAAATAAAATCACGAAGCCGTTCACGTCAACGTCACTCCGTAAGATAAAACCGGGTTTTAATTCCAAGTTACCAGTGTTAGCAATGGTTATGACTAGCCTATAACCGCTAATTATCCGAGGCGTGGTTGTCGTGTTTACCTCTAATGATTAAGTGTTGCCAATTAGACCTTTATGTCCTGTAATTCGTAATGGAAATGAAGAGAGGTCGGATAGCGGAGGTCGGAACGGCCTATAACGCCTTCAGGGGGAGGATATTTGATAAGATTTTTTTTCTGCTAATACAATTTGTTTACTGGATATACAGGCTGTTTCATAACTTCAGGTACATACGTTAATGGTATATGTTATTTGATATGCTGATTACGAATCAAAATAGTTATTTACATACCAAATGCGGGAACGCTTGGTTCTCGGATGAGTGTTTGCCATAGAACGAATCCGGGAACCGAGTTCACGCAAGAGTTTTGTACAATAGTTTTTGTACGAAAAGTATAAAACTAATAACAGTCCATACAAAGAAATGAAGTTCTTCAAGGGGTTATTTTGATAATTGTCAAAGTTGCACTATAAATATAAACACAAATTAATTTGTCTAATATATTAGAAAACAATTAAAATATTTATAATATTTACCGTATTCACTTGTAAATTTATTATGTTTCTTATTTATATTGAGATAACTAACATTAATTTTGTAGGTTGTGTATTTTACAGCTGTCATATCGGACAGATTTTATTACCAACATTGGTAACCAAATGCACTAAATTTGTTATTTTTAAATTCAATTTCATTCTTATTTCATCATTGTTTATATAAATATTATGTAAAGGAATGTTTGAAATACTATATTATTTTATTATAAATATCATTTATTAATAAATGCTTTAGAAATAGGAATGTTTTCGTCGAAATTTCCCGCTTGTCTATCTGGTGGAGACCTGGGAAATGGACATTTCGGACATTGTTTAGGCAACGCTAAACAACACATTTCAATGTGTGAGTATAAAAAGAATTTTTCTTTAAATCGCAAAATTATTTTCCATGTTTCCCAGTCCAAAATTTTTCGTTGCCACTGCCACTGGGTGGATGATTATGTTAATAATTATCGTTTCATAAAAATAATTAAATTTTGTTTGTTTAATTTATTAGTATTATGTAATTTAAATTGTTGATTACCTACTTCATTGTTTGTGTTTAATAGGAAAGCGAATCCAGTGCAGTACCACAAAAAATGTTTTAGGTAAACAACCCTTAATTTTTCGAATTAAAAAAAAATTCTTTTAGATTCGTAATCAGTATATCAAACAACATATACTATTAACGTATGTACTCGAAGTTATGAAACAGTCTGTAGAATTGAAATGTGGAATATGGATTTCAATGCTTTATTTTTTATATTGCTGTAAATTTTTACCTATTCACATTACAACAAAAATGTAAATAGAAAATCTGTACTGAATTTAAAAATGCATGCAATAATGCTCATTTTGTTACCCAGATATTAGTATTTCACGAAAAAACAAACAAAATTAAAATTAATATTTATTAGAAAAATTGTAGTACGGCCATAGCAAATTAAACAAAAATGATTTATTTTTTTTACATTTCATAACAGTTCTATGGTTATTTTATGTATTTTAGATCCGATATTTCAAACTTCATATAAACTAGAGAATAAATTTATCAGTCAAATAATAGTTATTTAATTTACAAGTGGGCAAAGTAAGGAATTACCCACGGGAAAAATTTTAACACACGAATCCGAAGGCTGAGTGTGATAATTTTATCTGAAACTGGAAAATATTCTTTTTGTACTCATACATTGAAATGTGTTGCCTAGCGTTGCCTAAGCAACGTCCTAAATGTCAATTTCCCTGGTTTCCAACCGGGAAATTTCGACGAAAACATTCCTATTTCTAAAGCGTTTATTAAAATTATATTTATAATAGAAAAATATAGTATTTCAAACATCCCTTTACATAATATTAATATAAACAATGTTAGAATAAGAATGAAATTGAATTTTAAAATAACAAATTCAGTGCATTTGGTTACCAATGTTGGCAATAATATGACAGCTGTAAAATACATAACCTACAAATGTAATGTTAGTTCTCACAATATACCGTGTGTCCCACGTAAAGGTTGGCATAGGCAAATAACATGTAAAATCAGTTTTTTGAAAATAAAAAGTGTCCGGCAAAAAATTATGCATCCAAATTTTATATCACAATGCTGTCAATATCCCTACATCTTAATAATGCAGATTACTTTATTTTAATACCGCAATTTAATGAAATTAATAATAAAAATTCCTAATTTTCGCCTACTCTTTTTATTGCTACTGACGTATAGTGCTTGCAATTTGTTTTAAATATTTTAATCTGTCACTGTCATCAAGAATACATTAAATGTCGAGAACCGTGTAAATATTATTAGAATGTATTATGGGGGCGCAGTGCAAGACAAATATCTGAATACACCCCAGGAATGAAAGCTGAATAATTTCCATCGCCAGAAATTGACAGTGACAGATTAAAATATTTAAAACAAATTGCAGGCACTATACGTCAGTAGCAATAAAAAAAGTAGGCAAAAATTAGGAATTATTATTATTAATTTCATTAAATTGCGGTATCAAAATAAAGTAATCTGTATTAAATAAGATGTAGGGATATTGGCAGTATTGTGATATAAAATTTGGATGCATAATTTTTTGCCGGACACTTTTTATTTACAAAAAACTGATTTTACATGTTATTTGCCTATGCCAATATTTACGTGGGACACACGGTATATAAGAAATATAATAATTTTACAATTGAAGACGGTAAATATTATAAATATTTTAATTGTTTTCTAATATATTAGACAAATTAATTTGTGTGTTTATATTTATAGTGCAACTTTGACAATTATCAAAATAACTCCTTGAAGAACTTCATTTCTTTGTATGGACTGTTATTAGTTTTATACTTTTCGTACAAAAAATATTGTACAAAACTCTTGCGTGAACTCGGTTCCCGGATTCGTTCTATGGCAAGCTCGCGCCGCCAAACACTCATCCGGGAACCAAGCGTTCCCGCATTTGGTATGTAAATAACTATTTTGGTTTTTATAAGTGTGACCATATATTAAAAATATATTTTCAATTTGTTTATATGAATTTATATTAATTATGTTGTCTATACAGCTTTGTTATAATTATAAACAAATATCAAAATAAAATTTATGGGTTATTATTTAACAAAGGTAAACCAACGTAATTTAGTTTCAAATAATATGAATGCACAATACCATTCTCTACAATTATTTAGCGAGTATTAATTTAAATAAATAGAATATATTATGTTATTTATTTTGTATCCTTTCTGTGTAACTATTTATCAAATTAAATCAACACAAGGATTAAAATATTTATAAATATGAACCAATAGCAATTCATGTGGTTTTCCAATATTTTGCTGGAAGCCAAACCGTTTCAAATAAATTATGCATTTGGAACACAATCGACAGGTCGTAAAAAATTACCCTAGCTTTTATTTGATGCACTGTACATATTTATAATATTTTTTGATATGTTCTTTATTGAACTGCATGCAAATACAAATATAAAAAATAATAATACCGATTCTAAAGAAAATAATACAAAACTGTAACATATAAAATTAAAACTGTTTTATAAAATATTAAATATTTTTACATTTTGTTTAATTTTACAAATATTAATATTTAGATTTGGAGAGGAAAAATAATAGGTACACCAGCCTGGTTAGGCCGAAACGTCGACCTTTATGAATATACATAATTATACCTAGAGAGCGGATTATATCCAAAGTGCATATATGTATTTTAATTTTTGCCTATACCTATTAAAATAAGATCAATTTTCTGGACGAATTACATTGATTAGAGTTAAAAAATGTTAATTACTTGCTGCATACTAAAACGTTGATTTTGACATATTTTCACATAAATAAAACGGTACACACATAAACGAAAAGCACCATAAAATTTTGTTGTTATGTTGTAACTATAGCAAATTGATTGTTTTTTTTTACTTGTCAAATAAATGTCAAAAATTTGTGCATAAAAATAGCTTGAATTGAATAATTCAGCATGTTTAAAAATATAGAATACCCGTAAAGGTAAAAAACATGTAAGTATCTTGCTTCTGCAACTAATTATCCGGTTAAATATGCCTTCAAAATGTTCGAAATTTGCATATGAAGCTAGCTTCAATTTAATCGCGATTAAACAGCATCGTGCTGTTTAATTAGAGCTCTAGAAGAATGTAGGTATTCTCGTCCGCCATTTTGGGTCCAGATGTCATAAATAAAACAAGTTATTGGAATCCAGTTACTTAAAAAAAAAACATTTAAAATTTGTAACTGTCAAATTTGAAAACATATTTCTTGAAATTCTGTAAAATCCAACTACACAAATCATACGGTAATATATTAGAAAGTATTCTGTACACTTACCTGTTAGATATGAAATATAATAATTAAGAGAATGATATATCACAATTATTAATCAATATCAACTTCAAATTTGACAGAAAAGAATTAAAATAACTGGATTCCAATAATTTGTTTTATTTATGACACTTGGACCCAAAATGGCGAATATTGTAGTGCCTTAGTTTAATCACTTATTTAAAATGCACAACAATGGAAAATGAGACATTGTGATTGGTCAAATTTGTAATGAGTGAAATAATCATAATATATTTAAGGGTTGTTTCTTGACAGTAGATCTGCAATAGCAGAGCACCGCACCCAAATATGTACAAGGCATTTTTAAACATTTTTTGATAGTTTCTTCATTGTAACTCAAGCTTCCCTCTCATGAAACCCCCGAACCCCCCCCCCCCCCGCCTCTCTAACATCGTAATTCATTTTGTGACCTCACCAATGCAAGTGCAGCTTCAACGACACTAGCGCCACGAGACTGCGATGGGACTTAATTTAGAACTAATTACCTGTAATACCTTTTCCACCGTATTCGCTCTGGTGTGTTGTGCATCAACTTTCTCTAGGATTAATGACTGCATACGTGAATATCGATCAGGGTGCGTTCATACAACCCTTATTTTAGGGGAGAGCATTTTGTATATTTTAAAGAAAATACATCGCTGAAAATTTATTATATTTATTTATTAATTATAAATGAATTATATTACTGTAAATATATATCACACACTGTGGGGTAGCATGAGCCTTGAAACCCAACCAAACAACAACAAAATTTTCCTATCCTGGCACACCATTTTCGCATCGTCCACATTCATACATGCTCGTCTATTCTCCATACTCAGAATCATTCGTTCATTCATCAAACCATTAATCATATCTAACCACTTATTCCTCGGACGCCCACGAAATTGTTTAACTGTAATTACACAAGAGCTTTCTATTTTGCCGGATAAATTTCTGTTTGTCACAAAACCTTGTTACCCAGAAATTTGAGGAGAAAACTGTTTTTATAAAATCACGACACCAAATAATATTTGACAGTACATTATTCAATTATTTGAAAATTTCTTTATATTCACAATACGCAATAGTTAATTGAACTTATTATTATTAATGCATTATTTAATTTTTATATTATAGTTATTTATGTATCAAGGCACTGAAGTATTCGGCATATGATCTGCATTAAATTCGATAAATTATCATCAAAGGTAAATAATAATAGTTATTTATGTATCAAGTTTAACATTTTATCACGAATATGGAATTTAGTTGCCGGGGCCCGTAGGGCCGAGATAAATAAACCATGTGAGTGATAAAAAGGAACTTCAGTACAGAGGTACATATTAAGTTTTATTTGAAATTAAAATTCGAAAAAACTGTAAAAAAATACAATATAGGTTAAGTTAATACATCTGTCAGTTGTCAGTTGAAACTGACAGTCAGTGTTGCAAACCTCGAGAAGTGAAGTTATCGTAAATAACACTGAAAATTATGTGTTTTGTCTTCAATTTCGTCATCGGGATTAATTAGTTAATTCTTCTTGCAAATTTTGTTTCATGTTACGTCCAAATTTACTATAGTACGTCAATATATCTGCCAAAATTATCCTAATTGTACAATAATTATTTAACGGTTGCCAACACTGGGTTGCTCAAAATCGTTGTAAATGGGTTACTTTAGTGACGATTTCTGAGCTTTTAATGACGATTTTTGAGCACTTTAGTGCCGATTTCAAATAATAGTATATTGTGTCATTAGGAGTAAATGTGATACTTTGGGTGCTGAGCATGTAAGTTTGAACGACGAGCGAAGCGAGTCGGACAATTAAAGCGAAGCATACAATGTCACATTTACTCCGAATAACACATGCTATTTTTTCTTAAAACATAGAAAATAGACATTAAAACATTAAAAAATGCTCAAAACTTCAACAAATATTCTACCGTATCCAGTATTTCTAGTTGCCACAGAATATGTTATTTTTGTTTATTTGTTTTATTCTTAACTGTCAAATTATTGAATTACAACCTAACTATTTTTCATAATATTTTACTTTGTCCGCCGCCGGCGTAAATGTGTTGCCAAGGATACACTTTTACGCCGGCGGCGACAATATTGAACTTCTGCTTGTCGAATACAAATACATCACAACATACTTTTATCCAACACCTCTCAATAAATGCTCCATTACTATGGCGATTTTAAACAAGCAAAGTAACAGATTATCCACTAGTGGGTATAATTTTGGGGAAGCCACTAGTGACTATTTTTTTATTTATAACAATAATAATAACACACAACACCTTGGCAACTACTTCGATTGACATTTTAATTAAAAAATTTAAAGCATATGTCACTGTCAAATAATATTTCTTTAATAAATTTTTTATTTATTAAGAAGTGTTGGATAAAACGTTATACTTCACACGTGGGCAAAGTGGAATTACCCACTCGATAAAATTATCTCCCTCAGCCTTCGGCTTCGTGAGCTAAAATTTCTCTCGTGGGTAATTCCTTACTTTGCCCACTTGTAAAGTAAATAACTATTTTTACTTTCTAAGCTGTCTTTAGGACAAAGACAAGTGGTCTAACGACTGATAGTCTCTCTCGTCTAGCATTTTCAACGTCAGTTCGCATTTAAGTACCTATTATTGTATTTCACTGGTTTTCACAAACCTTGTTAAGTAATAAATATTTACAGTTACCAGCCGTCAAATTACAGCCATCAATTAATACAAGAACACTTAACAATACACCCATAAAATTTGTTTCCATTTCTTTTAACAGAATTGCCGTGTTGTTCAAAAGAAAAACCTTCTTTCTTATTGTTCCTGCAACATGTGTTCCAAAACATTTCGTACTAATTCTCTTTCTCCTTCCCTTCATTCATTAATCCTGTTTTATCCTCGGGTAGCTTTTTCAGTTCACAATATTCTACCGTAAAAAAGAATTTTGTCCTGTCACGTTCCTTTTTGTCGTCCGTCTTCATTTATTTGAGTAACGTGATTCGTTTTCCTTTGTTTTCTTATTTTTGTTTAATTTAACACCCTTGGGATGTTGTGTTCCAAGATGAATTAAATATCCACAATTTATTTATTCATATTGTATCATCCTGCACGTGCGCATGTTGGCTGTAGCTGCACGCGCCCGAGCTTTAGTCGCGGTTCCAGGAACATGGCAGGAACAGCGTATTTCCTGCTATTGACAAAGGTTTGTTTTATTTGATCGTAAATCTAGACGGTTTTGGAACGGGAAAATAGAACGTAGGGAAAGCGCAGATGAAAATATGGTGGTTGTTGTTGGGCGTGGTTAATTATGAATTTTATTTGACACCAAGGGTAGTTTCTCACATAAATTTCATTTGGGGACCTTTAGGAAGCTTGCAGTGAATTAATCATGTTTTTATGTTACACTTATTACAACCAGAAATATAACTTTTTTATTTTTCTTTGACCTAATAATTTAGAAAATGTGCTCAACACTGGGATCCCGAAAAAAATAAGAGCTGACTCCGGTTAAATTAGACAAAAGTTGCTGCATCATTAAGACAATATTGTGATGTTTTTGATTTCACGAAAAATGCATAGGTCACTAGATATGCCCAACCGAGTTTAGTTGTTTTTTCCTTTTTTAATATAATTTCTAAATTATCAAAGATTTAGAAATATGTTTCAATAATTCATAATAAAATTTCAAAAAATAATATTTAATAGTAACATTAACTTCTTCATATTTTGAAACCGATAAACTATTAAACAAACCACGGATGTTATGAGTCATAACAGGCCTTAGATGTCATAAAATCCTCGCTCTACGATCTCGGATTTCAAACTGACATCTACGGCTGTTATGGTGTTATGATATTCATAACATCGCTAGGAATGTTAATAGTTATAACTGTTTTTCTAAATAGAACTAATAGTAAGAACTACATAGTAAAAGACTTATTTTTTTTTCTTATTTGAATGATGTATAAATTTGTACACTTCTAATAATATTTAAATTCTAGTTCCTATTAGTGTGATAATGAATTTATGAATTTTTTAATGGAAATAACACATGTTACATTTGAATTAATAAATAATATTTTACAAAAAAATTAATAATAGTTCGCTTAGTAGTCCTAGTATCATATATCGTCTACCTAATTTACTATTATGATTACAAAGTTGTTAGAAGTGCACAGAATTCTACATCTGAAAAAATAAACTTTTTTACTATATTTTTTACTCTTTTACATTATAAGTTTGTGTTATATCTCGAATATAAGCCAGAGATAATAGTACTCATTTCCTACGAGTATGAAAGTTTGTAGCATGAGTCGAAGGCGAATTCTGTAAATCATACGAATATGAAATGGACATTCCATGCGAGTTGTACACTATACTTTTTCTACGTCCATGATTTTATTTCCTAATTAATTTATATTTTAATAATAAATTTGTCCCGCTTTCACTATTCAATATTTGACAATTCTAAATAAGTATCCTAGCAATGGCACCTGTACTGAAATGGAGATACCTTTATTGAAGTACATACAAAACAAATTCATTTCGCACGATGCTTGCAATATACCTCATATCCTTAGCAACAAAAAGCATACAATGAGCAGATTTCTAAATGGTCATATACAAAATATTTTCTACGCTAATAGTTATAAATACAAACAAATGATAATTTCTTAGGATAGGTATTTCCAATCTTATATAAACTAAAGAATAAATTTATCAGTGGAATAATAAAAAATATCGCAGCAAAATCATAGCTTAAATGATAATTATTATTCTAGCTGTCATCTTTTGAAGCGATATTTTTTATTTATTCCATTGATAAATATATTATCTAGTTACTCTGAGATTGAAAATACTAGCCCTAAGGGCCGATATTTCCATCTACGAATAAAGTACCGAATAAATGAAAAATGTCGCATCGAAATCATATCTCAAATGATATTTATTGTTCTAGCTGTCATTTTTAATGCGTATTTTTTTATTTATTCGCCGAATAACTTACTCGGAAGTAGATGGAAATATCGGCCCTTAGTAAAACACATTATTTTACACATATATACTTTCCTAGCCTAGGCAATACTTGTATTAATAGTTATTTAAGGCATAGCCTACTTCAATATTGTAAAATTATTTCTAATATTTAGAAACATTTTTCTCAAAATAATTGTTATTGAACGCTATATCATATTTATATCGTTAAAATAAGAAAAAAATTCTCTATCTAATGGCCCAAAAATTTAAATAGGTTACTATTTAAAAAAAATTAAATTTATTTTACCGTTTAAGAACTACTGGTTAAATTTTCTGTTTATTATTGCTATTAAATGAGGCCCTTTTTCCTGGTCATTTTTTGTCTCAAACATTTTTCTCTAAAGTCATTTTTTTTTGCTGGTTGTTTTAAAGTAAACACCCTGTATAACAAATTACGCTTTGAAATTTTATCTATTTAACGATGAACATCTCATTGATTTCTGAGTTTAAAAAATTGAGTTATCGTTAGTTATATTACAATAAGTGATAATGTATTCGTTTTCAGCTTGTGACACTAAAAATATTTTTAATGATAACTCACCACTGGATTAAGTAAATCTAATAAATAATACATGGTTGAAAAGAGGAAGAGTCAAGGAATATTTTGATATATAACATATGTTCATAACATTATTAAGTCGCGCATGAATAAACCTCGAAAATCCTTAACAAATTATACACATAAAACAAATGTCTACAATTGTTCTCTCTTTGTATTAACACATATTGTGCATTAACTCAATGGCGTTAATTCAATAAAATATGTATACGTAAACGTAAAACTTAGTATATCAACAATAGCAGATGGCAGTCGTGTTGTTTTATTGTACTAGGCAAACAAAAGCGGTAACGGTAAAGCAATGTTAAAGCGAAACTCTCGGGTACAGATTACATTGCCAGAGATTATAAAATCGTATTATCATGAAGTAGAATACTACAATACCTTCTAGAATGTATACGCTGATGTTTTGAGCTTTGTAGAAAATAATAATATTGGTATTCAATGCTATATTGTATTGTTGAGATGTTTCATTATCATATTAACTTATACACAAGATATTAATCTAGAAGATGAAAGCATTCTGCTTTGGCAAACGTTCCCGAATTATTTTAGAGAAAAATGCTTCAAATAATTCCTGTAGAGAATTAAATTTTCTGCCGGTATTATTTGAAGTGTTTTTCTCTAAAATAATTCAGAAACGCTTGAGAGCTATATAAACTAGAACTAGATATTGTTGAAATCTATAATGCTATTTTGTAATCAGGCAATAGTTATTTGTCAAACTATTTTTCCCATTCGAGCGAGAGTGGAAGAAGAGCTTTCTTCTCGTCTTAGATACAACATTATTTATCGACATGTTTCTAAAAACGATCTGCTCCGACTAAGGCACTAGAATATATGAGTATTCTCATCCGCCATTTTGGGTCCAAGTGTCATAAATAAAACAAATTATTGGAATCCAGTTACTTTAATTCTTTTCTGTCAAATTTGAAGTTGATATTGATTAATAATTGTGATATATCATTCTCTTAATTATTATATTTCAAATCTAACAGGTAAGTGTACAGAATACTTTCTAATATATTACCGTATGATTTGTGTAGTTGGATTTTACAGAATTTCAAGAAATATGTTTTCAAATTTGACAGATACAAATTTTAAATGTTTTTTTTTTAAGTAACTGGATTCCAATAACTTGTTTTATTTATGACATCTGGACCCAAAATGGCGGACGAGAATACCTACATTCTTCTAGAGCTCTACCTCCGACCTTAAATACATTTTGACAAATAACAACACAACTGACAAGTCAAAAGTTAGGTTATCAGACACAAGGCATGTAACAATGTTACCAATGAACTAATCTTAAATCTTAAAAAATAGGTATTAATTAATAATATCCAGTCTTTAAAACTTTCTAACTTATAATACAAATATTACTTTTATTTGAAATCGGTACTAAAGTCCTCGATAATCGTCATTAAAAGCTCATAAATCGTCACTAAAGTAATCCAATATACGACGATTTTGAGCAACGCAGTGTTGACAACCGTAAAATAATTATTGTAAAAGTAGCATAATTTTGACAGATATATAACGTATTGTAGTAAATTTACACGTAAAATTTGACAATATGTGCAAAAAGAATTAACTAATTAATTCCAATGAAGAAATTGAAGACAAAACACATAATTTTGTGTTTTTTACGATAATTTCAATGCTCGAGGTAGGCATCTCTAAGTGTCAGTTCCAATTGACAACTGACAGATGTATAAACTTAACCTAAATAATATTTTTTTAAAAGTTTTTTCTAATTTTCGATTTCTAATAAAATTTAATATGCACTGAAGTTCCTTTTTATCACTCACATGGTTTATTTTCCTCGGCCCTACGAGCTTCGGCAAATAAATTCCATATTCGTGATAAAAAGTTAAACTTCAGTGCCTTGATACATAAATAACTATTATAATATTTCAAATGACACATATTTTTGACACTTCACAATTATTTTACATATAGATGTTAAATAATGTTTTAGTTTTTGTTGCCATTGTAAGTAAGATTATTGAAATATATCATAAAATATATAATTCATTAAAATTAGAAGCATGTAAAAGAAAAGTGGAATTAACATTTTATATTCCAAATATTTTTGCTAACATCTTTCATTTGAAACTTTTTTCACAGCTGATTCTATTTTCGAAAAAATGGAATTTATTGTTTTGTGTGTCAAGTAAACTTCCTTTTCCGGTTTTTCAATTTCATTCAAAATCAACTCAGCTCTTCATATTTTCATGAAACTTATAAATTCCAAGTTTCATTTGCATATCCTGTCTCGTTCGTAAAATAATGCACACACGGATATCCATCCATCCATCCATCCATCCATCCTCACACACAGACATAATTGAGAAATTGGTCGTAACGGATTCAGTGAACGTAAAAATCTTGTTTTTTTCATATTTCCAATACTTCCTTATACTTTGTATAAGAAAGTAAGAACAATAAAATAAAAATATCGAATCTTTACAATCCTACCTAAAATAGTTTAAATGTTTTTAGTAGCATCATTAATTACCATATCTTTAGTAAAACTCCGGAAAAAAATGCTTAAATTATTAATCAGATATTTCTGTATCAATCTATACAAAATATACTTGCAAACATTACCGTTTTTCCTGTTTTTCATTAAGAGGCTTTTCTTCTCAGCATAAACTACAGATAATATGCAAGCTCACTCATTTTCCAATACACAATCAGCTGCAACATAAGCCCAATGACAACAATGGCAGTGTTTACATACAACTGGATCAATAACCGTTTTGGAATCTGTGTGAAGAGACAAGCGACTGAACCGGCAAAGTGAATCTATCACTTGAATAGTTTCCAAGGGAAACTGAAAACAAGGATATGTTTACTGTACTTGAAATTGTTTTATATTCGAGCTTTGGACAGCGAGGCACTTTGAAGAAGTTGTTGTTTATTTCTTGTATTTTACGGATACACTACGCGCTGTTTTTCTGGTGCTGTGTGTTTTGTAGAGATAGAATGGCTTTGGTTATTGCAGTTTTCAATTAGAGTTATGGCTCAATATCTCTTCACGCAATATAGTCAGGATATAGCGGAAGTTTTTTTTATCTGTACACGTAGGGTATGTGTCATTACTAGAGAGCGGATTATATGCACAGTGGGTATATTTTAATTTTTCTATATCTCTAAATAAAATCAATTATCTCGACGAATTACATTGATGAAGAATTAATTAATGCTAATTACTAATTGCATATATTGCATATTTAGGCACTCTTATGCATATTTTTACAAAAGTTGCATATAATTGCATATTTCAATATTTTGAAGACCTTGTCTAGTGATAAATAATCTGAAATTTCTGGTAATGCACATTGATAATTCCCAAATATTGGAGGAGGCCGCAATAAATATAAGGATGCAACGGAAAAAGCAATAAGCAATACAATAAGCAAATACACAAACCAATAAACTCTAATATTTCTAGGGAAATCCCTGTAACGGTAACGGTAGGTTTTCATTGTATACACGAATGCTGGTAAAAGTGGGTACAATGAATAGAAGACCGAAAATTCTCAGCTGGATATATCTTTTACTTATATTTCACTTTTTTTTTTTAGAAAATTTTGAATAATTTGTTATTGTAATTATGTAAATATGTCATAATCTTCTAATATCAAGTTTCTAAACTTATTTATATGTATATCAGTAGTATATTTGTTAATTGTGAATCAGGATTAATGCCGAATTCATGCAACCATTTTCATTTTCATTTAATTTAATGTTAAATTTTAATTTAATTCTAATTTATCTTTTTTAAATGTATCATTCAGCAACACTACAATATTAAATTAAATGAAAATGAATGCACGTCATATGTCACATTATTATTTTATTTATGTCTGTTAATCTTAAATATTGGAATAACAAATACATAAATAGTTACCCGATTTGTGTTTTACAAGCATAAAGTTTTTTAAAATAGTGATCATGATCATATACAAGTGATTATGTGCTTTATCATATCATTTAAAAATGAAGAAACGAAGACCTAGTTAAGTCGTTTGTTCAACAAACAGATACTATAGGGAAAAAGATTTCTTTAATAACCGTTTGAAATTGAAATCTATGTTACTTCTTTATGTTAAAATAAAATTTCATTTTTATCATACAGAAAAGTACATTTTATCATTTTTGATCAGTTCTACTTGAGTCAAATCATCAAAATCATTCATATTTTAGCAAAGAATTTAAATTCTCAACGATTTAAAATATAACCTTTTCAATCACAAACGTCAAAATTTATCATTTTCATTTAAAAGATAAAAGTTGGTTATCTTATAAATTAAATTAAATGAAAATGAAAATTAAAATGAGAACATAAATTAAATGATTGCATGAATGCTTATATTTGATAATACGTATTTATATTTTAAATTAAAATAAATTTAAATTAAATGAAAATGGCTGCATGAATTCGTCTTAAGACTGTATTGTGCAATATAATTCATAATGGATTTATTTATACTTTTTATCTAATAATTTAAGATTTTTTGCGTATTTTGCTGCATATATTATCATATTAGTACAAATATAGTGCATATTTCTCAAATAATCCGTGCATATATATGCTCATATAATTCAGTTTTTTCGTGCATATAATGCGCTCTCTTGTCATTACCATAGTTACAATTTAAGTGATTGATAGCAATGTATTATTAATGGATTATATACCAAGGGACTGAAGTGCATAATTTAATACTGAGAGTGAAGATTATTTCACGAGCCATAGGCAAGGTAAATAATTACCAGAGGGATTGTTGGCACTTCATTTCTGTGGTATATGGTAATGTAAAACATTTTTTTCACGACATGGTAGGAAACCCCACCTTTTTCTCCCGAAATAGTGAAGAAAATGTGTTGCTCCTCTCTAGAGAGGAAAATATAGAAGTGTTACCAATATGAATGTTATTTACAAAAAATATATTATAAAAATTATAAATAAATTCCTAATTTTATTGAAAATCCTTATTTTAGTGATATACATACTTTAAATTATCTTACAATTATTTCTTATATTTTTATTTTTGTTATTAAATCACAATTTGACAACTTTGTGTCTGATAACCTAACTTTTAACGTGCCAATCTGTCAGTTGTGTTCTCAAAGTGTATTTTAGGTCGGAGCAAATCGTTTTTAGAAACATTTTGTGAAAAAAATGTGTCAAACACGAGAGGAAAGCTTTTCTTCCACTCTCGTTTAAAATGCCTCATTTGCTGGGGTCGAAGGGGAAAAAGAAGCGCTTTCCTCTCTAGTTTGACAAATAACTATTCCTCTTACTCTTTCCATTTACGAATTACAACATATTAATGGAAATTATATTTTGATATTTTTGGTTAAATCTGCTAATCTGTCTTCTGAAAAAAACAACGTTGGAAGAATGTCATTTGTTGACCTGTGTCATAAAGGGGAAACTGTTTTTTTATAAGGGATCAGCGTTTCTTAATAGCATGGGTTCGTGTCCCCCCTTGCATTGTTTGAAAAGAAATTTATGGCGGGGGGTATTGTGGTGCCTACACCGATTTTTTTGTGAACGAGTTGAAAATCTTTGGGGGTAGAGCGTGATGTTATGTATGTCTTTATTATTTCCTGCTACAATATATCAAATATCTAAATATATCCAAAGCAATTATATTGTATAGACCACAATAATCTCTCAATAAAGTTCGAAGTTTGTAGTTTCAAGTTCAGGGTTGAAATTAACTTAGCCAAATGCAAGTCGGGACAAACCATAGAACATAATAACTTAAATGGATCAAGTAATTTAACCCTGATTATTGAGTTACAAGCAATTGTTACAATTATAAACACAAAACTGATTATGTCAAAGTATTAAAGATACTTTACCCGTTTCCATTGTGTTTTGAATTGTATTATAGCTCCTTTGTTGTTCATTGTTCTTAAGGAAGAGAATTAATTACGATTTTCAGCAATTGCGGCAACTCTGAACAAGGAGATATCAATAGATGGCTTATATTTATTTGTTCCGGTTGTATTATAAATGTTGAATTAATAATCTTTGACGTATAATACTTTTAACAAGTAAAGAAGTTCATTAATTCTTACATTCTTGTAAAAAAGAACTTTAATCTTATTAAAAACTTTTGATCGCTTCAGAAAAAATGTGCAAGAAGATTTCCTCATAATAAAGTTCGAAATAATTAGTTTACTGCGAACTTTCAAATAAATATTAACTTCTGCTGCAGACGTTTATGCAAGAAGTTATCACTGGGATTTTAATATTTTGTGATGTAAAACATTTCCGGTCGTTTTAAAGACAAATCCTTGAAATAAAACTAATAGAAATTTTAATTCTTTACAAGGTTTGTTATATTATTTTTCTCTAAAATCATTCAATAAGGTTTAAAGCATACCTGATTCAAACATAACATTATTTGTATCGCTATATGTTTCTGAATTATTTTAGGGAAAATTGCTTCAAGCAAAACTGATAGCAAATTTTATTTTCTATAAATATTATTTGAAGCATTTTTCTCTAAATTTTTTTTTGGTTTGGCGGCACCGATAATCTGTAATTGATTTTACAATACTGATTCCAAAACCTTATCAAATATTTTTGAATGAATATAGATAGAGAAAAATCTGGTGTGGACACCACACTACTTTCTTATACAAATAAAACCAACTGAACACGTACGACTTGTTCTTTGCGTTTAACTTTATTTTGACAATTACTTCATCCATAGATGTTAAACCTATTTAATTTTTAATTCTCATTGTAACTATGTATTTATTTCAAAATTGAAATAAATTAATACCTTGTCTTCAAAACTTTCTAACTAATAATACAAATATTACTTTTAAAATATTTCACACGACACATATTTTTGACACTTCACAATTATTTGAAACCTTTGATACATTAGACATTAAAAATGTTTTAGTTTTTGTTCCCATTGTAACTAAGATTATAATAATATATTCTTAAATTAGTGTTTCTCAAAATTAGAAACATGTACAAGAAAAGAGCAAATACCATTTTATATTCCAAATATTCTTGCCAACATCTTTCATTTCAAACTTTTTCTCATAGTTGATTCTATTTTTGAAATAAATGGAATTTATTGTTTTGTGCATCCAGTAAACTTCCTCTTCCGGTTTTTCAATTTCATTAAAAATCAACTCAGCTCTTCATTTTTTCATGAAACTTATAAATTCCAAGTTTCGTTTACATATCTTGTCTCGTTCATGATATATTGCGCACACGGACATCCATCCATCCATCCATCCATCCTCACACACAGACATCATTGAGAAATTGGTCTTAACGGATTCAGTGGACGTCAAAATATGTATTTCCGCAAAAATCTCGTCATCGATTTTTTTCGTGATTCCAATACTTCCTTATACTTTGTATAAGAAAGTAAAAAATGCTTTAAGTAAAACAGTAAAACTGGCCGAACCCTATATTAAGTGGTTTTTAGTTTTTATGCATTTTTTTGTGTTGGCCCTGCGAGAAGTTCTACTTAAAACTATAAGAAAATTTACTTATTTTTAAGATTTACTGAAACATTTTGCTCTAAAATTATTCGGAATCGTTTTGCTGTGCCATTTATCTGTAATTGATTAGAATTAAAATGTATTGGTTGCAACAATACTTTGATTTTAAAGCCTTCTCAAACGTTATTGAATTATTTTAGAGGAAAATGCTTCAAGTAAAATAGATAGAAAATTTAGCTGTCTACAAGTTTTATTTAAAGTATTTTACTATAAAATAATTCAGAAAGTTTATTTGATTACAATATCATGATTGATTACAACAATAGCTTTAGTAGTTTTCATAATATAACATTTATTTTTTCATGTTTTACTGGAATATATAACAGAATAATAAAGCTGTTCTCGCAACTAGTAATAAAACGAGTCTTTTAAATTTATACAGCTATTCAAATAATCTATATAACCTATAAATAAATATAGCTTCAAAGGATAAAAGGGTATTTATTGCACATGGGATTAAAGTTTATATCTCGCATGAAAAGAATATGAATATTATTCAGTGTTTACTTTGATGTCAAACCATTAAAATATATTATTAATATTCATATATGAATAAATATATTCCATGCATATCTAATACTGCAGCCGTTGCAATGGAAGTAACTGTTGTGGGACTATGGTTAGAGCACCCAATATGCTCTTTTCAACATATTTTTGTTTAACTATACTAACGGGTGATTTTTACTTTCTTATACAAAGTATAAGGAAGTATTGGATTTATGATAAAAATCGCTGACGAGAATTTAGCGGAAATACATATTTTGACATCCACTGAATCTGTTAAGTCCAATTTCTCAATGATGTCTGTGTGTGATAGATGGATGGATGGATGGATGTCCGTGTGCGCAATTCGCAATATTTCATGAACGGGACAAGATATGTAATCGAAACTTGGAAGTTTAACATGAAAGAAAAAGTTTCTACAATATTTAGTTGATAATTTTCCTCTATCTTTTATCAGTAATAAAATATACCAAAAATATTTGCAATTTTATCAACAAAAATTCTAGATATGGAAAATTAAAACAAATATTATTAAATAATATGTCATTGTGACATTTGTGACATAATACAGATATTACAAAATGTATAACTAATAAATATTACTTATTAGAAGCCTTTTTTACTTTCTAATACAAAGTATAAGGAAAAGTATTGTATTCATGAAGAAAATCGCTGACGAGATTTTTGCAGAAATACATATTTTGACGTCCACTGAATCCGTTAAAACCAAATACTCAATGATGTCTGTGTGCGAAGACGGATGGATGGATGGATGAATGGATGTCCGTGAACGCAATATTTTATGAATGAGACAAGATATGTAAATGAAACTTGGAATTTATAAGTTAAATGAAAATATGAAAAGCTGAGTTGACTTTGAATGAAATAGACAAACCAGAAGAGAAAGTTTACTGGACACACAGAACAATAAATTCCATTTTTTTCAAAAATAGAATCAGCTGTGAAAAAGAGTTTCAAATGAAAGATGTTAGCAAAAATATTTGGAATATAAAATGTTATTTACAGTTTTCTTGTACATGTTTCTATTTTTGAGAATTTCAGGGGTCCTAAAACACTTGTTACGTTCGTGTTTTAATTGACCCATTCGTGAATAAATACTAGCTTTATGTCGTTATATCGTAAATAACTATTGTTTAACTGATAGAAATGGAAAGAAATGAACTTTCAAATTCACCATTATATCATTACAATCTTTTATATAATTTCAATTGAAAATAATATGACACTGTAATATATAAACCTAATCTGTATTCTAAAAACGATTTTTACAATTTTTCTAACAAATATTAATTTTAATTTGACTGATATATCATGAAATACTAATATTTAGATAACCAAATGGACATTTTTAAATTCTAAAGAACTTTTGTATTTACACTTTTGCTATAAAGTAAATAGGTAAAAATTTACAGCAATATAAGAAAATCGCCTTGAAATCCCTATACACTATATTTCAATTCTACACCCGGTATATTCCTCCGTAAATTCTACACTTTTATTTATCAAAGATGACATACCATAAATTTGAAATACGCCCATAAAATATATTACAGCTACGCTGTCAAAATATATCGAAAAAGATACTATTATTTAAATATTGTTATGGTTTTGTTATTACAATATATTTCATGTCAAAAAAGTGTGAATATATAAAACAAATATGTTAGATTTCATTTTAAAATATGAGCGAACTTATGTAGATAATCTTTGAACACATCCAATCCCAAATACATTTAGATTAGACGCAGATAATATTAAACTACAAGTCTTAGACACCAAAGACAATATTCACAAAGGACTGAATTAGAATAGAATACATTTGAAACGAAATTAAGGTCAACCATACGGGCTGAAGATAGCGTAAGATGAACATGAATTTTTTGAAACAATATATCATTATTATAATAAATGAAACATAAATGTTTTATACCTCATTTGTAGATACAAGTCCAAAGTTCTGTAATAAATTTTAAAAAGCTAATTTTGTTTACAAATTATACATGAACATAATTTTCAAAGTAGTAAAATATATGCCACACATTCCCATGAACGACTACAGTAATGCAAATAATTTGTATATTTATAAATATGATCTTTTATAACATACTAAAATTATTTACAGTTTTAACAAATAAAAACATACCAAAAAGTGTGTTTTTTGGTATATTTTTATTTGTTTCTCAAAAACTGTAAATTCAAATTGAAAATAAACTTAGTATGTTATAGATGATCATATTTATAAATATACGAATTATTTTCATTACTGTTCATGGGAATGAAAGACACAGTATCAAATTCTGAATTTGTGACCAACTAGACTTCAACGAATATTTTTTTACAGTTTAATGTTTCAGTTATCCTTTTCATCCACACATATAAATACTAGAATGTTCAAAGACCTTACTGTAATAATTGTTTTGTTTTTCGATAAGAATAATTGTAAGAAATAATTTATTACAATTAAAATTTGCAAAACAAAATTCATAGGAATGAACGAACTCAACGAAAATATGTACTTCATCTGACATTGCAATGTACAAGTCACTGTAAAAAATACATGAAATTTTAACGGATGGAGGGTGTTGGACCATAAAGAACATGAAAATAAATGAAGAATACAGAATTTGCTTTTTTTTTTAATTAAAGGATTCGTTTTTTTGACGCGTGTGTTTGACCTTAAATCCCACGTGTATAGATTTGCTTTAGAATTTTGTAGGTGAACTACTGAAATATGATTGATGAATAACGACATTTGACGTTGTATTTGTTGCAATTTGAAGTGTTCTAACCATCTTATTGTACGTTATACTTAGATTTATAAAGTAATGTTTCAACAGAGCACGAGGAAAAGCAATAACAATTTTGTTGTTTATTATTTTATAAAGTGCTTCGCTTTAGTAATTAAGCATAATATTCTTCCAGTATAATTTGCAGACATCTACAGAACATAATTCATATTTAATTGTTTACTTTATAATTTATGCATTAGTTAAATTAGTTGTTAATTTATTAAACATAAACAACATGATGTCTAAAACTATTTATATTTTGCATAATTATTCTTTCTTATACATATTTTACCATGGTGGTTGTCTCTAGGTAATAACTCAAGAACGAGAAAGGAAGAAAAATAAAATGTCATAATTAAGACGTATTTTGGTGGAAGTTCTCCAGACGCACAAAACACAATTTAAATTTATTTATCTACCTTTCAATAAATGCTCTATAACTATGCCGATTTTAAACCAGGAAAGTAACAGATTTCCCAATAGTGGGTATTATTTTGAGAAAAGTCACTAGTCAGTATTTTTTTTTAAATTTATAACAACACACAACAACTTGGTAACTACTTCGATTTCTCATTTTAATTTAGAAAATTTAAAGTATATGTCACTGTCAAATAATATTTCTTTATCCAACACGTCTCATTAAATGCTCTATAACCTTGGCGATTTTAAACAAGGAAAGTAACAGATTACCCACTAGTGGGTATAATTTTGAGGAACGTCACTAATGAGTATTTTTTTATTTATAACAATAATAATAACACACAACACATTGGTAACTACGATTGACATTTTAATTTAAAAATTTAAAGCATATGTCACTGTCAAATAATATTTCTTTAATAAATTTTGCATTTATTTAGAGATGTTGAATAAAACGTTATACTTCACACGTGTGCAAAGTAAGGAATTACCCACGAGAAAAATCTTAGCACACGAATCCGAAGGCTGAGTGTGATAATTTTATCGAGTAGTTAATTCCTTACTTTGCCCATTTGTAAAATAAATAACTATTAATAAATTTTGCATTTATTAATAGATGTTGGATAAAACGTTATACTTCACACGTGGACAAAGTGGAATTAACCACTCGATAAAATTTCTCTTGTTGGTAATACCTTACTTTGCCTACTTATTAAGTAAATAACTATTATCTACACCCGTGAGTTAAATCTCACTTAACCCATTCATTTTGCATGAGTTAAGACCTTCATTACCGCACTCGTTTTCATTAACGTACTATTTATTATAAATATTGATAATAAAATCTCTATAATTCTTTAAATTAATATTTAATTAATAAAATCATGACAGAAACAGCCAATTTCATATCTACGGGAGATTTGTGCACCTTCTCTCCCGTCGTGGGGGAAAGTGCTCAAATAATGTGAAAAATTAAAAAAATTAAACAAACCAAAAGTAACTACCATACATTATAATATTACAATTCAAATAATTTTAAAATACATAAAAACCATCCAAAATATTGGGGTTGTGAAAAAAATAATGTGTACACCGCAAAAGAAATTGATTTGAAATTTTCTAGCACTTACCTGCTTCCAATTTTAAGGAAAACCAACTTATATATTTAATAATCTATTTACGCTTTTAGTACACCTAAAAATATTCAGAAATTCGAATTACAAATTTGTGAAACTTGAGCTGCCAGGGCTCCCCTTGTTAAAACTTGGAATTTTATTAAATTTCCCTCGTATTTTCTTCCAACTTCTTAAATTAATTCTGGTACAGCTACATGGCTTTACAATATAACGTGGGATCTTCATTAATGTTGTTAGAAATTTCAACATGATTTTATAACAAGCGACGTGTGTGTCTGTCTAATAGTCAAATTAAATTGTTGAAGTAAATTAATTAAAATTTGTAGTACAGATTAATTATTTAGATGGAGGATGAAATTTACATTAGACCTTGCTGTGAAATTTAATTTGATACAGCTAATCATTTATTTATGAACAATTTTTAAACGATACAAAGTAGAGAAAAAAAGTTTCAAATAAAGTTGTAACAAATATATTTTTGTCTCCTTTTTTGTTAGCACGAAATTTAACATAAATAATTTATTTACTGAGATATTCCATAAAATCTTGATAGGCCTTCAAATAAACTACCACTATATAGTCAGCCCTTAAATTAACCCTTTAAGTTTGAAATATGAAATTTAAATATAATAACGTTATTGTTATTTTGAATAGAATTGTAGCATATACGAATTTTAATGCTATTTCTTTTATAATACTGTAAATTTTTACAAATTCATATTTTAGCAAAAGTGTAAATACAAAAGTTGTTCTGAATTGTACTTGGTTACCTAAATATTTGTATTTCACGAAATGTCAATCAAATTGAAATTTATATTTATTAGGGAAATTTTAACATGACCATGAATAATTAAATAAAAACTAAAAATATTTGACATTTCATAGTAGTTATTTATCAAATAAGTGTCAAAAGTGACATTTTGTAACTTTGTGAAACGAGCCGAACGAAATAAATTACTTTTATCCAACACCTCTCAATAAATGCTCTATAACTATGGCGATTTTAAACAAGCAAAGTAACAGATTATCCACTAGTGGGTATAATTTTGAGGAAAGCCACTAGTGAGTATTTTTTTATTTATAACAATAATAATAACACGCAACACCTTGGTAATTGTGATTGACATTTTATTTTAAAAATTTAAAGCATATGTCACTGTCAAATAATATTTCTTTAATATTTTTTTCATTTATTAAGAGGTGTTGGATAAAACGTTATACTTCACACGTGGCCAAAGTGGAATTACCCACTCGATAAAATTATCACACTCAGCCTTCGGCTTCGTGTGCTAAAATTTCTCTCGTGGGTAATTCCTTACTTTGCCCACTTGTAAAGTAAATAACTATTAACACGTATATCATACAAAATTTTATTTACGATCTTCCTAGTGTATTAGTAAATACTAAAAAATATAGAATGATATTTTGACAGGTAGGGTTATATTTGTAGATTTATTGATACAAATCGTTAGCAACGTGTTAAAAGTAACAATAAAATCACTTTTAACACGTTGCTATGTTACTTTTAACACTAGCTGTCTTTAACTAAACTTTAACTTACTAAGCAATTGTTAAAATGCCCATTTTTAATAACGATCGTAGATAAAGAGTTTTAAATTTATTTATTTATTTAACAGAAAGAAACGAACAGTAATAAATAAATCTAAATTTGTTTTATGAAATGGAAAATATTATTTCTACGATCACTACTGAAAATTTTGCTTTCTCTACACTGAATAAAGCATGAAAATAGTATATTTCGCACAATCGTGTGTAATAGCGTGGGCAATTATTCCACACGCAGGTGTGACCAACTTATTAATAATTTAATACCGTGTGATATTAATATGTCAAGTATAATTACAATTTATATATCATAAATTAATTAATAATTATTTCAGAGTTTATACAAACTTCGTTTTCAATATTGATATTATTAGGAAAATACGATATCTATTTTTATAATAAAATATGTCATTAGTTTTAATATTACAATCTATAGATTTATAGTTGGTAACACTGCGCACATCTGCGCCTGTGCCTCCTTTATGCTGTAATCATAAACGTCAAATAGTTTGAGTTTGAGATGTCATTTATAGTTTCTGAAAAGTAAGAAGAATTATATATAAATCTTGACACGACGACAAAAGTATCTTCGTAAAAAAGTAAAGTCTGCAATTCGTGCAGAATTACCTATTTCAGCACTTGTTGCACAATATACTATTTCGTGTTTGTTTAATTTTCCATGGCTGCGTAACATTTTTCTAATAAATATTAATTTAAATTGATTCATATATGGTGAGATACTAATATTCAGATAACCAAATAGGCCTTATTAAATACACCTGTGTACTAACACTTTTACTGTAACGCGAATATGTAAAAAATTTACAGCAATATATAAAATAATATTGAAACCACTACAAGCCACATTTCAATTCCGCTCTCGGTATAAGTACTTAAGATAAAAAATTTATGATTTAAAAAGAAAACATAAAATGACTCTGATCTGCTTTCATTATAAACTCTGCAGCTATTAGAGGATAATGGTGTAATCTAAATAAAATGCTAGTTTTATTATCGCTTTACTATTTGTAAATGCAGCTTATAAAGATTTGCAGAAATGAGCATTGTAAAATACTTTTCATATTGTAACGTTTTCCACGGTATTCGGATTCGGTGATTTATTTAAATAAAATAAATAATAAATATATCATCACGCCTTTTACCCATTATGGGTGTGGCACTCTGCTTACGCAGATCTCGGTAAGTGATATATTTTTGCGTATGAAGTGCGGTTAACAGCTGTCAAGTCATAGCCCCCAAAGTTGTTAGTGGAGGGGGAACCACAGGGGTAAATTTAAATTGGCAACTATCAGCTGTGGGATTCGAACTGCGGATCTCATGATCCACAGTCCGACACGTTACCACGGAGCTATTTATTTATTCATTTACACTTATTTATTTACCACTAAAACAGTAGTAACTACAATTATTTACACACTAATAATATTATATTTATTTTCACATGAATTATTTATTTCTACTGAACCCGCACATACCAATTATTATTTACATATATTGGTGGTTTATTACAGACTGTTCGCCGTAAGCCTGGCAACCCCTTATACAGGGTGTTTCCTTTAAAACAACCCGCGCTTTTTCGGGCGAACTAATGAATTTAGAGAAAAATGTTATATACAAAAAATGACCAGGAAAAGGGCCCTATTTAATAGAAATACCAACAGAAAATTAAATCAGTGGTTCTTAAACGATAGAATAAAATTACATTTTTTTTAAATAGTATTCTACATAAATTGTTATTCCATTAGATAGAGATTTTTTTCTGATTTCAACAATATAAATATGATATGAGGTTGTATAACAATTATTTTGATTATTTTTTGACGTTTCTTTAAACCAATCAAATGCTTTATTGTATGTAACGTGTCTGCGTTTTAACCAATCCTGTCATTATTATACTGAGAATAATGGTCTTGTGATTATTCCCGGCAATTTTCTCTGTAGCTTTTTTGTTTTTGTTGACAGATGTCAGATGTCAGATAGTTATCATCAACACAAGTAAAAATGAGCAAAAAAGATAGATTTAGTGACGTGCTTGATGATGAAATCAAAAAATAATCTAATTAAATATAACTCGAGAGTTCGATAAATTAGAAAATAATTCTCCAGTATCTTTCTCAAACTTGTCGCCATTTGGCAATAGCCACTCAAGCTCTACGGGCTTTCGTGGCTATTGCCTGGCAACAAGTTTTCGAAAGATCTGTCAAATTATTTTCAATTTATTCTCACTCTCTTGTTATATTATTACTGAGAAAAATGGTATTAAAAATCAGAAATAATTTTACAATATTGTGAATTATGGGTACCATATTTTCAAAAGTTGAAAACTGTCTATGAAACATATATATTACAAAATATAAAGGCAATAAAAATTGTCAACTGTTTCATAAAAAACAGTCTCAGAATAATAACTAAGTTATTAATTCAATTTTATGAAACAGTTGACAATTTTTATTGTCTTTATATTTTTAATGGGTACTATAATTCATGAAAATAAAATACAGGAGTAGAAAAAAATATGTATTTGAAATTTTATAAAACAATTTTAGATGTAAATATTTAAAGAAACTTTCAGAACTCATAATACGAATAAAATAATATTTGGGTAAAGATCTGCAGTAGTTTTTATTTATAAAACAATGACGTTTCCACAGTAAAGTGCTGCCTTCGTCAGGTCAGGTTAGATTTATTTATTTATTTAACAGAAAGAATTCGAAAGAAATGAACTCTCAAATTCGCTATTGTACCATTAATTTTTTTTGCGAAATTCCTACAAAAAATTAAATATTCTAATAATATTTTTCAGTTTTGTTTACTTTTCCATATCCTTTTAACAATTTTTCTAATAAGTTTTAATTTGATTCATACACACATTGCGAAATACTACACAAAAAAATCTAATGTGTTCAGCACATAACCTCCCGCCAATACAATTTTTAAAAGGTACAAAATAGTGTTTGATGATACAGAAACATACCTTCTTATTTGTTTATTTTCTATTTATATTTGAGAAATTTAATTTTCTTTCGTATATTTATTTAATTTTTTGACATATTTCACTAAGAAAACAGCTTTACAATCACAATGACTTGTGTCACATTTAGTAAAAAATCTGATGTGTCCAGCACATAACCTCCCGCCCAATACTACTCTTAAACGGTACAAAATAGTATTTGATGATGCAGAAACATACCTTCATATTTGTTTATTTTCTAATTATATTTGAGAATTTTTATTTTCTTTCGTATATTTATTTAATTTTTTGACATATATTTCACTAAAAGAATACAACTTCACAATCACAATGACATGTGTCACATTTCGTAAGTAAATTGAAATTTTTTAAATGTTTCCATGGTGTACTAGGAATGCAAGATTTGTGAAATCTAATTTCTTTATTTTTAATTATCTCTAAATCTAATGAAAATTAATAAAATTGGTGTGATCAAACACATGTAAAATTAAATATTCTTCAACTTTCAAAATAACATAAATTGTTGAAAAAGCAATTTTAACCGTGTTTTTCACGAAAAACTGTTAAGGGCTTCAAGTAAACTGCTACTTCCGGTTGACCAATTTTATCCAAAATCTAATCAGCTCTTCATTTAAATATAAGAAGCAATAATTCACAAAATTGTATTTTTGGTATTATAGTATTTGAGTTATGCGAGACGAAAAAATTGCCACAGACTACACACACACACACACACACACACACACACACACACACACACACACACACACACATACATAAATACATACATACATACATACATACATACATACAGACATCATCGCTAAAATAGTAAAAGCGTATTGTAGGGACCCTAAAACGTGCTTTTTCATTGAAAACTCACTACCCAATTTTTTGACCAAAAACAATACCTCCCTTACCTAGAAGTAGGCGGGAGGTAAAAATTGGAAATTTTTAAGTGTTTCCATGGTGTACATGGAATGCAAGATTTATAAAAATTTAATTTCTTTATATTTGATTATCTCCAAAACTAATCAAAATTACATACAGACATTGCGCAAAAATAGTAATTCTGAACAAATTTTGTTTAACACTTTTGCTGTAAAATGTGAAGGTAAAAATATACAGCAATATCATCAAATAGGATTGAAATTTCTAAACGCATTATTTCAGGTTTACGCCCAGTATACGTAATAATGTCAAAATATACTGAGAAAAGATCAATCTCATTATTGGCAAATAAACAACCTTCTTGTTGATTACTTTTTGTGAGGATTAAATGTTCTAGCATCATGCAATGTTGCAGCGCGTAAATAAGTAACCTTTTACAAATAGAACATGTTAAGAAGGAAACTTCGGTATTAATCTGAAACTCGAACTTGCCTAGACTTTATTAGACAGCTACATTTTCCAAGTGCTGTAATAATCTTCTAGTTTGAAGGAGAGGCTTTAACATTAAGGTACTTAAAATTTATCTTCTAAATGCGCAATCCCTAAAATATACATGTAGATAATTAATTTTCAACAATTCGGTATTTGATGCAAATGTCTATATGCCCAGAACAAAAACTATTTTAAAACTGCAACCAGCTACAAAAATAGTTATTTATCTTTTTAGCTTTTATTATAGCAATGAAATTAAATTTGTTTATTGGTTCAGGTGCAGATTTTAAATCTCTTCAATTTTTATTTGAAACATTTTTCTCTAAAATTATAAAGGAAGCAGGAAATTGCATAAGTGTTATTTAACATTTACATACATACATACATAACATCACGCTATATCCCACTCAGTTGGGTAGCACGAACCCAGAAACACAATCAACCAACAATCAATCTCCTCCAAATATTCCTATCCTGACACACCACTTTCCCAACAAAAACTGTACGAAATGAGTCTAAATTTATTGATGTAATACATTTCTGTCATGAGATAGACCTAAAATTTAATTTATAATTTTTAGTTATTTCCATAATCCAAACATTCAATAACACATTGTTTTAGTTTGACACATGACATTTAGTATAGTTTTAATTATTATTGACTTAATTTCTTAGTAATCATAGACACATTTACAATTTGAAAATAATTTAAACAAGTCAATAATCATTAAAACTTTGCCATATTTCTTCTGTCAAACTCAAACAATACGTCTGTTTGTATGTTTTGTCTACTACTGCACTCTGAAATTCTAAAAATTATGTATTTCATTTGAAATCGACACTAAAGTGCTCAAAAATAGTCATTAAAAGCTCAGAAATCGTCGCTAAAGTAACTCATTATACGACGATTTTGATCATCCCAATACTGGCAACCGTTAAATAATTATTGTACAATTAAGATAATTTTGGCAGATATATTGACGTACTACAGTAAATTTGGACGTAACATGAAACAAAATTTGCAAGAAGAATTAACTAATTAATTCCGATGTCGAAATTGAGGACAAAACACATACTTTTGAGTGTTATTTACGATAGCTTCAATGTTCGAAGTTGGCAACACTGAGTATCAGTTCCAATTGACAACTGACAGATGTATAAACTTACCTATATTGTAATTTTTTTACAGTTTTTTCGAATTTTAGATTTCAAATAAAACTTAATATGTACCTTGGCACTGAAGTTCCTTTTTATTACTCACATGGTTTATTTTTATCGGCCCTACGGGCCTCGGCAACTAAATTCCATATTCGTGATAAATTGAATTTCAGTGCCTTGGTACACAAATAACTATTATTTTATGTATGTCTCATAACAGAAATATATCATATCAATAAATTTAGACTCATTTGGTACAGTTTTTGATTCTGAACACATTTTATCTTAACACATTTGTCAATTCATAGGGAACGAACTATCGTCTAATGAAAATTATAACATTATATTGTCTATGTTCTATAAGAAAAAGTAGTCACCTGAAATAAATGTATATGGTAAGTAGATAGACAATGATTGATATATCGAGTGGATTATTTGATGAGTTTTACAACTTAAAATGAAAGAGTTTTAAAAAGAGAATAGACTGATGAATCATCCGGTATTTCAAAAATGTGTTGGGTGTAAATGTAGAACACTCCAACTAATATTTATATATCCAGCAAAATAATATGTCATCTGTCATCTCCGTTGAAATAAGCCAAGCGATAAATTCGGCGCCAACAAATTAAATAATTTGCTACATTAATTTTAATGAAATTATTATTAAATTCATTCCCTGGAACATCCCTGCAGGTTAATTTCAATGTTTATGAAACTTTATTAAGGGGAAACTTTTTGTTCTTCACATTAATTTTATTTATAGAACGTACATCTGTAAAACTAAATGGATTGTAAAGTATAATTGCCTCTTATATTTGCATAGATTATTATGTTAACTTTAAAAATACAAATGAAATTTAATTAAAGAAACTTTTATCTCGAGAAATAAATGCAAATGCATCGTTTGAGTTAATTACAAAGTGTGAAATTAAATGCATTTTAGCACTTTGACGTCGGTCAAAGGTTTCTGAATTATTTTACAGAAAAATACTTCAGGCAAAACTTGTACAAAATTATATGCAATTAAACCCCACATTTCTTCTTCTGAAATAGTGAGAGAAATGTGTTTTTCCGACGACCACTACGAAAAGTACATAAATTCACACGCTAAACTATTACTGAAAGTTGATAATTGCATATCACCAGAAATGCTGTGTGATATGAAAGCTCGTAGGCCAATCACATGCGTCCGCAACTGTGTGATATGATGTTATCCAACACTTCTCAATAAAGCTCTATAACTATGGCGGTTTTAAACAAGGAAAGTAACAGATTACCTACTAGTGGGTATAATTTTGAGGAAAGTCACTAGTGAGTATTTTTTTTTATTTATATCAATAATAAAAACACACAACACCTTGGTAATTACTTCGATTGACATTTTAATTTAAAAATTAAAGCATATGCCACTGTCAAATAATAATACTTTTCATTTATTTAGAGGTGTTGGATAAAACGTTATACTTCACACGTGGGCAAAGTGGAATTACCCACTCGATAAAATTATCAACCAAAAAATTTATTAAAAGTTTGACAGATACAGATAATTTGCTGAATTTACACGGATTAATAAGATTGGATCCAGATTTATCAGATTTTAACATAATTTTTGGTGAATTCTGGTAGCAATGATGTTGACATATTCTGTTTTAATATTTTTATGTAAATTTTATATCTATTGTTTTTTTTTATTTATTTAATTGTTGTCATCGAAAAGGTATCATGTATAATACGTGCTGAAAGGGTATTTCAGCACTTGTTATACAATCTACTATTTCCTCTGTAGAGAGGGAAATATATAAATGTTAACAATATGAATGTTATTTACAAAAAAAAGTATTGTAAAAATTATGAATAAATTCCTAATTTTATTAAAAATCCTTATTTTAGTGATATGCATACTTTAAATTATGTTACAATCATGTCATATTTTTATTTTTCCCAATCACAATTTGACAATTTAAATTGAGATTTAAGATTGTTTCATTGGCAACACTGTTACCCCGCCGTACCTCTTATAATCTAGCTTTTAACGTGCCAGTTATATTTTAAGGTCCTGGCAAATCGTTTTTAAAAACATGTCGAGAATGAAATGTTCTGTTTAACACGTCAAGAAAGCTCTCGCTCGAATTGCCTCATTCAATGCTCTCATGAGACACAATTCGAGCTCGAAGAAGCGCTTTCCTCGTTTCCTTTCCTCTCTAGTTTGACAATTAACTATTTCTTTTTGTTTTATTTGAAGAATTTTTCCCTAAAATAACTCAGGATTTTTGAGAGCCATGGAAACATATTATTGTTGCAATCAATGCATTTATATCACGACTTTGTTGATATAAATAAAAGGTGCCACAAATAATTTCTGAATTATTTTATAGAAATATACTTTAAGTAAAACTTATAGAACACTGCATTTTTATTTGGACGATTTTTCTCTAAAATAATTCATGGACGTTTGAGAGAAATGCAAACTAGACATTGTTGTAACCAGTTAAATGTTACTCCTAACCGTTTCTAAAAGATCTTAGCAAAAAATGCTTCAAGTAAAACTTGTAGAAAATTGAATTTTCCATATTTTTTATTTGAAGCATTTTCCTCTAAAATTATTCAAAATAATTTTAGGACGCATTGATTATTGCAATCAACCCGAATATTTTAGCAATGTGATAAATGATGCGGTCAATTGTTTCCGAATAATTTTAGAAAAAAATGCTTTAAATAAATCATGTGCACAATAAATTTTTCTATCTGTTTTATTTGAAACATTTTTCCCTAAAATAATTAAGAAACGAATGAGAACACTTTGATTGTTACAATACACCACGGAATTGTAGCAATCAGGCAAATGGTGCTACCAATCGTTTCTGAATAATTTTAGAGAAAAATTCTTCAAGTATAAGTTGTAGAAAATTCAATTTACGATGTGTTTTATTTGAAACATGTCTCTCTAAGCTAACTCGGAAATGTTGGACAGCGAAAAATAAATTGAAAACACAGTTATACTTGCAGTGAGTAAACAACCAATGTTTTCTTTCGTAGTTTGTTTTAAATATATTGTTTGCAAAGTTTCTGCAGCTGATATATCTAATATCAAAAAACTTTTATATTAAATTCGCAGTTTTTCGTATCATATATGCCACAAATAAGTATTATATTCCGTTAACTCTCGATTATGTTTCCAAGGAAATAGTAAATATGTGTAAAACAAAAAAAGTTGCTGGCAGCATTTTTTTTTTGTCGACGAGATCTGCAACCTCATAACTTCAAACTGTGGACTAGTAATAATGGTACTTTTTTATAGGACATAGAAAATACAATGTTAAAAAAATAGAATTATAAAAAATCTGGTGTGGGCACCACACTACTTTCTTATACAAATAAAACCAAATGAACACGTATGACTTGTTCCTTGCGTATGACTTTATTTTGACAATTATTTGATTTGATTTTAAACCTGTTTAACTTTTTGTTCTCATTGTAACTATGAATTTATTTTAAAATAGAAATAAATTAATATCTAGTCTTCAAAACTTTTGAACTAATAATTCAAATATTACTGTTATAATATTTCACAAGACACATATTTTTGACAGTTCACAATTATTTGACACGTTTGACGCATAGATATTAAAAATGTTTATAGCATACTGGTTACTTATGTTACATTTTTCGGATTATTTATCGTACGAAAAGTGAAACTTTAAAGTCCTAGAACCTTAAAGTAAAATTTGACTTTTAATTGGTTCATTATTTATAAATAAATACTTGTTCCTATAGAAATTGTTATTTAGCCTACTTATATCAACTCATATTTCTACAAATTTTTGATAATTTCTGTTAATAAATACTATAATTTAACAACTTAAGTAACCAGTATGAAATAAAATTTTGTATGTACCTCGAACGAAAAGTGATTTTAAGGTCCTAGCAAGTAATTTCGACTTCGGCTAACGCCTCGGCCGTAAACAATTTACTAGTACCTTAAAGTTTCACTTTTCGTTCTAGATACATAAATAACTATTTAATTTTTGTTCCCATTGTAACTAAGATTATTGAAATATATTCTTAAATATATAATTTAGCATGTATTGTCATCATGAATACATTAAATGTCGAGAACCGTGTAAATATTATTAGAATGTATTATGGAGGGTGCAGTGCAAGACAAATATCTGAATACTTCACAGGAATGAACGCTGAATGGTTTCCATCGCCAGAAATTGACAGTGACATTAAAATATTTAAAACAAATTGCAAGCACTATACGTCAGTGTTGCCAACATTTACGTGGAACACACGGTATATCAAATAATTATCAAAATAAAGTCAAACACAAGAAACAAGTCTTTCGTGTTCAGTTGGTTTTATTTGTATAAGAAAGTAGTGTGGTGCCCACACCAGATTTTTCTACTTCATACCGTTTAAAAGTTGTTCAAGCAGAAGGTTATGTGTTGGCCACCAAATTTTTGTTATGTCATTGCTTGCAAATAATCCCGATAAACAGTCATAAATATTTTTCTTATTTTCATACATGATACGTATTATCTTAATGTGTATTCTAATAATAATTTTTATGTTTCAGATTCAAGTTCAAGACCCCGTAATAGTGTCTATGGAAAACAAAAAGTTCTACAAGTTTAAAATTATTAAATAATAATAGTTATTGCATGTTGAAACCAGTGTTAAACTGAAGCGTTTTAATTATGCAAACATCTCTTATTAGACATTATAATAATCTCTAAATGTAAATAAAGAAAAAACACAAACATGATAAGAGAATTTCAGCCTCTCATCAGTCGAGTCTAAACTCTCTGAACATGTGCGCGTTGTTAACTTCAATCCTAACTTAACCCACCGGAAGTGATTTCTCACCGGAAATGGATTTATTCGCACCTGCGCATGCGCGAGTGCCGCCTGACACCGACGATGAGTTTGACCTGCTGCGGAATCTGCAGAACATAACTCTAGAGCAAGCCAATGAAATCGTGGCTGGCCTCAATGGAACTCTCCCAGAAGTGGCGTGTACCCTGTTGGAAAAAGCCAAGGAGAAGGCGTCGCCTCCTCCAAGTGGAGGCTGTAAAGCTGCGTTTGATGGACTCATCTGCTGGCCTGCTACCAAGCCGGAAACCACGGCGGTGTTGCCCTGTTTAGCGGAGATTAACGGCATTGAGTATAACGCTACTCGTAAGTAATTTTATTTTATTTTAGCTACGAATTTATGAAAAATAAGTCCTTATCTGACAGAATAATTTAGTATGCTGCACCGATAAGAACAGTGACGCTATTCTAAAACTGTTTTATTTCTTGAGTCAATGCGAAACACAAAATAGTTCTCAATTACGCAATTTACTTGGAAATTTGTCTGGAGTCCGTTAACCAGATTTCAAACAATTGATTTTTTCCGAAATCGATACTAAAGTACTCGATATTTCCACGCGAAGTTAGCCAAAATAGTAGCTAAATTTAAGTTTTAGAAACTCTTATGCCAAACTGAAATAACAAACATAAAATAATAATAGTTATTTACTTTATAAGTGGGCAAAGTAATTCCACTTTGCCCACGTGTGAAGTATAACGTTTTATCCAACACTCCTTAATGAAAAATTTATTAAAGAAATATTATTTGACAGTGACATATGCTTTAAATTTTCAAATTAAATTGTCAATCGAAGTAGTTACCAATGTGTTGTGTGTAATTATTATTGTTATAAATAAAAAAATACTCACTAGTGGCTTTCCTCAAAATTAAACCCACTAGTGGATAATCTGTTACTTTGCTTGTTTAAAATTGCCATAGTTATAGAGTTATAGTTGAGAGGTGTTGGATAAACAAATTTTCTATAATACTTTTGGTAAATTTATTTATTTGAAATCGGCCCTAAAGTACTCAGAAATCGTCATTAAAAGCTTAGAAATCGTCACTAAAGTAACCCATTATACGACGATTTTGAGCAACCCAGTGTTGGCAATCGTTAAATAATTATTGTACAAGTATGATAATTTTGGCAGATATATTGACGTACTATAGTAAATTTATATGTAACATGAAACAATATGTGCAAGAAGAATTAGCTAATTAATTCTGATGACGAAATTGAGGACAAAATACATAATTTTGAGTGTTATTTACGATAACTTCAATTGACAACTGACTGATGTATAAACTTAACCTATATTGTAATTTTGTACAGTTTTTTCAAATTTTAGATTTCAAATCAAACTTAATATGTACCTCGGCACTGAAGTTCCTTTTTATCACTCACATGATTTATTTTCCTCGGCCCTACGGGCCTCGGCAACTAAATTCCATATTCGTCATAAAAAATTGAACTTCAGTGCCTTGATACATAAATAACTATTATCTACGATTTTCTAGTCTATTAGTAAATACTAAAAAATGTAAAATGATATTTTGACAGGTAGGGTTATGATTGTTAATTTATTGATGCAAATTTTTAGCAACGTGTAAGTAGCAATATAATCACTTTTTACATGTTGCTATGTTACTTTTAACACTATTGTCAGAAAGAGTGATACTTTTAACTTGCTAAGCAACCGTTAAAAGGTCCTCTTTTAATAACGGTCGTAAATAATAGTTATTTGTGTATCAAGTGCGGATAGAGCATTGTTTGTTGCACGCGGCGAGAAATTGTTGATCGAGGCGAAGCCGAGATCAACAACTCGACAAGTGCACCGAACAAGCTCTATCCGACGAGATACACACAATATTTTTTCTACAATCGTTGAACAATGTCAAGTTGTAGAAAAAAATTAATTTTAAAAATTATCTTTGGTCACGCCTATAACAATTCAGTAAAATTGTAGATACCCATGTCACCGTAATCATGACAACGTTTATGAACAAAATAAAAATTTTCAAAGAAATCATAATTTGACACATGGAGTACATTTGACATATGGCGTACATTTGACATAAAATCTACAGAGTGAATACGTTTATGGTGATTAAGTTGAAGTGTATGTACGTATATACCAACTGCATTTGCAATAGCAAGGTTATTGCCAGAAAAATCCAATGCATCATTTACTTCTTTTACCTAATTTATTTTTGTTTTATTTTTGTCGCACTAGTGCGACAATATGTCACTTTGTCGCCCTAGAGCGACAATTTTGAACATTTCCTAACCAAAAATGGAATAACAATGTCGATATTGTGCAACGATTGTAGAAAAAATGTTTTTTGTTCGATTTTTTTTTCTTAGCTGGACGTGATAAAAATTGATAGTCTTGAAGTGTGCTTTTTTCTGTTCTTTGGGTATATACCCAGTAAAAAAAAAACCTTAAAGTATTGGGGTGATGCAGTGTGACAGTCAGTAGTCTTACAGTGTAAAAATATAATTAAGTTTGCAAATTGTTTACAATTAATTTATCTTTCTTGTTATCAAATTACAGATCCGTATCAAGGGAAAATAATTAAATTTGCTAAATTTTAATTAATTCATTTCTCTTGTATCAAATTGTACTGTTCAATATGGTTCAAACTAAAATCCAGAACATATTAATTAATTTACTTAATTGGACCAAAATTAATTAAACTTTTGTGGCATGTATTTCGGACTGTAATTTAATACTTAAACCCGTATAATTTCCATCTGATGGAGATGTTTGTAACTACTGAAAATTTTGAGACGAAGGAGTTTCTGGCGGTGAAGAAAGTTTTAAATCATTTGAAAGGGCGTGTTTTTTCATTTAATTTAGTTGAATTTTGTGTTGACATGAAAAACTGTAGGAAGTTTCTTTTAAAAGTTAAAAACTTTTGTTGTTTCGTTTAAATTAAGACAGAAAATATTTTTAATTAGCTACAACGTAATTGCATTTAGCTCATTTATAATAACAGGAAAATATCTAAAAAGTTTAACTGTTAATTATTATATTATATTTATCTTTTTCCTGAAGAAATATCGTATTGAAATTAATTATTACATGTTTGTAAAATTTAAATAATTAGTATATGTATTACCAGATAAATATGTAGGAAAACTGGTATTTTATTATTTATAAAAATGAAGTTCTTACTACAAAAAAATATGTAAATATTTATGTTTTCCAATAATTATTAAAATGATTTACTATTCATTATTGTTATTTTTCACATTTTACCCCCACTAAATTTTAAGCATTTTAATATTTTGAATGTTGGTAAGACTTTACAGAACCCAAATTTTAAAACAGCATTCAGATATCTCTTTCAGTTTCAGAGATACAGTTTTCGTATGCATAATAGTATATTATACATTAAGGGAGAGAAATGTATGATTTTTCCTGCGGAGTAAATTGAAGCACGAAACGTAGACAAGGAAAATTCTTCTCTCCTGCGATGTATATATTATTTTTTTCACGATTCCAATATTTATTATAGTTATTATGTGTTTCAAAATTATTAGAATTGCAATATAATTTATGATAGTTACTTTTAATTTGTTTAATTTTGTTAATTTTTCCCTCACTTATCCCAATTATATCGTAAATATCTATTATGGGTTTTGAGATATAATAGCTACACTAACATCGACAACTTTTTTTAAAAAATACATCTTGCTCACATCTGTAGAAACCAAAGCAATATTCTGCTGTAAAATAGTTACGTGCGATTTTTAAACTGCTTCTAATTATAAACTACTGGAATGTTTACATAATGTGATTGATTATTGATTTAAACATATCCATCAATGCTATGCAGGTTTGTTTATACAAAATGTACAAGTTCAATTAGCTTGAATTGTTTCACATATTTTCACGGAATATTTTCGATAATTTATGTACTTTTGCAGTAGGTACACTTTGTTAATTATTAATTTTTTAACGATAGATTGGATGTTTAGATATTATTCACACAAAAATAAGTAAATATTTACTTTTTGTGACTCACAATTATTGATTATATTGACAAATAGAAAGCTACGCAGCATCTTTCTTAATTAGGATATTTTTTGTCGATTTCTGTTGTAGAGAGTAATAATTAATGATTTATATTTGTATTTTGTATAATCATTCTCTAATTGGGACCATGTGTCCTTTGGATTGATTTAACAATAAATAAATTGAGTGTATATACGGAAATCAGACTATTACATCGAACAAAAAAAATATTTTTTTAATCAGAGATTCCCAAAATATCTCAGTAAATAATTGAGTTACAATAAAGATATATAATAGCATTGGCTACAATTTTTATTTGAAACTTTTTGCTATATTATGCACCGTTTTAAAATTAAAATTTTTGGGAAGTTATGTGGTGGACACATCAGATTTTAATACAATACCATTTTCTAGATTAATATTTATACCTTGCATGTTCAAATTAGGAACTAGTTATATTAATTGCAATTTGATGATTTTTAGGTTGTTTTTGATTAATTTTTGTAATCAATAGGAACATTGTTGTAATCAGTGTATTTTTATAATCAGCGCATTGTTGTGATCAATACATTTTTGTCATGAATATACTATTGTAATTTGTACTTTATTGTAATCAATACATTTGATTACAGTAATGTACAGTGTATTGACTACAACAATGCATCTACTGATTAATCAAAATGTAGAATTATTGGTATTTCTTTTTAGAATTATTTTAATATTTTTCAAGTTTTATGTGGGAGGTTATGTGGTGGCCACATCAGATTATTTAATTAAATGATATAAACGTCATATTTTAATATAACAAAATAACTGAAATAAAAATTGAACACTTATATCATAAATAACTATTTTTGTTCATTGTAATAGTCTTTTTAAATAAAAATAATTTAACCAACTTCATATTTCTTATAGTTCTTGAGATAACACTGTTGACACACTTAAATGATACAACTTAATTTTTCTCACGACAAGAACCACATACTTGTACAAGAAAATAGGAAATATCAGTTTTTATCCCATATATTTTTGCTAACATCTTTCAATCGAAACTTTTTGTAGCTATTTTCATAATTGAGATAAATTTAATATTGTTTTGTTCGTCCAGTCAATTTCCACCAAAATACTCGTTGGTATGAAGCTTACAATTTTGAAGTTTTGTTATTCTACCGTTAGTTGTTTATGACATAATTTAATTCAAAGGACCCCAAATAAATATCTTCTTTAAAATAAGAATTAATTAGTTAGTAAAAATAGTTCTGGGAATTTTTTAAACGCGTCGTTTGTTGCTAACTATTTATTTTCATATAATACGATACGAATATATCTAATCTAATTTAAATAACACTTTTATTAAAGGCTCCGACCTTGACATGGGACTATTATAAACTTTTCCATGCCGAGAATAATAAATAATACATAATCAACTATCTACACTTTCCACTACAATATTATTAAATAACTTACAGTTCAATAATTGAAATATGTTAAATTTTCATACATAATCTATTAAGTGCTAGTTTAATTTCCGGAAATTTACCGCCTGGACTATTATGTTTTTATTTTTCAAGTAGCAATAAAAACGAAATATTCCAGAAGGTAAATTTCCATAGGAAATGAAACTAGCACGAAATAGATTTAGCTAGAAAATCGCATTTTATGTTTTAACTAACTGAACTATTTTTAAAAATCAATTTTATTTAGCTGTGACTATGGCAACAAAATAGAAAATAAAAAATCTGATGTGGCCAGCACATTACCTCCCGCCCAATACTATTAAACGGTACAAAATAGTATTTGATTATACAGAAACATACCTTCTTATTTGTGTATTTTCTATTTATATTTGAGAATTTTAATTTTCTTTTGTATATTTATTTAATTTTTTGACATATATTTCACTAAGAAAATAGCTTCACAATCACAATGACATGTGTCACATTTCGTAAAAAATTGAAGATTTTTCCATGGTGTACTAGGAATGCAAGATTTGTGAAATCTAATTTCTTTATATTTTATTATCTCTAAATCTAATGAAAATTAATAAAATTAGTATAATCAAAACACTGTAAAATTAAATATTCTACAACTTTCAAAATAATATAAATAGTTGAAAAATGAAATTTAACCGTGTTTTTCACGAAAAACTGTTAAGGGCTTCAAGTAAACTGCTACTTCCGGTTGACCAATTTTATCCAAAATCTAATCAGCTCTTCATTTAAATATAAGAAGCAATAATTCACAAAATTGTATTTTTTGGTATTATAGTATTTCAGTTATGGGAGACGAAAAAATTGCCACAGATTACACACACACACACACACACATACATACATACATACATACATACATACATACATACAGACATCATCGCGAAAATAGTAAAATCGTATTGTAGGGACCCTAAAACTTGTGTATTCATTGAAAACTCACTACCCAATTTTTTGACCAAAAACAATACCTCCCTTACCTAGAGGTAGGCGGGAGGTAAAAACGATAGGAAATATATCAATTGAATTTAAAACTAAATATCAACAAATAAAATTATCCAACATCTCTCAATAAATGCTCTATAATTTGGCGATTTTAAACAAGGAAAGCAACAGATTACCCACTAGTGGGTATAATTTTGAGAAAATCCACTAATAAGTATTTTTTTTATTTATAACAATAATAATAACACACAACACCTTGGTAACTACTTCGATTGACATTTTAATTTTAAAAATTTAAAGCACTGTCAAATAATATTTCTTTAATAAATATTGCATTTATTAAGAGATGTTGGATAAAAAGTTATACTTCACACGTGGACAAAGTGACAGATTAAAATATTTAAAACAAATTGCAAGCACTATACGTCAGTAGTAATAAAAAGAGTAGGCGGAAAATTGGGAATTATTATTATTAATTTCATTAAATTACGGTATCAAAATAAATTAATCTGTATTAAATAAGATGTAGGGAAATTGGCAGTATGCTGTTATAAACTTTGGATGCATAATTTTTTGCCGGACACTTTTTATTGACAAAAAAACTGATTTCACATGTTAATTGTCTATGCCAACATTTACGTGGGACACACGGTATTTGAATCTGTCTTATCCAGTATTTTAAGTTGCCTTAGCATAAATGTTGTTTTGTTATTTTTGTTTATTCGTTACACTTTTAACTGTCAAATTATTGAATTGCAATCTTACTATTTTTGATAATATTTTACATTATGCACCGCCGGAATAAAAGTGTTACCAGGGAGACACTTTTATGTCGGTGGGCGCTTGTTGAATACAAATACATAACAACGTACTTTAATGACATTTAAAGAAAAAAACTTTTTATGTTGAAATCTACATATATTCCTTGAAAACTTTCCACATTAAAAACAACAGCAGGAATATTTTTAAAAGGCTCATGTTACATAAATGTTTTTAAAAAGAGTTTAAGAGACTTTTTGTTAAAAATACATGAGCATAATTACAAAAAAAATGTGCTATAATAAAATTAAATAGTAATGAAATACACCTCTGCCAAATTCCTGTAAAATTCCATTATCATCTACGCATTTGCAGCCAATGATAATAGTCCTCTCAATGGCCAAACGTGACGCTTATATTAATTCATGTTGCCCGAAGCTGTTACAAACTTATCATGCGAAATTAATAATGCAATTTACTGATGTCAAATGTCAAAACCGCTGACGAATAGACTCATCCATAAAAGGCTTCATTCAAGTTTATAAACACGATCTGTTTGTCAACATATTTATCATTTACTTTGTATAAATGTTATTGATTATTCAAATTAATTTCAACATGCAAATTTGTGTTGTGTGGTTCAGGATGAACTTGAAACTTTATCGTGGAATAATTAATAATTATTGGTTGCACTAACGAGTGTTTGCATCGTTGTAAAATGTTCTTGAATCATTTTAGAGGATAATGCATTTATCTAGTAGCAACAATATCGAGTTTACGTTGCTGTCAAATGTTCCTAAATTACTTTAGAGAAAAACTCTTCAAATAAAACTGATGGCGAATTTACATATCTACTTTTACTTGAAGCATTTTTCTCTATAATAATTCAAGAACGACTGGCAGTACCATTTCTCTAGTAGCAACACTATCGAGTTTGCGTCGCTGTCAAACATTCCTGAATTACTTTAGAGAAAAACTCTTTAAATAAAACTGATGGAGAATTAAGTTATCTACAAGTTTTACTTGAAGCATTTTTCTCTAAAATAATTCATGAACGATTGGCAGTACCATTTGTCTAGTAGCAACAATATAGAGTTTAAGTCGCTGTCAAACGTTCCTGAATTTCTTTAGAGAAAAACTCTTCAAATAAAACTGATGGAGAATTTAGTTGTCTGCAAGTTTTACTTGAAGCATTTTTCTCTGAAATAATTTAGGAACAATTGATAGCTCCATTTGTCTATTTACAACCGTGATTACAACAATATCAAGTTTCCATCGATGTCAAACGTTCCTAATTCATTTTAAAGAAATATTTTTTAAATAAAACTGATGAAGAATTTAGTTGTCTACAAGTTTTACTTGAAACATTTTTCTTTAAAATAATTCAAGAACGATTGACAGTACCATTTGTTTAGTAGCAACAATATCGAGTTTGCGTTGCTGCCAAGCAATCCTGAATTACTTTCGAGGAAAACTCTTTAAATAAAACGAATGGAGAATTTAGTTGTCTGCAAGTTTTACTTGAAGCATTTTTCTCTAAAATAATTCGGGAACAATTTGTAGCTCCATTTGTCTGTTTGCAACCGTGATTACAACAATATCACGTTTCCATCGATGTTGAACGTTTCTGATTCATTTTATAGAAATATGCTTCAAATAAAACTGATGAAGAATTTAGTTGTCTGCAAGTTTTACTTGAAGCATTTTTCTCTAAAATAATTCAGAAACAATTGGTAGCTCCATTTGTCTATTTACAACCGTGATTACAACAATATCACGTTTCCATCGATGTCAAACGTTCCTGATTCATTTTATAGAAATATTCTTCAAATAAAACTAATGAATAATTTAGTTATCTACAAGTTTTACTTGAAGCATTTTTCTCTAAAATAATTCAGGAACAATTGGTAGCTCCATTTGTCTATTTACAACCGTGATTACAACAATATCAAGTTTACGTCGATGTCAAACGTTCCTGATTCATTTTATAGAAAAATTCTTCAAATAAAACTGATGTAGAATTTAGTTATCTACAAGTTTCTTTTAAAGCATTTTTCTGTAAAATAATTCAGGAACAATTGGTAGCCCCAATTGTCTATTTGCAACCGTGATTACAACAATATCAAGTTTCCATCGATGTCAAACAAACGTTCCTGAATCATTTTATAGAAATATTCTTCAAATAAAGATTGTACAAAATGAAGTCCTCTCTATCCCCTTGAAGTATTTTCATTTAACCAGTTCCAGCTCCAGCAGGTGGTGAGGAAATAACCTATAAATTCTGCCGCAGTCGCTAAATTTACCATCCTCTTGAAATCACCAATAACCGTTATAAAGCACACTTCATCCCAACTATCTTGCACTTCACACCACGGGACGTGACGTCACACATAACACAGTGAAGTGGGAACGATGGTCATGGCTCACTTGATGGCGCAGAGTAATTGGGTTTCTGTCCTGAACTACGAGCAAGGATTGTCCAAAAGCATATAATTTTGAACTGAATTTAGATATTTTAATAGCGTTTTTCATTTATATTTACTGTGTTATAAATAACCAAAGGCAATGTTTTTACGGAAATACATGTTTTGATGTCCTCTGTAATTCTAAATCATGTCTGTTTTCAATTAAATAACTGGAAAACGAAAAAAGAAAAATAAATAAATAAAATAAATAAATATATCATCACGCCTTTTACCCATTACGGGTGTGGCACTCTGCTTACGCAGATCGCGGTAGGTGATATATTTTTTCGTATGAAGTGCGGTTACCAGCCGTCAAATCATAGCCCCCAAGGATGTTAGTGGAGGGGGCACCACAGGGGCAAATTTAAATTTGTAACTGTCGGCAGTGGGATTCGAACTGAAGATCTCACGATCCACAGTCCGACACGTTACCACGGAGCTATTTACCCCATAACGAAAAAAGAACTTTTAAAATTTCAATTTAATTCAAATATGGAACTAGTGCAAAAAAGTTTTAAATAAAACATGTTTGCAATATTATTTGTAACGAAAATATTGTAAAATAATATGTATAGTTTCTATGAAAAAAAATAAATAAATAACAGGGGAAAATTATTGCAGTTTTGTAGACCAGCGAAATTGAAAGAAATTGAATAAACAGTAATTGTGGTAACCAGTACTTAAAAAAGTAACCCATTATACCACGATTTTGAGCAACCCAGTATTGGCAACCGTTAAATAATTATTGCACAATTAGGATAATTTTGGCAGATATGTTGACGAACTATAGTAAATTTGGACGTAACATGAAACAAAATTTGCAAGAAGAATTAACTAATTAATTCCGATGACGAAATTGAGGACAAACCACATCATTTTGAGTGTTATTTACGATAACTTCACTTCTCGAGGTTGGCAACACTGACTGTCAGTTTCAATTGACAACTGACAGATGTATAAACTTAACCTATATTGTAATTTTTTTACAGTATTTTCGAGTTTTAGATTTCAAATAAAACTTAATATATACCTCGACACTGAAGTTCCTTTTTATCACTCACATGGTTTATTTTCCTCGGCCCTACGGGCCTTGGCAACTAAATTCCATATTCATGATAAAAAATTGAACTTCAGTGCCTTGATACATAAATAACTATTATAATATTTCACATGACACATATTTTTGACACTTCACAATTATTTGACATATAGGTGTTAAAAATGTTTTTCTTTTTGTTGCCATTGTAAGTAAGCTTATTGAAATATACCATTAAATATATAATTAAATAAAATTAGAAGCATGCGCAACAAAGTTCAAATAACATTTTATATTCCAAATATTTTTGCTAACATCTTTCATTTGAACTTTTTTGCCAGCTGATTCTATTTTTGAAAAAATGAAATTTATTGTTTTGTGTCCAGTAAACATTCTTTTCCGGTTTTTCAATTTCATTCAAAATCAACTAAGCTCTTCATATTTTCATGAAACTGATAAAAAATTGAACTTCAGTGCCTTGATACATAAATAACTATTATTTGTTGCAAGTATATAAGTTCAGAAGTACCATTCTATTTCTATTTTATTCACATAGTACAAATAAATATTTTTTCTTCAAACGTCATAAAAGTACGTTGTTATGTATTTGTATTCAACAAGCAGAAGTTCAATATTGTCGCCGCCGGCGTAAAAGTGTATCCTTGGCAAAACATTTACGCCGGCGGCGGACAAAGTAAAATATTATGAAAAATAGTTAGGTTGTAATTCAATAATTTGACAGTTAAAAATGAAACAAATAAACAAAAATAACAAAACAGCATATTCTACGGCAACTTGAAATGCTAGATAAGACAGAATATTTTTTGAAGTTTTGAGCATTTTATAATATTTATAAATTTGAAAAATAGTTAGGTTGTAATTCAATAATTTGACAGTTAAAATTAAACAAATAAACAAAAATAACAAAACAGCATATTCTACGGCAACTTGAAATGCTAGATAAGACAGCATATTTTTTGAAGTTTTGAGCATTTTATAATATTTATAAATTTATTTTCTATGTTTGAAGAAAAAATAGCATGTGTTATTCGGAGTAAATGTGTCTTTGGGTGCTTCGCATGTAATTGTTCGACTCGCTTCGTTCGTCGTTCAAACTTACATGCTTAGCACCCAAAGTATCACATTTACTCCTAATGACACAATATACTATTATTATAGGTATAGTATTTAAGTTCTAAATACGTATTTATTTTATTTCGAGAACATTGCAAAATGTAAAATACGGCATTCTCCATTCGATCAGTTTTATGATTGATAGATGCTCATTGGTGTACAATTTAATAAAAAGTCTACGACGGAAAGGCACATGAGATATTTAAATCTGTTTTATAAATTTTTCCGTAGAATGCTTTAGAATTTCATATCAAAATGTTTTTGGCTCATGTTCAAGAAATCTTGTATCCGTATTTTTCCAAATTGATTTTTTTATTTCCCGATAAATTTTGAATACACCATAAACTACATAATGCCTTTGTTCGCTTGTCCCTTCGAAATCCTGAGGAATTATTCAGCAAAATGTAACTGGAATCGCAAGAGAAAAACTTATACAAGAAAATATGAATTTTAGATGAGTCGTTTACACTTTTATGTTGTTTTGTTAGTGTATACATTAAATAATTCATTAATTGTAACGAATTCGAGTAAATCCCAGGACATCCGTCACTGTTCGTGAAATGTCAGCTTGGCGAAATTAAAAACCGTTCTTGCCATCTGTCTCTTCTGCAATATCGCTAAGTAAAATGGCAGAGCAATTTCGTTACATTAAACTATGCAGTCTGATGGCCTTACTTGACTGTGGAAGGATCTAGGAGCTAGTAATATAGGAGAGGATGCTTCCAGGATGGATAGAATGTGAGGGAGTTGTTTCACACAAGTGCATATTCTGAAATGGTCTGGCTTTGATCAATGGTGGCTGCCAAGAGAAGGGAGTGTGTGGGATGATAGAGTAGGGGACCGTTTAAATATTTATTTATTTATTGGAATGATTTAATAATAATTCCAACCTCAGATAAACTATAGAATAAATTATCAGTAATAATATAACAAGAGAGTGGGAATAAATTGAAAATAATTTGACAGATCTTTCGAAAACTTGTTGCCAGGCAATAGCCTCGAAAGCTATTGCCAAATGGCGACAAGTTTGAGAAAGATACTGGAGAATTATTTTCTAATTTATCGAACTCTCGAGATATATTTAATTAGATTATTTTTTGCTTTCATCATCAGGCACGTCACTAAATCTATCTTTTTTGCTCATTTTTACTTGTGTTGATGATAACTATCTGACATCTGACATCTATCAACAAAAACAAAAAAGCTACAGAGAATATTGCCGGGAATAATCACAAGAGCATTATTATCAGTATAATAATGACAGGATTGGATAAAACGCAGATACGTGACATACAATAAAGCATTTCATTGGTTTAAAGAAACGTCAAAAAATAATCAATGGAATATACAAAAAATATCGCATCTAAAGATGACAGCTAGAATAATAATCATCATTTAAGCTATGATTTTGATGCGATATAAGTTTGGAAATACCGGCTCTATAAGTAAAATAAGAGATAGAGAACACAAGTGTTCGAATAAATCTGAATTTAATTGTTTTGATTGTTTTTACCTACCGCAACATCCTGTAAGGGAAGTATAGAAATCGTGTTAAAAATTCGGTAGTGAGTTTTCGTGGATCAGCACGTTTTAGGGTCTCTACAATACGATTTTAATAGTTTCCCGATGATGTCTGTGTGTGTGAGTGTTTGTCTGTCTGTCCGTCATTTTGATATTGTGTATATATCAATTGTATCCCCTTTGGAAGAGCTGATTAGTTTTTGGTGATAATCCAATAACCGGAAGTGGTAGTTTACTTGAAGCCCTATTAAATTGTTTTGAAATATCGCAGTTAATAATGATTAAATGACAATTTTTGTTATAAGAATAATATTTTAAATATTACTATCTACAATTGTCGTTTGAAACATTTTTCTCTTACTGTCACCATTCACGAATTACAACACGTTAAAGAAAAATATTATTTTGACATTTTCGTTTAAATCTATTAACCTGTGCTTTTTGAAATAATTTAAAAAATGACTATTTTTGACATGTGTCATAAGTAAAACTAATTTTTTTGAAAGGATGTGTGTTTCATGATAGTCGTGGTCCGCATTCCTGCATCATTTGATAAGAAATTTATGGCGGGAGGTATTTTTTTTTTTTTTTTAATATACAATACCTCAAATATAAACCCATCATTTGCTTTAATTTTGTTACTTTTGACAAAAAAATAGAAAATGCCTGTTACATATCCTTGACTACAAAGTGTGACAAAATATAGTTTATTTGAAATTTAAAAGGTCAGAAATCGTCACTAAAGTAACTCATTATACGACGATTTTGAGTAACGCAGTGCTAGCAACCTTAAAAATAATTATTGCACAAGTAGGATAATTTTGACAGTTATATGACGTATTGTAGTAAATTTGTACGTAAAATGAAACAATATGTGCAAAAAGAATTAACTAATTAATTCCGATGAAGAAATTTAGGACAAAACACATAATTTCGAGTGTTACGATAACTTCAAGGTTCGAGGTTGGCAACACTGATAGTTAGTTTCAATTGACAACTGACCGATATATAAACTTAACCTATATAATAATTTTTTTTACAACTTTTTCTAATTTTAAATTTCAGATAAAATTTAATATGTACCGCGGCACTGAAGTTCCTTTTTATCACTAACATGGTTTATTTTCCTCGGCCCTACGGGCTTCAGCAAATATATTCTATTCGTGATAAAAAGTAAAACTTCAGTGCCTTGATACATAAATAATAGAGATGTTCCGACTAGTCGGCGACTAGTCGGTAAAGCCGACTATCCGGCCACTATCGTAGTCGGCGACTAGTCGGCGACTATTCGGCATAGAGCGCCGACTATCCGGCTTCTTCAATAAAATGTATGTAAGGGAATTATATTAAATAAATGATTGTTTATTAATATTTTTATTTTATAATCAGTCTTACATATTTTGATATGTAAAGAAATGCAACATTTCCTTTAGTAATCAATCAGCTTCAAAAATTACTTGCTTGTAATGAAAACAAATCTATGACATTTATCAAACAAAATTAGCGTTTAAATTAACAAATAAAACAACATAATATCTTCTTATCTTCAATTAACATTTACCTATAATTATTTCTTCTTATTTAAATAAAAGAGTAGGAATTTCTTTATTAACAATCTAAGTAATATTAAAGCAAGATTGCATGTACATGATGTACAGTAAAAAATATATCAAAAAATTCTAAACATTGACTGCTTCATAAAAACAAAAAACAAAAAGACAGAAACATACTTATATGATTTATAACCGTATATAACCTGATCAAATCAAAGTGACAAAGAAAAATGTCATCATCTCCTTATATTTTTTATAACTTACTAATATTTTTTAATTAAAGGTAAATTATGAAGTAAAAATCGATTTCTTTTTGTTTCGTATATGTTCCCGGCCTCTGAGAACAGCCGCTCACTGTAAATGGAACTTGCGGGACAACAAAGGTACACTTTGGCGATGCGCGACATTTCAGGATACCTAGAACTATTGCAGCTGCACCACTGAAATATGATCGGCTTGGCCGACTAGTCGGCCGACTAGTCGGCCTCTTTGCAACCGACTAATCGGCTAGTCGGCTAGTCGGCCAAAGTCATAATCGGCACATCTCTAATAAATAACTATTATGACGTTTGAAGGAAAACGGGTTTTTCTTTGTGAAAAATTTGGAAACGTTTATTCATGGACAACAAAGTTTTCTAAAAACTAGAAGCAGATACAAGAAAAATGCAAATTTCACTTTTCATTCCTATATTATAATCAACATCTTTTACTCTATTTGAAATAAATTGATTGTCGTTTTCTGCATTCACTTCTATCCAAATGCGCATTGTCAATAAATAAACTTATAATTATAATCTTTTTCGAAATATTTATATAGGGTGGTGACTTACTCAACCGATCATAAGCATTTCATTTGTTAAATAATACATATGCAATTCCCTGGTTACCTAATAATTTTTTAGAAAAAATTATTCAAATAAAAGTTGAAGAGATTTAATATTGAATCTGAATCAGTGAACAAATTTTATTTTAATGAATTAATATGGGAGAAAACTGCTAATAATTGAATAAGTATTTCTTTTTCACATTTATGTTTCTATATTTGAAATAAATTGTCAATAAATAAACTTATAATTATAATTTTTTCTCAAAACATTGCTTTATTCCATGACTCTTATACTATCTCATACGACGTACAAGCCTCCAAAAATAGTGCGAATCGTGGAATTATCCTATTCGTTCGCACGAATCTCCGCAATTTATATTTGTTATCGCAATTTCACAAGTCAGCAAAAAACTTGCTCCTTGAGCTTAAGTACACATTTTTCAGTGGAAATTCCTACTAGAATTTCAGGGATAACTGAAGAAAAATATTCCCTACATCCTACATAACAAATAAAAAAACTGCTGCGTATGTTTTCATCTCTCTCTAACAGATTACTTTCGCCTCACTGAAGGACTTCTTGGCTCACTTCACACGCGTCTTCGAGTTATACACAGGAATTTTGCAATTTTCGCAAGGCTTTATCTCACAGGATATTTTATGTATTTCCGGAGTTACTGCTGATTTTGAAGGACTTTTTATTACAACAGCATATATAATACATAACAAGTTTAATTGCAACATACAGAGTATAGAATTGAAATGTGCAGATATTTTTTTGATATTGTTATTAATTTTATTCTTTACAACAAAAGCGTAAATATAAAAATCTGTTGTGGGCAGCACAATACCTCCCGCCATAGATTTCTTATCGAACAATGCAGGAACACGGACCACCACTATTAAGAAACGCTCATCCCTTAAAAAATTATGACACATGTCAAAAAATGACATTTTTCAACCGTTGTTTGTTTTTTCAAAAAACAGGTTAGCAGATTTAAACGAAAATATCAAAATATAATTTTTCTTTAACGTGTGTAATTCGTAAATGGTGACAGTAAGAGGAAAATATTTCAAACAATAATTGAAGATAATAATATTTGAAACATTTTATAATAACAAAATTTTCATTAATCAATAATTTACTGACATTTTAAAATAACTTGATAGGGCTTCAAGTAAACTGCAACTTCCGGTTATTGGATTATCACCAAAAACTAATCAGCTCTTCCAAAGGGGATACAATTGATATATACAAAATATCAAAATTTTCAGTTTAGTAATTTTTTGAGAAACCGTAACTGCAGAGATCCACACAGACTAACAGACTGACAGACTGACAACGCATTTTAAATTTAGCAAACCAATTTAAGGGGAAAAACATTTTAATATGCTCTAAAATATCAAAGCATTTAAACATTATATTTAATATTTACAATATTCTAGGTATTCTGCTAAAATTACTAGGTGATTAACGTATAAAATATCTGAATATATTCTATGAAAAGTATCTGAAAAATGTTGTTTACAATATTTACTACTACAACATGCGTAAATTAATTCCTAACTACGTCAGAGGAAAAACGTGAACGTCGCGATATTTATTTGCGAATGTGTAGTTAAGTGAATCATTTGTTTTTAAGAGCGAACTTAACAGATTTGTTTTACTTTTATTACTATATAATTAAGTAATAAACTTCATGTTTTTAAGAAAGTTACATCATTTTGGAAACCACAAGGAAATATGTAATATATTGTGATTACACTGTATTCTTAATCTTTTATTTATTTCAGTACTTTTAATATTAAATTGTTTCCTCTTTCCAGAGAATGTAAGCCGATGGTGTCATTCGAATGGTACCTGGGATATCACGGATTACTCAGCATGTCAGGAGCTCATCAACGAGATCCCCCAGGAAGTGGAGATCACCACGACCATCTACTTCGTAGGGTACATTTCAAGTCTTGTTGCCCTTACCATTGCTGTTTGGATTTTTGTGTATTTTAAGTAAGTAATAATAGTTATTTACTTTACAAGTGGACAAAGTAAGGAATTACCCCCGAGAGAAATTTTAGCTCACGAAACCCGAGTGGGTAATTCCACTTTACCCACGTTGAAGTATAACGTTTCATCCAACACCTCTTAGTAACAAAAAAATTATTAAAGAAATATTATTTGACAGTGACATATGCTTTAAATTTTTGAAATTAAAATGTCAATCGAAGTAGTTACCAAGGTGTTGTTTGTTATTATTATTGTTATAAATAAAAAATACCCACTAGTGACTTTCCTTAAAATTTTATCCACTAGTGGGTAATCTGTTACTTTCCTCGTTTAAAATCGCCATAGTTATACGAGCATTTATTGAGAGGTGTTGGATAAGACATTATTGTAATAATTTCAAATGTTGTTCTTGTTTGGACGGCTATATCTACAGAAAGTGTTTTTTAAAACAAGCAATTGGTTTTGTTGACTAACTAATTACTTTAGAGGGAAAGTAAATACATAGGCTTATATAGAAAGAAGGGGTACATAATTGTACGATTAGTAAAATAAAATTGTTAGGGGGATATAGCGGGAGGGAATGAAAGCTATATTTTCTTAAATGGAAAAGGCTACTTTTTTATTAGAATGGATAGCCCAAAGTGTTTCCTTTTCAACGATATAACATGTTTCTATACCTCAGAGCTGGGCAAAGTAACACATAAAAATACTTGAGTATCGTGTACTTGTAATCAAATGTACTTTAATAGTATATTACGTACCGTGAACTGTAAGTGATAGTTTTTAGGTCGAGAATGTAGTTTGGGATGTCGAGACCCGTAGGGTCGAGATTTCCTAAACATTCGAGACCTACAAAGTCACTTACAGTTCGAGGTTAGTAAGATATTTTTTGCAATACCTTCGTAAATATAAGAAAAGGAAAAATAGGTATCAAAATTAACAGCTGTCAGATTGAGGTTAAAAATAAAATTTGAATGATATATATTTAGTTACCGTCCACCATGAACGGTAAGTTTCACTTACCATCCAACGTAGACGGTAAGTAAATGATGTAACCATGAAAACCAATTGTGCAATAAAAGTTCCACTTACTGTGTTTAAATTTTGATATTAATGGGTAACTTAAAGTGCAGGTATTGCAAAGAGTATATTACTTGTACTTTGCCAATTTTCATGGCAAAAGTATAGAATACTTTTAAAATACTTGTAAAGTAATAGTACACGTGAACACACGGATTATTGCAAAATTATGGAATATTACTCATAACTCTTATTTAACCCATTAACCCTTTAAGATTATGTTTCTGCCAGGCTATGGGATTTCAAATTGAATAAACTGTACAAAGTTATTCATTTAATATTGCTCTATATATTTAAATGTAAAATATTTTAAACATAATTCTACTTACAAGTTACCTACATAAAGAAATATGATATCAATATTTAAAGTCAATAGCTCTGGACATTAATGCGTTAAGATGAAAACTAAAAAAATTACTTGTTGAACGAAGTAGGTAATTTTATGAAATCAATATTTAATTTCAAAATTAAAATTATTTATGTGGTTTCAATAAGATTTGTTAAGGTTATTAATACAAAAAACATAGAGGATTGTACGATTGTAGAATAGTTGATATATTATTACAGAAATAAAAGAAGAGTATATTATATACTTGTAGGTACTCTAAACAGTACTATTAAGTACATGTACTCGAGTACGCCCAGCTCTGCTATCATTTTTTTTAGAGTTCTCCAAGTGTAAACGTTTTTATCTCGCAAATTAGAAAAGATATTCAAAATTGGTTTCAAAAGCTTAAATCCTCATGCTCCTCATAATAGTTAGTCACAAGCTAACTCGGCAATTCTTTTTAATACGCATATCTCGGTGATATATTTTTGCGTATGAAGTGCGTTTACTAGCCGTCAAATCATAGCCCCCAAAGATGTTAGTGGAGGGGGAACCACAGGGGTAAATTTAAATTGGCAAATGTCAGCTGTGGGATAACTTTATTTTTAGTACAAATTGAGAAATAATAATAAGTACATGATTATGTTGTTGCTTGCTGATGTAATTGCAGAATTTTCCGTAATCAAATCATAATACACACCCACATAATTTCTAATCAGCTCTTAATCCAATCTGTATACTCCTACAACTATATTATAATAGCAATTTAAACACTTCACGTATGGCTGTCTAACTAGGGGAGCTATCAATGTACAGGCTGTCTCAAAAGTATGGACAGGAGAGTAAAGTATGAGGTTTAAATAGATTATTAATTGAAATATTCTTACAAATACTTGATTACATATCAAAATATCTTTTAATACGAAATAGTTACTTGTAAAACAAGAAAGTGCTTCTTTTTCCCACTCGAGTTCGAAGTTTCGAGCGAGATTGGAAGAATAGCTTTCTTCTCGTGTTAGACACAACATTTTTTTACTTGATATTTCTAAAAAGATTTGCTCGGATCTTAAATACACTTTGACAACGCAACTGAAACGTCGAAAGTTAGGTTATCAGACGCAAGGCGGTGTGCAGTGTTACCAATGAACCAATCTTGAATCTAAATTAAAGTTGTCAAATTGTGATTCATTCTTGAAGAAGAAAAATATAAGACATAACTGTAAGATAATTCAAAATACGTATATCAATAAATAAAAAGGATTTTCAATAAAATATATTTTTTGTAAATAACTTTCATATTGGTAACACTTCTATATTTTTCTCTCTAAAGGGGAAAACACATTTTCCTATTTCACGTACACAAAATCAATTTTGTGACACTGTTTTTCAAAATCAATGCTACAAAATTGAATTTTGTGCAACTGTTTTTGGGGAATTTATTATTTGTAAAATAAACAGTCTGTCAAACTTGGGACTGTCATTGCTCACGTAAAATTATTGAATCGGAGCCCCTGCGTCGGGGTTTTGGCCTGGGACCCGATAGGCCCCGCGAGCAAAGCCCCTTGGTGCCCAGTGGAATATTAAACATGCCGTACAATTTTATTTTATTTTTATTTTTATTGAATTTATGAACGTGAAATAGGAAAAGTAGTATAAACAACTCGTGTTACAATGCCTAATTGTAATACTCGTATTTTGCGTAACTCGCCTGCGGCTTGTTTACGCAAACTATACTTGTATTACAAAAAAGGTCATTGTAACACTAGTTGTTCAATATACTATTTCCCTACAATTTCAGGAGAAGGAAGGTTGGGTTCCACAATTATTTAAATTTTTCTATGAATTATAGTACCCATTATTCACGACATTATGATTCATAATGCACTCTTCTCGACCAATCATAAAGCCTGAAATCCATAATTCACGTTTATTTTAAAGACGTGATGTGGATCACCAAGCAACGGCCGTCTAACAGTTGACATGTATCCAGTTGTCATTGTGTATTTTGATGTTGAGGTTTTTCTACGTTTTTCGAGTCCTATTTCTTAAAGCTCTTCAATTTTCAACAACTAAATAGTTATTTACATACCAAATGCGGGAACGTTTGGTTCTCGGATGAGTGTTTGGCGGCGCGAGCTTGCGAGCGCCGCCATAGAACGAATCCGGGAACCGAGTTCACGCAAGAGGTTTGTACAATATTTTTTGTACGAAAAGTATAAAACTAATAACAATCCATACAAAGAAATGAAGTTCTTTGAGGAGTTCTTTTGATATTTGTCAAAGTTGCACTATAAATATAAACACACAAATTAATTTGTCTAATATATTAGAAAACAATTAAAATATTTATAATATTTACCTTATTCACTTGTAAATTTATTATATTTCCTATTTATATTGAGATAACTAACATTACATTTGTAGGTTATGTATTTTACAGCTGTCATATCGGGCAGATTTTATTGCCAACATTGGTAACCAAATGCACTAAATTTGTTATTTCTAAATTCAATTTCATTCTTATTCCATCATTGTTTATATTAATATTATGTAAAGGAATGTTTGAAATACTATAATATTTTATTATAAATATAATTTATTAATAAACGCTTTAGAAATAGGAATGTTTTCGTTGAAATTTCCCGGTTGTCTATCTGGTAGAGACCTGGGAAATGGACATTTCGGACGTTCCTTAGGCAACGCTTAACAACACATTTCAATGTATGAGTACAAAAAAGATATTTAAAATCAGTTTGAAAATTTAAATCCTCATGCTTTTTCTAATACTTTTAATGTCATGTTAAATCCGCAATTCCTTTCAATTATAATTGCGCATCTTTTATGTGTTTTTAAATCGTGAAGAACGAAGGAAAGAGACTATATAACAACCTGTATATTGTTAATAAAGTACAACGATCTAATCATAATTGTATCTCCCTTTCCTTGAACGTTCTTGTACCTAACACCTGTTGCTTATATGAAGTGGTTCCTTAGCTTCAAGGAAATTTCAAACCAAACGTTGTATGCTTGTGTTACAGAGATCTTCGATGTTTACGAAACGTAATCCACACCAACTTGATGTGTACATATATTTTAACCGATTTTGCATGGATACTTACTCTTACCCTACAGGTGAGTACTATTATTATTACTCAACAACCTACCAATGAAAATGCAGCAGTACATTCAGGTCTGCAAACAACGCTTTTAACATTAAATGCTTAAGTGTGTATTAGACGATGAAGTTTTTCTTTTTAAATGACTTTAACAGGCAGATTCATCAAAAGAATTAGCTCTAATCCTATTTTTATTATTAGTCGTAACTTCAGTTACCATCCTCAAAACATATTTATGTTAACTAAGGTTGTAGTTACGATAGGTTAACATAAAATTTGACACATTTTGTTAATTTAATTAATTTAGAAATAAAGTTACAGAGGTTGAAAAAAATGGAATTTGCGTTAATTCTTTTCATGAATCTGCCAGTAAGTGTCTTTATAAGTGAATCTATCATAGAACTAATAAAATGTATGGAAGCAGTATAGACAAAGATAGTCTGTAACCAGCAAAGCGTGATAGAGATAGAGAGATGAAAGTCCACCCGTCAAGTGACTTTCATCTCAAGTTGACAAGAACTTGATTTGACGTTTGAGGTGTGAGTAGAATACTGTTTTGATAGACTTTAGTACGAGCTCTTGTTCATAATTTATAATTTGGTCAATTATTTATGTCATATTTAAATATATCAAATATGGTAAAGTCCTGTTGTGCATATAATTGTAAAAAAACAGGCAATAAAAGACTATGTTCCATTTGACAGGTAAATATGTCACTTTTGGTGAGAACTATGTATATTATGTATATACATATTTATTACAATTTTCCGAAAAATGTGGATTTAAGCAAGAAATGGATATTAACTATAAAACGAGGAAATTTTCAACTATAATATCCCTAGGCCATTGATAATTCGAAATAATTTTATCACAGTTACCGAAAGAACGTTGCTTGGTAACCGCCCGACGCCGCAGGCGGAGGGCTGTTACCTTCAAGCAACGTTCTTGAGGTAGTTGCGATCAAATTATAAGTATTTATCAATGGTCGAGGGATATTCGGTGAGAAAATTTTTTGCGATTAATATTATTATTTTCATTTTCTAACCGTGAAAATAAAATTTTGAAATAAACAAATTAAATATTGAATTAACTGTCAACCAGCTGTCAACGACTGTTACTTAGCAACAGGTGATAATTTCCCGGGGAAATTATCAGTGTAATTGTGACCTGATTGGTTACTTTTGCACACGTGATCAGAAATAGAGGGATTCGATTGGATATTTCTTTAACCAAAAAATTTTCAACGTAATGAAACTACATGAATTTTTGGGAAATATTTTCTTGATTTTTACATACAGCAGTTTAATTTATTTATTTATTGATTTATTTATTTGAATAAATCCAACAGGATACTAAATCCCATTTATTGGATGACTATACAAAGACAAAAAGTGTCACAAATAGAAATGAAAAAAAAAAAACTAGATACATTTAAGTACAAAGATTAAATTAGAAAATTAGCTGTAACCGACTTTTAAAATTTAATTGACCAATATGAGAGAGATAGTAATATCTAAAATTACGCAGTGGAAGAAGAACAGCACATTCAGACCACGTGACGGGTGGCATGAAAATGTGCCGTTCTTCTCCCACTGTGTAATTTTAGATATGACTATCTCTCTCTTATGTTGGTTACAGATTACTCTATTAAAAGCATAGCCAACGCTCCATCCATATATATTATTAAATCTATGGAATCTAGCAGTCTGTTCACATGATCAAGTTTTTAGTGAATTAAAACAACCTAGTGTCAAAAATTCAGTTATACCAACATAATTGTATTCATTCAGGTATATCCACTAAGTTCTCAACTTCTTCCCTACTCTACTGTGCCATTGTAACATAAAAAACATAAACACAAATGACATTTGACAGGCACTTGTCACTTCGCTTAGTTGGTAGTGCTGCAAAAGCTATATTTTTTTAGGAATCTTCTATTTTTATTTGAAGAATTTTCCTCATAAGATATTCGGGTACGCTTGGCAACAGCTAGAATACTTTCATCTTATGCTATTCAAAAAAATATCAATGATTTGTACAGCTTCATGAAAAATGTTCTGCTGAAATATCCTGAATAATTTTATAGAAAAATATTTCAAATAGAAGTTGTAGAGAAATAAATTATCTTCCTTTTTTATTTAAAGCATTTTTCTCTAAATTGATCCAGAAACCTTTAACAATAACTCACAAACTTATTCGTAGATATTTCATCAGATTTGTTCTCTGGTTGAAAATATTTTCTACCGCCTCTGGTTAACATCTTTATCTGGTAACTCTTTGTGACACTTCGACATCGTATCGTATCCAGACTGTTCGATAACGTCAATATTCTTATCGGATTTCTGTTCGAACAAAATTGACAGGCAAGAAATGAAACGCAAGTTAACTTTATAAAGAATTTCTCTGAATGGCCAATGTTAAGAATTTAATGTTAAAAGTGGTGGACATCCCAGTAAAATATTAATTTAAGAAAATTTTACAACAAAATTATAAAGAATAATAAAATAAAAATAATAGTTATTTACTTTACAAGTGGGCAAAGTAAGGAATTACCCACGAGAGAAATTTTAGCACACGAAGCCGAAGGCTGAGTGAGATGATTTTATCGAGTGAGTAATTCCACTTTTCCCACGTGTGAAGTATAACGTTTTATCCAACACTTCTTAATAAATGAAAAAATATATTAAAGAAATATTATTTGACAGGGACATATGCTTTAAATTTTGAAAATTAAAATGTCAATCGAAGTAGTTACCCAAGGTGTTGTTTGTTATTATTATTGTTATAAATAAAAAAATACTCACTAGTGGCTTTCTTCAATATTATACCCACTAGTGGGTAATCTGTTACTTTGCTTGTTTAAAATCGTTATAGTTATACAGCATTTATTGAGAGGTGTTGGATAAATAAATATATCATCAGGCCTTTTGCCCATTGCGGGTGTGGCACTCTGCTTACGCAGATCTCGGTAGGTGATATATTTTTTCGTATGAAGTGCGATTACCAGCCGTCAAATCATAGCCCCCAAAGATGTTAGTGGAGGGGGAACCACAGGGGTAAATTTAAATTTGTAACTGTCGGCAGTGGGATTAGAACTGAAGATCTCACGATCCACAGTCCGACACGTTACCACGGAGCTATTTACCCCCTTAAGAATAATATTAGCTACTATTTTAATTTGGAATTTTTTTCTAAAAGAAATATTATTTGAAAGTGACAAGCTTTAAATTTTCTAAATTGAAATGTAGATCTTAGTAGTTACCAAGGTGTTGTATATTATTATTATTATATATAAAAAATTAATTACTAGTGACTTTGCTCAAAATTATACCCACTAGTAGGTAATCTGTTACTTTCCTTGTTTAAAATCACCATAGTTATAGAGCATTTATTGAGCGATGTTGGATAATATTAAATTGTATAACTAGTGCTGATAGTTGAATATTTCACACGAGTCTGAAATACCCTTTTAGCATGTGCTGTACACGATACTTTTCCGGCGACCACAATTAAGTAAATAAAAAAAATACAATATAAAATATACATAAAAATATTAAATTGTATAACCAGTGCTGAAATTTGGATATTTCACACGAGTGTGAGGTTTTTGCTACGAGCCGAAGACGAGTCGTTTAATTACACGACTGTGAAATACCCTTTCAGCATGTGTTGAACACGATACTTTTTCGACGACCACAATTAAGTAAAAAAAATCAATATGTAATTAATAGAAAAATATTAAATCAGATTATGTTAACATCATTGCTATCAAAATTCACCAAAAATTATGTTAAAATCTGATATATCAGGATCCAACCTTCTTAGTCCGTGTAAATTCAGCAAATTATCTGCAACTGTCAAATTTTTCAATACAAATTTTTAGGTTAGTTTGCTCAGTTATCGCAGCGTGTGTTAAAATCATATCACACAGTTGCGGACGCATCTGATTGGCTAACGAGCTTTCATATCACACAGCATTACTAGTGATATGCAATAACCAACTTTCAGTAATAGTTTAGCGTGTGAATGTATGTACTTTTCGAGGTGGTCGTCGAAAATAGTTATTTACTTTACAAGTGGGCAAAGTAAGGAATTACCCACGAGAGAAATTTTAGCACACGAAGCCAAAAGCTGAGTGTGATAATTTTATCGAGTGGGTAATTCCAGTTTGCCCAGGTGTGAAGTATAACGTTTTATCCCACATCTCTTTATAAAAGAAATATTTATTAAAGTAATATTATTTGACAGTGACATTTGCTATAAACTTTCAAAATTAAAATGTCAATCGAAGTAGTTACCAAGGTGTTGTGTGTTATTATTATTGTTATAAATTTAAAAAATCCCACTAATGACTTCTCAAAATTATACCCTCTAGTGGATAATCTGTTACTTTGCTTGTTTAAAATCGCCATAGTTATAGAGCATTTATTGAGAGGTTTTGGATAAAATATATTAGTGTTGTTTTCATATTTCCAGATGTCCGTAGAAACCAACATGGCTACATGTGTCTTCCTTATGATCTTACTTCATTACTTCCATCTTACTAACTTCTTCTGGATGTTCGTGGAAGGTTTGTTGACTTAAAACTGTGGATTATTTTTTTAAGATTATTAAAACTCGTTTTTATTATAGGTCTATATTTATACATGTTGGTCGTTGAGACGTTTACTGGCGAAAATATCAAGCTACGTGTTTACGCTACCATTGGATGGGGTAAGAAAATAAACAATTTTGTATTTTTATTTGGTTTTATCTGTTTATATATTAGAAAAACTGACACGTCGCTCATGTCGAAAAATGTGTTGCTCTGATATGGCTAAGTTTACACGTAGGACAAAATGTACTTTGATTTGATTTTGACTTTGAAAAGGAGACTTTTGACACTGTGTAAACACTATCGACTAACTAATTTTTTTTCTTAAAGTCAAGTATAAAATAAATCAGGCTTGACTCATATAAATAACTTAGGCCCTGTATTTCATTTATTGTGTAAACTTAGGTACTCCAGATACGGTTTAATGTGTCAAAACTTTCTAATTGCCAGTAGCATTTTTTTTTTGTTTTCACGACTTCAGTATTATATTTTTTCAGTGAAGTTAAATATCATACTGTAAATAATAAAAATTTGGTAAGTTGTACAATTATTTTTTTTTATAATCTAACTACACAGTAAAATATTTGTAGTCAAAATTAACAAATTTTTTAGTCCCAGAAGATCCACCGTTAATTTTTGTTAATTTAACAATTTTCAAATTTGTTAACAAGTAGGTAACAAATTATTGTTGTGTATTTCGTAACTAAATATATTTGTGAATATAGTAATTATTATTAACATTTATTTTTATGTGCTTTTGACTAAATATTTGTGTAATTCTGAAGCAGGACAATAAATCATAGTTATTATAATAAATTAATTTGTTACAAAGGATATAAACTTTCTTTAACAATTTCAAATTGATAAGTTAGCTAAATTTACAAGTGTCTTTGTTAAATTTTATAAATTCAGCAATAGAATAAAAACAACAATTTTTCTTGTTAAAAATTCATAATTGACAAAATTTTAATTTAACACAATAGTCAATGTTAACAAAAAATAATGAACAACCATAAAATTAACAAATCGCAATTCAAATTTTTATTAATAATTAATAATTGTTTCATTATATTATTTATATTTATTATATTTAATTTCAAATTACTGTCCATAGTTTTTCTATAGATAATATAAATATTATGAATTATTATTATGAAATATTATCTTGTTGAGAGCCCGAATTCCAATAAATAAATAAATAAATAAAAAAATGTATTATCTTTTTTTACGCAGTTAAATAATAGTATATTATTATATGACGGATTATGATAATCATTATTCACGAAGATGAAGCCGTAGGCGAGTGATGCAAATCATCCTAGTGAATAATGACCATAATCCCGAATATAATACTGTACTTTTTCAACTCCTGTAAATTCGGTAATATTTAAAATAATCGTACAAAATAAAAAATACAGAAAGATGAACCACCCGGTAAAATACAACGTCGTCTGCTCCAATTAAAATCAATTGCATCTGTTGGTCCCATAAGAATTGTTAGAGATTAATTAAATATCATTTTGTATTGGATTAACTCGCATGCATAGCTACTTTATAATGGATGAATTTAAAATTGAATTAATTGTGATATAGTTTGATTATTTAATAATATAATTATATATTTATAATGTCCTAGTTTTGTTAATTATATATACTGCATATTCCATGCATTTGTGTTAGTATTTTCTGCACATATATATTATGTAAGGGAGGTATTGTGACAGGTCAAAAGTTTCGATAGTTAGTTTTCAACAGATATTTAAATTTTTCGTCCAGGATAACTCAAATTTAATGGAGCTGTCAATGGCAAATTTCATGTTAAAAGCATTAAATTTTTTGAGCAATCCAATAACCATAAGTAATAGTGTACTTGAAAGCCTATTTTTCAAAATTGTGTACTTTTTGGGGCCGATATTTCCATCTACGAATAAAGTACCGAATAGATTATTCGCCGAATAAATGAAAAATGTCGCATCGAAATCATAGCTCAAATGAGACTTATAGTTCTAGCTGTCATTTTTTGATGCGTATTTTTTTATTTATTTGACGGATAATTTATGTTGAAGTTTATTCGTAGATGGAAATATCAGCCCTTAAAAAGTAAAATTTGCGAGAGGTTATATGCTAACCACATCTAATTAGTTACTATACCGGGTGCTTACTTGTTTATAGGACATAGGAAATACAATTTCAAAATTTTCATTGTGCGATAGTTCGTTCCCTATGAATTTTAGAACAAAATTGTTAAATATAAAAAAATGTTCAGCAACCAAAACTATACCAAATGAGCCTAAATTAATTGATGGAACACATTTCTGTCATGAGATAGTCGTAAAATAAAATGTATAATTTTTAGCTATTTCTAGAGTGCCATGGTAAACAAAACATACAAACAGTCTTATTGTTTAAGTTCGACAGATGATATTTGGCATAGCTTTAATTATTTTTGATTTATTTAAATTATTTCTCATGTAATCTGGACACATTTACCATTTAGAAATAATTTAAACAAGTCAATAATAATTAAAACTATTCCAAATATCATCTGTCAAACTCAAACAATACGACTGTTTGTACTTTTTGTTTACCATGGCGCTCTGGAATCAGCTAAGAATTATACATTTTATTTTACGACTTTCTCATGACAGAAATGTATTACAGCAATAAATTTAGGCTCATTTGGTGCAGTTTTTGATTCTAAACATATTTTGTATGAACATTTATGTCCTAAAATTGATGGGGAACGAACTATCGCCTAATGAATATTTTTACATTGTTATTCCTATATCATATAAAAAAAATAAACATCCGGTATATAATACTACTATATGTATATTTGGGTCTGTGCTGTTACAGGGTGTCCCGTTATCTTCATCGTTCTGTGGACCATTGTCAAAGTGTTTACACCTGATGATACGTCACATGTAAGTTTTATTTATTATTATTTTACATATGTATTATAGTGTATTATTTTCTGTAAAATATAATTTGATTATGTACGATATCACTTTTTTAAAAGCCAAATTTTATAAATAAGCTAGACATCAAATTTAATCGATTAAATTTTTTAGCACGAGGGGTATATGTCAAGATTATTTCATGAATTCATAACATAAACTTTAATACTTGCCGAAGAAATTATACTAAAACGTTGATTTTGACACATTTTTACATAAATAAATCGGTACACTCATAAACAAAAAGGACCATAAAATTTTGTTGTTATAGTGTAACTATAGCAAATTGATTGTTTTTCTTTTTACTTGTCAAATAAATGTTCAAAAATTTGTAAATAAAAATAGCTTGAATTGAATAATTCAGCATGTTTAAGATATAGAATGCCAGTGAAGGTAAAAAAAACATGTAAGTATCTTGCTTCTGCAATTAATTATCCGGCTAAATATGCCTTCAAAATGTTCAAAATTTGCATATAAAAGCTAGCTTCAATTTAATCGCGAATAAACAGCATGGTGCTGTTTAATCATTTATCCAAAATGCACAACAATGGAAAATGAGACATTCTGATTGGTCAAATTTGTAATAAGTGAAATAATCATATATAATATCCCAAGTGCATGTCAAATTGTCGATAATTTTCTCAAATGCGCGCTCTTAAGAAAATTATCGACAATTACATGCACGAGGGATACTCGAAGGACTATTTCCAGATTAAAATTTAGCCAAACGCTGTTTCTCTCATAAAAAATAAAACAAAATTTAAAAACTTCATTTAACAGCAAGTCAGAATCACATTGGTAGTTTGCACTAGTGCGAATTATCGATAATTTGCACTATTGCATAATTATCGTGCAATTCTATGTTGATTGGACAACATTTAGAAATGTCAGAATTCTGGTTGTCTTATTTAATTTTACATGGACGTGCAACAATTATTTTAATAAATATTAATTTTAAATTGATTGATAAATATGTAGTTATATACAGGGTGTTTCAGGACTAGTATAACAAACTTTAACAGCTTATTCCTGAGGTCATTTTGAGCCAAAAATGTCATATGAACATGTGACCTATTCCTTCTAGTTACCAAAATACAAGAGGTTGAAGTTCTACAAATAACACGAAATTTTCTAATTTTTGTAATCAAGGTACTTTCGGAAAACAAGTGTTTTATTGAAAAGTCATACCTTATTTGTCTTTTTTTATTTATTAATATTAACGAATACAATTTAGAGAACAAAACACACACTGACACAATTAAATAGACAAATAAATAAATTATAAACACAGAACATAACAACAACATGGGAAGGTTGGTGTCTGTTTGGGTATATGTCTTGATATTCTCTAGACGCGTAACGGGTATTACCATTACATATTCCATAAATAAAAATCATATCTGCATATTCAGCAGTACTATAACCATCCATTATGAAACAAAAATATAATAAAAAGTACAACAATGTTTAATGAAGACAAATAAGGTATGACTTTTCAATAAAACTCTTGTTTTCCTAAAGTACCTTGATTACAAAAATTAGAAAATATCGTTTTATTTATAGAACCTCAACCTCTTGTATTTTGGTAATTAGAAGGAATAGGACCTATATTCATTTGACATTTTTGGCTCAAAATGACCTCAAGAATAAGCTATTAAAGTTTGTTACACTAGTCCTGAAACACCCTGTATTACGGTAATCAAATATTGCATGAATTTGTAACTTTTGACAGTTTATTGTACATTAATTACAAAATACAATGAATACAATATTAATAGAACAACAAAATTTCTCACTGTTTTCAATAAATATTATGAATTTAACGGTTTTTATTATAAGTAAACAAATGAATAGTCATTAATACAACAATATATAAAAGTGGTTTTCGGTCGTCTCGCTTATTGCCTTCATCGTCACTTCTTGATTTCCTTCATTCTTCAACAAAGCCATCGTCGCGTCTTTATCACCGTCCTTGGTGCTGTTATCGCTGTTCCCGGTTCTCCACCTTCGTTTCCGTTATGTCTTCTTCGACAGTTCTGTCATCCGGTTGGAATGTCGCAATTATTGCTAGATGTTTCGTGTTATATTGAACCAAGATTACCTTTTTATCTTCCGTCCACCTCTAGGTAAGGGAGGTATTGTTTTTGGTCAAAAAATTGGGTAGTGAGTTTTCAATGAATAAGCACGTTTTAGAGTCCCTACAATACGATATTACTATTTTCGCGATGATGTCTGTATGTATGTATGTGTGTGTGTAGTCTGTGGCAATTTTTTCGTCTCGCATGACTCAAATACTATAATACCAAAAAATACCATTTTGTGAATTCTTGCTTCTTATATTTAAATGAAAATCTGATTAGATTTTGGATAAAATTGGTTAACCGGAAGTAGCAGTTTACTTGAAGCTCTTAACAGTTTTTCGTGAAAAACACGGTTAAATTTCCTTTTTCGACAATTTATGTTATTTTGAAAGTTGAGGAATATTTTATTTTACATATGTTTTGATTACACTAATTTTATTAATTTTCATTAGATTTAGAGATAATAAAATATAAAGATATTAGATTTCACAAATCTTGCATCCCATACACCATGGAAACATTTAAAAATTTTCAATTTTTTACGCAATGTGACACATGTCATTGTGATTGTGAAGCTGTTTTCTTAGTGAAATATATCCAAAAATTAAATAAATATACGAAAGAAAATTAAAATTTTTAAATGTAAATAGGAAATAAACAAATAAGAATGTATGTTTCTGTATCATCAAATACTATTTTGTACCTACCGTTTAAGAGTAGTATTGGGCGGGAGGTTACTCAAATACTATAATACCAAAAAATACAATTTTGTGAATTATTGCTTCTTATATTTAAATGAAAAGCTGATTAGATTTTGAATAAAATTTTTCAACCGGAAATAGCAGTTTACTTAAAGCCCTTAACAGTTTTTCGTGAAAAACACGGTTAAATTTCCTTTTTCGACAATTTATGTTATTTTGAAAGTTGAAGAATATTTAATTTTACATATGTTTTGATTACACTAATTTTATTAATTTTCATTAGATTTAGAGATAATAAAATATAAAGATATTAGATTTCACAAATCTTACATCCCATGTACACCATGGAAACATTTAAAAATTTTAAATTTTTTACGAAATGTGACACATGTCATTGTGATTGTGAAGCTGTTTTCTTAGTGAAATATTTCAAAAAATTAAATAAATATACGAAAGAAAATTAAAATTCTCAAATATAAATAGGAAATAAACAAATAAGAATGTATGTTTCTGTATCATCAAATAATATTTTGTACCGTTTAAGAGTAGTATTGGGTGGGAGGTTATGTGTTGGCACATCAGATTTTTTTGCTGTGGGTGACATGCAATTATCATCTTTATGAATCTAAACATTTTAAAAAATAATACATTGCTTACATTCTATAATTTCTACATGGTATCACGTGCGCTGCAATTGCAGATCTGGGCTTTTAAAATCAAGCTAAGCTAGACTATAAGAATATTGGAAATTGCTTTTCGTCCCGTTGTGAAAAGTACCGTAAAAATTAATGAATTTGCTCTACAAAATAATAATTAATTTCCGAAATATTCAGTTTTTCTATAATTCAATTTTTGGTGAACTGTCAATTCATATTTGATTATGAATTTTTGCTATGTGATTAAAATTTTATTACATTCTCGACTCTCATATTACGCCAGTGAAACAGTCGGTGCAATATCAATTTGGAAATTGAAATGAACAAATGATTAGCTTCATCACATACCGGATGTAAAATTGAAATGTGGCATATACAGGGTGTTTCATAACTTCAGGTACATACGTTAATGGTATATGTTATTTGATATGCTGATTACGAATCAAAAAGAATTTTTTTTAAATCGGAAAATTATTTTCCATGTTTCCCAGTCCAAAATTTTTCGTTGCCACTGCCACTGGGTGGATGATTATGTTAATAATTATCGTTTCATTAAAAATAATTAAATTTTGTTTGTTTATTTTACTATTATTATGTAATTTAAATTGTTGATTACCTACTTCATTGTTTGTGTTTAATAGGAAAGCGAATCCAGTGCAGTACTACAAAAAATGTTTTAGGTAAACAATCCTTAATTTTTTGAATTAAAAAAAAATTCTTTTAGGTTCGTAATCAGCATATCAAACAACATATACTATTAACGTATGTACTCGAAGTTATGAAACAACCTGTAGATATTAAAATACTATTTTTTTTATATTGTTGTAAAGTGTAAATACAAAGGTTGTTCAGAACTTAAAAATACATGAAATAAGATTCATTTGATTACAAAATATTAGTATTTCACATTATATCAAACAAATGAAATAAATATTTATGAGGAAAATTGTAACATTGTAATAAATAAATCTGAATAAATTTTCTGAAATGTGCTGCCGAGGTGTGTACGTTGACCAAAGGCATTATTGTCCGTTTAATGACCGTGGTGCGTTCAACGTTTAATGTCCGACCGATATTTTATTTTATAAAAGATTTTTATCAATTTTTATCCTATCATTGTATTTCGTTAAGCGCGGGTCTTTCCATTTGCGAATAAACTTCTGAATAATAATTTCGTCGAATAAATGAAAAAATACGCATCAAGAAATGACAGCTAGTATAATAAGTGTTATTAAAGCTATGATTTCGATGCGATATTTTTCATTTATTCGGCGAATACTTTATTCGGTACTTTATTCGTAGATGGAAATATTGGTCCTAAAGAGATTAATGTATTTGCTTGCAAGCACTGTAACTAGGTAACGCAATATTCTTATTTGTTTATAATTTCTACCTGCCAATATAAGTCAATGTTTGTTTCTATTTTCCAATATTTATATTAGTGTATATTTTTACCCTATTCACTTGACAGAAACTATTTACACTAGTAAATACAAAGGTTGTTTTCCCTCGTAAAGTTTCAACTAATCACGTTGCAGTATTTTCTGAATTTCAACCAATGACAATCGAATACAGTGAATATTTTGCATATCGAGTATTTGCACAAGTGCGATATCCGAATATTTATAATAATTGTAAACACAAAGAGGAATAGTTTACTTTTTTTCGTTTTAAAAGGACAAAGGGGGTAATATCTTTAATTTTTCAATCAGAATTACTTTCAAAACGCTGATGACACATTTATAACGTAATTTGACAAATGGCATTTATCAAAGTCTGACGTTTATGTGACAGATTAAAATAAATATATGTTCAATAATTTAAAATATGTTTGAAATCGTTCACGAGATATATTCGTCTAATATATCCCTCGTGCATAGCAAATACAATCGGAATATTTTCTCTCGTGCACGTTCGTGCATTCGAAAAAATATTTGCCGTGCACTTGAGATATAACTACTGAATATATTTTCTGACATGTTATAGTAATTAACGTATCGTGTGCTGCCGAGTTGTGTACGTTGACCGAAGGCATTATTGTCCGGTTAACGCCCGTGGTGCGTTCAACGTTTAATGTCCGACCGATATTTTATTTTATAAAAGATTTTTATCAATTTTGATCCTTCCATTGTATTTCTTTAAAGAGATTAATCCAAGCAAGCACTGTAACTAGGTAACGCAATATTCTTATTTGTTTATAATTTCTACCTGCCAATATAAGTTGGTTTCTATCTGCCAATAGAAGTCAATGTTTGTGTATTGTGTGTACAATAGCAACAACGTCAAATTTATTACGCCCAAGATCGTTATATGATATACGAGCCCTAACAACATAATGTTCGGACACTTGATTTTTGCTAAACAAATTTTTCTGACTTGTCACATAATATTCATATTTAAAATGAACGAAGATGAACCAATACTAAATATAAAACTATAGTGTTTATTCATATTTAGCAACAGAAAATGGCGTATCATAAGAGTAAATTATTGGGTTCAAACTCAACTTCCCCAAAAAAATTTGAACACCATATGTTTATTAAAATATGTTGTAACCGCATATTTTAAGTATAATTTAGTTTATTGTTATATATTATTATTATTCTGTTACTCAAAAAATAGTTTTAAAGATTTACGTTTTCGGCAATTTTTTATGTTTTGTATGTTGTCACCTAATCTTTATATACAAAATGGGTAAAGAATACCTATAAAGCAATGGCGTAGCATAGAGGAAAGATTTTGGATTCTAAAATCCTATTTTTTTTTTGTCGAACGTCAAAACGAAAAATTTTGAAGCTATTTTTTTTTTAGAGACAAAAATGAAAATATATGTTTGTAAACTAAATTATGCTTAAAATAAGCTGCTACAACAGATTTTATTGATCATTAAGCGGAAACAATTTTTTTTAAAATTTGAGTTTGAACCGAAAAAATTATCCCCTATAATACGCCACTGTCCGTTGCTAAATATAATTGACCTCTATAGTTTAACATTTAGTATTGGCTTATCTTTATTCATTTTAAATGTAAATGTTATATGATAAATAAGAAAAATGTAATAAGTAAAAATCAAGCGTCCGAACATTTTGTTGTTAGGGCTCGTATAACTGCCTAGCTAGCTGGGCCAGCTGGTAGTAGTCAACAATTTATTTATAGATTTGTTATATTTGCAGTTGGGGAATATAGAGAATCCCTGGAAGCAGTGTCCTTGGATGCGTCCGCATACCTACGACTGGATATACCAAGCCCCTGCTATTGGTATATTGTTGGTTAACTTAGTCTTTCTCTTCGTTATCATGTGGGTAAGTAAATACCTACTTTACTTAGAGCCGGTATTTCCAAACTTAGTTACCTAGAGAATAAATTTATCAATAGAATAAATAATAAATATCACATCGAAATCCTAGCTTAAATGATGATTATTATTCTAGCTGTCATCTTTTGATGCGATATTTTTGTTTATTACATTGATAGTTTATTCTATAGTTTATCTGAGGTTGGAAATACCGGCCCTTAGAGAAAAACATTAAAAAACATGTTTTGCATAGTATTAAATCCTTAATGACATCTGAATGTCCGTACAATAACTTACGAAGGGGAAAAGAATTATTATTTGACGTTTCTTTAAACCAATGAAATGCTTTATTGTGTGTCACGCGTCTGCTTTTTAACCAATCCTGTCATTATTATACTGAGAATAATGCTCTTGTGATTATTCCCGGCAATATTCTCTGTAGCTTTTTGTTTTTGTTGACAGATGTCAGATGTCAGATAGTTATCATCAACACAAGTAAAAATGAGCAAAAAAGATAGATTTAGTGACGTACCTGATGATGAAATAAAAAATAATCTAATTAAATATAACTCGAGAGTTCGATAAATTAGAAAATAATTCTCCAGTATCTTTCTCAAACTTGTCGCCATTTGGCAATAGCCACTCACACCCTACGGGCTTTCGTGGCTATTGCCTGGCAACAAGTTTTCGAAAGATCTGTCAAATTATTTTCAATTTATTCTCACTCCCTTGTTATATTATTACTGAAAATATTTGAACATGAAATTGATGGCTGGCTATTAGATTTGTCAAGTTATTCATATATTGACATGACGACAGAAAACAATTAATATTTTGACATTCAAAATATAAAATATTTTGTACATTATATTGTGCATTTGTTTTAATAAAACTGTATTAATTATATGCCAACATCTTTACTTCCATAATCTCAACAAGATTCTTAACAATGCATATTTTGATGGAAGTTCCTGGATGTACAAAACAAAAATTAAATTTATTTAAAAAGTGGAAACAGCTATGAAAAAAGTTACAGATATTAGTACATTGTACAACGAGCGTGGAATGGTACTCATTTCCTACGAGTATGAAAGTTTGTAGCATGAGCTAAAGGCGAATGCTGCAAATCATACGAGTACGAAATGGATATTCCATGCGAGTTGTACACTATACTTTTTCTACGATCACGATATTATTTCCAAATTAATATAATTTTAATAATAAATTTGTCCCGCGTTTACCCTTCCAATATTTGACAATTCTAAATAAGTATCCTAGCAATAGCATCTGCACTTAAATGAATGATCTGTATTGAAATACTCATAAAACAAATTCATTTCGCACGATGCTTGCAATGTACCTCATATCCCTAGCAACAACAAACATACAATGAGCAGATTTCTGAGTGGTCGTAAAAAAAGCTTTCAACAATATTATTTATAATAAAAACTACTATTTCCAATTTTGATGAAATCTACTTATATGTTTAACAATATATTTCTATTTAACACATACGGCGTCATTAGCAATTCTTCTCTCGTTCATCAGATATTGCCCACACGGACATCCATCCATCCATCCTCACACACAGATCATTGAAAAATTTGACTTAACGGATTCAGTAGAAGTCAAAATATGTATTTCCGCAAAAATCTTGTCACCGATTTTTTTCATGATTACAATACTTCCTTATACTTTGTATAAGAAAATAAAAATGTAATTATCAATTTTCTTGAATCAGAAAAATTTTGTTATATATCAAGTATTGTATTTTGCGCAACGAATTACATGTGAAACTTTACGAGTTTCATATGTTTATGCTCTGCTGATACATTTCTATATTTTATTATTCATATACCGGTGCAGATGTTCATTCATCTATTTTTATATTTTGCAATGCGGAGTCAATTAAATTAACAGCATGAATACAGCTGCATTGGAAGTACTTCGCACGGTATGATATCTTTCTACATATTTTGCAGCGAATATATTATTACGAACGGTAAATAGAAAATATTTTCCGAGAGAAATATGTGATTTATTTTTCATTCTTTCAGCTAGAAAAGTACAGATTCTTTTTAGTGTCGCAAAGTTCAGTCATTCTCAGCACTTTGAATTATTTTATTTGGTGTTTTCCATTATTTTTTACATATATTAAGGGAGGTATTGTGACGAATCGAAATCTCTGATAGTGAATTTTCAACAGTAATTAAAAATTTAATTTGTATATGGATGTGTTGTTACGAAAGACATTGAATGGAACTGATGGTATACGTATTGGTGAACGTATAGTGCCTGCGTTAGCTTATGCGGATGATGTTGTTGTGTTGGGTGAAACTGAGGAGCAATTGAGAAGAATGATTGTGAACATAAATGAAGTAGGGAAAGGTTTAAATCTGCTATTGAATGTCGATAAATGTAAAGTGTTGGTGTTTGAGAAGAATGATTTGGTGACTGATTGTAATGTTTCAGTGATTGGTTTGAGACTGGAACAAGCGAATGAATTTGTATATTTGGGTAGTATGTTCTCGAGAGATGGACGTATTGACTGGGAGATTGAAAGGCGGGTGTCTGCAGGGTGCAAGGTATAGGGTGTTGTGGGTACATTTGCTCGAAACGTGAATGTATCCAGAGATGCTCGATTGAGTGTTTATAATGATGTGTTAGTGTCTGCATTGATATATGGTTCTGAATCTTGGGTGTGGATGAAGAAGCATGAACAGCATGTAACTGTTGTAGAAATGAGATATTTGAGAGGAGTGTGTGGGTATACGAGACGTGATCGTATACGGAATACATTGGTGTATGGTGAGTGCGAGATTGAGAAAAATGTTGTTAAGAAAATGGGATTGAATCAGTTGAGGTGGTTTGGACATGTTGAGCGAATGTCGAATGATAGGTTTGTGAAACTAATATATGTGGGTGAGATTGAAGGTGAACGATTGTGTGGGCGTCCGAGGAATAACTGGTTGGGTATTATTGGTGACTTATTGCGAGAACGAATAATTCTAAGAGTGTAGAATAAACGATCATGTTTGAATTGCACTATGAATGTGGACGAGGCGAAAGTGGTGTGTCATGATAGGAATGTTTAGAGGTGCTATCCCACTAAGTGGGATATAGCGTTGTGTATGTATGTGTGTATGTATATAGTTTTCAAACTAAATACCAATTTTAAACAGTAAAATTTCGCGCCCATAAATTTCAATAAATAAATCGGATTTCTGTATCAGATTCGTTAGTACAAAAATTCGCAAACATTTTAAACGATAATGGTCATTATTTTTCCAAAATAGCCAGTAAATAATAAAAAAAAATGCTAAGCAAGGTTATCTTCAGTTCCATTAAATATGAGCACGCACTCTCTTTCGAGTTTGTCGAGCGTGAGTTGTCTAGGATTGAGGTTTGTTTGTGAAAAGTGCGAACGAACCGTGCTTACTTATAAGTAGTGATATGCCGTCAAAAAATTCCCGTTGGGAATTTGATTTTTCCCCGGATTTAACATTTGTCTTTGTGTTTATTGTGTGCAGGTCCTAATAACAAAACTCCGTTCAGCACAGACGGTAGAAACGCAGCAGTACAGAAAGGCAGCAAAAGCACTTCTTGTCCTAATCCCTCTTCTGGGAATCACGTACGTCCTGGTCATCGCCGGGCCAACAGGCGGGGTCTACAAGAACATTTATGATATTGTTCGGGCTACCTTGATTGCAACCCAGGTAAGTTTGAAAAGACATCTTATTCAAATTTTATTGGGCAGATTTTGGTACTAATCTATCAACCGGAGGTGGTAGTTCCTATAGGCAGTAAGATGCAAAATTTTTGGTAGGGGGACATTTTTACCACCCTACTTTTTTTTATTATAGAAAGAAAATAGTCATGAATGCAGTAAAATGTACGTGAAAGCTTAATGTGGATATTTCTTTTTTATTTTTGACGTTTTATTATTTTTTAAATTCTGAATATACACTTTTTTGCTTGTTTTTGCCTGTCTGGGCATTTGAAAATCTGAATTTCTGAAAAAAAAAATCAAATGGGAGGAGGGTGTTCATGATCTATACGTAGCTAGGGGGGAGGGGGTTGACGTATATACGGAAATGTACGCAGAGGGGACGATAAAAAATTGCAATTTTCGTGTACGTATTTGTTGAATGGACCCTAAGTGCTAGTAAATTGCATCTACAAAAATCTATTTTAGGTCTAGATAGTCCAAATTTTATTGAAACACGCTTGAAAGCAGATATCTGCATCAGCAGGGATTGAATCAAATATAATATTTATGTCTGCATTCCTGACTATTTTCTTTCTTTACTTTTTATCACTGTTTTTTTTTTTTTACTACTATTTGTTTACAATTATTTATTTCTTTATTTTTACCTCCCGCCACATCCTGTAAGGGAGGTATAGGAATGATGCTAAAAATTGGGTAGTGAGTTTTCAATGAATGAGCACGTTTTAGGATCCCTAGAATACGATTTTAAAAGTTTCGCGATGATGATCTGTCAGTCTGTCAAACTGTGTGGATCTCTGGAGTTACGGTTTCTCAAAAACTACTATATTGAAAATTTTTATATTTTATATATATATATATATATATATATATATATATATATATATATATATATATCAATTATATCCTCTATGGAAGAGCTGATTAGTTTTTGGTGGAAATCCAATTACCCGAAGTGGTAGTTTACTTGAAGCCCTATCAAGTTATTTTCAAATATCTCAGCAAATTATGGTTTAATAAAAATTTTTTTATTAGAATAATGTTTCAAACATTATTGTTTATAATTATTGTTTGGAACATTTTCCTCTTACTGTCAACATTTACAAATTACAACACGTTAAAGAAAAATTATATTTTAATATTTTCTTTTAAATCTGCTAATCTATATTTTTTGACAAAAGCAAAACAACGGTTGCAAAATGTCATTTTTTGACATGTGTCATAATTTTTTAAAGGGATGAGTGTTTCTTGATAGTTGTGGACTGTGTTCCTGCATTGTTCGATAAGAAATCTATGGCGGGAGGTAGTGTGGTGCCCACACCAGATTTTTGTTATATCTAAAAATGGATATTGTGGCCAATTAACCTACGGTATTTGGTCATCTTTTGGGTTTTAGGTTTAGGATATGATAAATAATACCATCTACATACATGGAGCAGATTATTTTTTGCATAAATGAAAAAATAAATTAGTCAAAAATTATTAGGGTACAGAAAACTGGTAAAAAAGTTGGTAGTTAAAAAAAGTTAAAATGGAGTTCTACAAATGTAGTGTAATCAAAATTTTTGATTAAAACTTTTTTATGTGTATTGTAGGTATACTGTCACCATCTTTAAGTTAAAGTTGTAAGTTTTGTACTTTGATGGATAGTAAATAAATCAAACCAAAATCTGCGCTAGGTATAAAACACCCAGAAATCGCTAAATGGTATACCGGAACGTAGTCAAAACTCACCGAAAATAACCGGTTAAAATTTTAAATTACTCTTTTTATCTCACTTCCTCCTGAAATTACACTCTCCTGTCTCTGTTGCTCTCGTAATTTATTCGCAAAGTTAATTATGAGCCAACTTAGATCATGCGTGCGGGTTTATAGCACAAAAAAAAACAATTTTAAACGGAATTCAATTCTCATAAACACAGCAACATTGGTTGGAAAATAAATCGTAGCCTGTGGGTTGTATTTTCGCTCTTGACCTGGGCTTGAAGGGTGACAGGCTTTGAAAAACAAGTGCCTATCATGGGTAAAGCTACTGACATCTGCAGAGCTGTTCTTTTTGATTAGCATTCATGTTTTTTTGCAAGATAAAATTAATTTGAATTTATATGATCAAAACAGCTTAAATTCAGTTAAAACATATTTATGAAATATACGACCTAAAAACATTACCTATAAAAGCATTGATTTTCACTTGAAATGTGTACAAATACATCAGAAGTGTCAAAACACTGTCATCCATATACAGAGTGTAACATAAATGAGTACATTAAATTTAAACTGTGATAGAATTTGTCGAGTACAACAATATTAATAATTTTTTTTCTACTCCTGTATAAATATATCCCCATTATTAAAATTTTTTCGGTGAATTATAGTACCCATAATTAACGACAGTGCATTAAAATTCATAATTCACTCTTCTTCTTAAACAGGAACCCTCATTTTTTCCTCCCGCCTACTTTTAGGTAAGGGAGGTATTGTTTTTGGTAAAAAAATTGGGTAGTGAGTTTTCAATGAATAAGCACCTTTTAGGATCCCTAGAATAGGATTTTACTATTTTCGCGATGATGTCTGTATGTATGTGTATATGTAGTTTTTCGTGAAAAACGGTAAATTTCCTTTTCCAACTATTATGTTATTTTGAAAGCTGTAGAATATTTAATTTTACATGTGTTTTGATTACACTAATTTTATTCATTTTCATTAGATTTAGAGATAATGAAACATAAATAAATTAGATTTCATAAATCTTGCACTCCTTGTACACCATCGAACCATTTAAACATTTTCAATTTTTTACTAAATGTGACACATGTCATTGTGATTGTGAAGCTGTTTTCTTAGTGAAATATATGTCAAAAAATTAAATAAGAATACGAAATAACATTAAATGTCTCAAATATAAATAAAAAATAAATAAATAAGAAGGTATGTTTCAGTATCATCAAATACTATTTTGTATCGTTTAAGAGTAGTATTGGGCGGGAGGTTATGTGCTGCCCACATCAGATTTTTATTGTACATTAGGATAGTACTACTAAAATTAAGTAGGTTTTGCATGAAACTTTTTTCCGAATCGCAATAGATGGAGCGGTTATCAGTAATAATATAACGAGAGAGTGAGAATAAATTGAAAATAATTTGACAGATCTTTCAATAGCGGGCTTTCGTGGCTATTGCCAAATGGCAACATATTTGAGAAAGATACTGGAACATTATTTTCTAATTTATCGAAATCTCTAATTATATTTAATTAGATTATTTTTTTATTTCATCTGTAGACAGGACACTAAATCTACGTTTGTTCTCATATTTTACTTGTGTTGAAGATAACTATCTGACATCTGACATTTGTCAACAAAGATATAAAAGCTACAGAGATTATTCCCGGGAATAATCACAATAACTTTATTCTCAGTATAATAATGATAGGATTGGTTTTAAGAAATGTCAAAAAATAATCAATGACAATTTTTATTGTCTATATTTTTATATATTATTTGTTTCATAGATAGTTATCTTTTTTTGAAAAAGGTATATTTTATTTTTAGTTTTTTTTTTTTTTTTTTCTAGTTTACACCTGTTACGAATGAAAGGCTCGGTATGAAATAAGATTATAGTATGTTAATTAGCTACCTATATTTTATTTATTAAAAATATTCAAGGTATTCGATTATTCGAGTTAATATTTGATGTCCAATATTAGAAAAAAACTAGTAAATAGCTCCGTGGTAACGTATCGGACTGTGGATCGTGAGATCCTCAGTTCGAATCCCACAGCCGACAGTTGCCAATTTAAATTTACCCCTGTGGTTCCTCCTCCACTAACAACCTTGGTGGCTATGACTTGACGGCTGGTAACCGCACTTCATACGCAAAAATATATCACCTACCGAGATCTGTGTAAGCAGAGTGCCACACCCACGATGGGTAAAAGGCGTGATGATATATTTATTTATTTATAACTAGAATTCGCCCATCTCTATAATTATTGTATATAATTACTGAAAGAAATGTTTGGAGAAGAAAGAAAGCGATGTCGTTGTTTTGATTTATTTATTTATCCCTCATTATTTAGTTACCATAACACAATGCTGATATTTTACTTAGGATTAAAAATAATACAACAGGTCGTTGTCCACACCACGAACATTTTAATATTGACGTGAATGATGATGGCCATTTCTACCTAGGCATAGAACAACAAACCCTGTTGTAAATATAAATCATTAAAATGATATCTCTCCTATTTAGTGTCCAAGATTTTCCTCCAGCCAACGCCTGGTGATGCCTTAGTGCCGTTTGCTGTGCCTTTAACAATCAAAACCGATTTTATTAGATAAGAATTCACTGATTCGTGATGTCTTTAAAAGATAAAATTAAACTGTAGGAAATTTTGGTATAGTATACGCCAAGTTCATAAATTTGACTTCTATAATACCTGTAATTTCGACTACAATAGCGAAAACCGCTTATGGTGAACTTATAGGTTTTATTTTCAAGCTCTTTCGGTTTATAATCGCTTACAAGACGATTATATGGATAATTTAACTCCAATATAAAATAAGCCATAAAAAAAAAAACAATTTTATCATTTTGACAGCGGATAAATAGGAAGGTAACTTATTGAACCCAACCAGATCAAAATACTAACTGCATTAATGTTATTTGTATTATATGTCAAAAATATGATATATAATAATTGTATTTTCACCAATTGCACTTTTAAATAAACCTTTTCATAAATAATGTCGTTAAATTATCTCGCCGAATTACACTCGAGCATTTTATTTTCTTCGGATAAATTTCAGTTTGACAATTCAACCTTGTCACTTGAGAGCAATTGAACTCAAAAACAGTTAAAAAAACCTACGGTGTCGTGATTTTATTATTGACTTGTAAAATTAACAAGTCGTTCCGATTTTTCTAGGTATAATTACAAGAGCCGTACTTGTTAATATTGCAATATCAATAACACAATACATAACAAAGACCCTTGATCATAGAATTTTTTTTTAATTTTTACTAAATTATTCCTAATGAAATAGATTAGGATATTTCTTAGGTTTAACTGTGATAAAAAACATCAATTTTTACAAAAGTGAGTAAATGTACAGGCCATAGTAAAAAGAGTAAGTGTATCGAATAAAAGAACAAGAATATATACTGGCTCAAGTAAATTTAACGATTTTACAAAAAACGTTACTAGAGCCATTTACGATGGTTTAAAAAAAAAATCGTTCATACAATAGAATCACTCCGGTAATCAAAACAATGAAATTAAATTCCCATACGGTGAGACTTCATTACTAAGATGTTTAAAGACGATGGGGTTCACTTATAAAAAGGTTATAGGTATAATAGGAAGAGCATTATTGAAGACCCGCGAATTGTAAAAATGAGAAGAGAACATTTATCAAAAGTTGTTGCATTTAACAAAAAAATTCTCTATTATACTTAATATCAAATATATGAAAAATAATTTTATCACATGGAAAATTATCAGCAAATAGAGTAATGCGGCCCACGAGCAACAGCATCCAATGAAACAGTTTGTTAGTAGTCGTTCATGCAAAATAAATTTACCAAGAAATTTTCCAAAATGAGTACTTCACAGGTCAATTCTCTATATAGTTGTGTGAGTGATTGTGAACCCAAAGAGCTTGTCAGTAAAACCGATTTTCAATTGCTATAATTCATCGTAAGCAGTTTTCGCTTTTACATTCGAAATTTCAGGGATCAAAGTAGTAAACTTGGCGTATACTTTAACATAAAGAAGCAAAGATACTCACCCAACGTGAAGACAACAATAATGATCAAGATAATAATTATTGAAAAAGTCTTCATGTTAGCAAAGTTTATGAAACGGCTAAATGCTACCAACTGCTTTGTTATAAGGATTGACATTGTTATTAAAATATCATTTGAAAAAGTTTATTGTCCCATTAAAAAAATATAAAGTTTTGCATTGTTTTGTAATGGCTATACTCTTATTGAAAACTAATTTAATATTCTTAAATTAAAAGTACATTTTGATTGGAAAAAGTAATTGAATTTGTATATGTGGGTAGTTTTCGAGGGATGAACGTATTAAACAGGAGATTGAAAGGTGGGTGTCTGTGGGATGCAAGGTATTGGGTGCTCTGGGTACATTTGCTTGAAACGTAAATGCATTTAAAGATGCATTGATGTATGGTTTTGTATGTTGGGTGAGAATGAGGAAATAGAAACGCTGCATAATTGTTCTGGAAATTGTGGTATTTGAAAGGAGTTCTAAAAATTAGACCCTGAGTTCTGAAAAGGGAAATATAGTTGAATGTTAACATTGCATCGAAATATATACCTAGATCTTTAATAATATATACTCTCTTTAAATTTTGATTATTTATATGATAGTTATAATGAATTCCCTACCTAGATCTGAAATATGATACTATATTATATTTTTTATACTACCGTTTGAAAATGTCTATGATTTCAATAATCATTAGAGTTAGGAAAAGTTGTATATTTACGAACTAGTGTGGAAATAAAATTCAATTATTATTGTAACAAAAACTTTATTTATTGTAAATATTAACAGTAACATTCTTAAATTTTGAAAATATAACTTCAGGAGATTTGTTTGAGAAAGTATTACTATTTAAATTAACTACTTCCGGAACTTCTTTTTGACATAATATCTACAATTCCCTAGTTTTTTCAAAGTGACAGAAATGGAACAATATCAAATTCTGAACTTTAAAATAACTATTTTCAAACGGTAGTATAAAAAAATCTTGTGTACAACAAGTAGGAAAAGTATTAATTTCCGTACACGGTGTGTTTTTAATCTCGGCTACGCCTCGATTACAAATTTCACTTCTTATACGGAAAAATATTACTTTTCCTTACTTGTTGTACAAATAGCTATTTTATATTAAGTTGAAGATTGTGTGACATACACCATTCCAGCAACTGACATATAGGAAGGAATATATACAATGAATACAAGGTGTTTCAGACCACCTGTACCCCCTGAATATCTCTCGAAAGACAAAACGGATTGAGAAATAAAAAAAAAGACCATAGTGCATTGCACAATGAGCATGGAATGGTACTCATTTCCTACGAGTATGAAATGGACATTCCATGCGAGTTGTACTCTATATTTTTTCAACGACCGCGATATTATTTCCTAATTAATTTAATTTTAATAATAAATTTGTCTTGCTTTCACCATTCCATTATTTGACAATTCTAATAAGTATTCTAGCAATGACACCTGTACTGAAATGAAATGACCAGTATTGAAATACTCACAAAACAAATTCATTTCGCACGATACTTGCAATGTACCTTAGGATATCCCTAGGAACAACAAATATAGAATGAGCACATTTCTAAGTGGTCTTAGAAATGCTGCAAATAATACGAGTATGAAATGGACATTCCATTTAAGATCCCAAGGGGTGAAGGGGGGAACTTACATTTGGTGCCATTCAATAGAGCCTTCAAGAATGTTTTGGACATATTTTTTAGTTTCTTAATCCGTTTTGTTTTTCTCGAGATATTTGGGGCGAACGGGTGGTCTGAAACACCCGGAATCATTACAACGTGTTATATATACCCTTAAAGCTTATTCCATAAGTACAGACACACCTGTACATAAAGTTTAATTTCATGAATAATAATTTTGCATTCTACAATGTCTTTTGAACTGCAATTGTACAAAATATCGGACAGATCAACTTGCATGGCTTGATATTGCAGCGTTACCAACCACAAGAATGTCACCATCCCTGTTGACAGATAGTCCAATAAATCTTTATAATTTTACTAAATAATATCATAAGTATTTTGATTGCATGCTCAAAATCGAAGTGAACAGAGATAAATTTCTTAATTTTTAACACTGTTTTTATCATCTGACATTTTATTTTGATAACTGGTAACAACGCATATGAAAGTATATACAAGCTTTAAAAAATGATGTCTAGTAAAATAGCAAGACTCAAAGTTCAATGATAAATTCGATTAGTTATAAAAAAGAGAATAGTTATTTACTATACAAGTGGGCAAAGTAAGGAATTACCCACATGAGAAATTTATCACATGAAGCCTTCGGGTAATAGAAAATTTATTAAAGATATATTATTTGACAGTGACACATGCTTTAAATGTTTTCAATTAAAATGTTAATCGAAGTAGTTGTGTGTTTTTATTATTGTTATAAATATAGTGACTTTTCTCAAAATTATACCCACTAGTGGGTAATCTGTTTCTTTCCTTGTTTAAAATCGCCATAGTTATAGAGCATTTATTGAGAGGTGTTGGATAAAATATTTTAAGATACTTGTACCTTGTACTTCATCAGGTGTTGCAAGTAAATCAAACAGTAGAGAAAAACAAATGACTTCAAAGGAGATCAAGATAGTGTTTACATATAAGTACCAAAAGAAATGTTTGGAGAAAAATAACAAAATTTGATGTTTTCGAAAAGCTTTTATTTATCCCTCTTCCTACTGTTAACATAACACACTTAAGTTAATATATTGCTTAGGATTAGGTTCAATACAAATCGATGGCCTCGTATATGTTACTCTCCTGCAGGAGTCGCACCCTCCTCATCAGCTGTCGGTGGTCTATTACCGAACCCGAAGCCCCCATCTAAATTGTTTTCTAGCTCTTCGTTAAGATTGCCATGAGTATAGTTAAGTATGGTTTCTAATACTTTTTCAATTATGGTAGTAAGCAATCTAATTAAATATATTATTTTAATTTAATTCATTGATGATAAAATACTCAAATAATTTTTACCTCCGTTGGGATTCCTCTAAAGATGTGTATTCATTCGGGAAGGCATCAAGACCTGAAAGAGAAAATTTAGTAACTTTCAGTAACTTAAAGAAGCAAAGATACTCACCCAATCCGCAGACCACAACAAGGACAGAAATAATTATAAAAGTATTCATGTTAGAACAGTTTCTAGAACTGTGCTAAATATGTCTATTACTTCTTAAATAAGAATTTATAGTCTTATTAAAATTTAATTACAGATAGTTTATTGACAAATTATACAAAAACTATTAAATTTTGCATTGTTTTGTAATGACTGTAATCCTATTGAAAGCTAATATAATACTCATAAATCAAAATGGATTTTGATTAGAAAAAATTAAATGGGTATATGTGGGTAGTTTTTGAGGAATGGACGTATTGACCAAAAGATTAAAAGGACGGTGTCTGTAGGGTGCAAGCTATTGGGTGCTCTGGGTACATTTGCACCTAATGTAAATATATCCAAAGATGCATTGTGTATGGTTCTGAATGTTGGGTGTGGATGAAGCAAGAAGGATGTGTGATTTCTGTGGAAATGAGGCTTTTGAAAAGAGTGTGTGACTTTGAAATGAATCATGACGAATTTCTAAAAATTAAACCTACATTCATAAAAATAAATTTTTAGTTATCCTTAAGCCCTTGTCACATGGTCAATCATTACTTCATTTTTGTTTGTCAAACTATGTATGATGACGTCATATCATTCAGTTTGATGCATGATGAAAAGAAGGTGTGTCATTCTTTTCACTAGAGTGAAGTTTGTCAAACAGAAACTTATATGCATAGAGGGCATCGCTGTCGGTCATGTGATGACAGAAATGACAGTTGTTTGTTGATGAAGTTGATTTTATTTTCATAATACCTAGCGGTGCCAATGAGAACACCAGTATTTGTTTTGTATCCTATAAAATTAATTTATTTTTCATTTCTCATTTCAATAACATTAAATTTTAACATTGCCAACCAGGTTAGATAAAAATATTTTTTGAAACCTATTTATTTAATATATATTCCAATCCAGAATAATTGAAGAATTATTAATATTTGTATAAATAAAGTCTTGTTAAAATACTTACTTTATTCATTACTACTATCAAATGTCACTCGATCTGTCAAAACTACAAAAGTCGAATCAAAATGTATGACAGAATAAGAAACGTTTCTATTTAGAGCATTTGACCAAACTGTATGACGTGACGTCACGTTTCTGTGTTTGTCATTCAAAAGTTTTGTCAAACGGTGGAAACACTGACCGTGTGACAAGGGCTTTATGTATGCATTCGTTGAAGAAAAGTTTTTTTTTTTTTTTTTAATTATGATGATGCGGCTTCAACTACTTTGGTTATTAGCCGGGATGATAAGCGATATGAGGATGGAGATGTCTGCGTTGTAGTCAATCACAGACATCGATTTTGGTGATGAAGATGGAGGTGTCTGCGTTGTAGTCAATCACAGACACCGATTGATGATGAAGATGGAGATGTCTGCGTTGTAGTCAATCACAGACACCGATTGATGATGAAGATGGAGATGTCTGCGTTGTAGTCAATCACAGACACCGATTGGTGATGAAGATGGAGGTGTCTGCGTTGTAGTCAATCACGGACACCGATTTGGTGATGAGTATGGAGGTGTCTGCGTTGTAGTCAATCACAAACACCGATATAATGCCAGCCCTGTCCGGGAATCAAACCCGGGACCTCTGGGTCAGAGCCTAGTACTCTAAACCACTGAGCCACAGAGGTGGGCGAAGAAAAGTTTATTTCTAAATGATTAGGTTCAATTCAAAACAATAAAAATGTAATTTTTTTTCTGCTTTGGAAGAAAATGAATATATTTTAAATTTCGTTTTTAAAAATAATGATAAAGTGGTTTTAATTTTAAACAAAACTTTTTTATTTAAAACAATATCATTTTAAATTAAAACTACTCCTATTCAAACTACTTCGTCCCCATAATGAGTCTCAGTTCAATACTTTGATATGTTCCTTCAAAACTCAATTCATTTTCATACAAGAAAATTTTAAAATTTATTTAACCTACAAAAGTTTTCAATGAAAACGAAATCGGATTGACACTATTCAAATCAATTTTTTGTATGCTCACAACACAATCCTACTTCTGAGTAATCATAATATATTTATGATCATTTTAATATATTTTATACTATATTTATTATTTTATGGGATATGCCATTCCGTTACCTGTAGTAGACTATACTACTACACAAAAAATACAAATACAAAACTGTTGAAAACATCAAACTCAAATAAATAAAATTAAAACAAACAGACGTAACTATAGTAACCTAACCAACATACTTCATATATCGCGCTAATATGGGTCTCTGATTCGTCGAATTTATTCCATACGCGGCGTATGGAATAATAGTTATTGCAATACAATTTTTAGTTGTGGAATGCTTAGTTACCAAAACAGTGTTATAGAAAAGTATATTAGTTAAACGTTAAAAATAAGAACGTAGCCAATCCGGACACGATGGGTTTTCTAGTTACGCGAATGTAGCCTATTCCCGATAGGACGTCCTTATCCGTACTGGTTCCTTCTGTCCCTATCGTTTTGGGAGGGGTGGCAGCGGAGAAGTAAAACTTGTAAACCGATCAAGGTTGACCCTTAGGCATATGAGTACATTCGTGAATAAGTTAAACTAATAGTTACATACTTTAAAGCCAAAATGTTTTTTTTTTCTTTTAAACCCCCGTACATTATGACAATAAACAAGTTACAGTTGAATTGAAAAAAGCATCTCGGTGTTGCAGTGGCTATGCCACTAGCCTAGCATGCCATAGGTTGTGGGTTCGAATCCCACTGAAGATCATGGTCGTTTGAGTTGTTCATACAATTCATAATCATCAATTCATCAGGAGGCATGACCTGAGAAGTTAGTCCACCTACCATCTTTGTAATAAAAAGTTCTGAAGTCTTTTTATTGCAAATGGCTGCCATTCTCGATAGGACCCTTTCTTATTTTGAACTCTCTTCGGAGGGTTACAAAATGCTACCAAATGCTTTGTAATAAGTATTGAAATCTAAATATAAAAGTTTATTGTCTAATTAAAAAAAACTATAAAGTTTTGTATTGTTTTTTAATGACTATAATCCTATTCAAAGCTAACATGATACTCATAAATTAAAAATATATTTTGATTGGAAACAGTAAATGAATTTGTAGATGTGGATAGTTTTCGAAGAATTGAAAATCGGGTGTCTGCAGGGTGTAAAGTATTGGGTGCTTTGATTACATTTGCTCAAAACGTCAATGTATATATGGAAGTGTTTACAAGCTTAAAAAAATGGTATCTGATAAAATAGCAAAACTTAAGTTTCAATGATGTAATCGACGTGTTATAAAAAGAGAGAAAATATTTTAAGGTTCTCACATTTTGTATTTCGTAAGATGTTATTAATCAAGCATTAGAGAACAACAAATGACTTCAAAAGAGATCAATATAGTGATTATGTATAAGTATTGAAAGAAATGTAAATGAAACTCTTGGATAGCAGCTAAATATTTTATTAAAATATTACCTCGATCGGTTTCGAAGCCACATACGTCTTCTTCATGAGGTGATATTAATGGAAACTAGTATAAAACATGTTGAATGTGGAACAAACACACATAAATGAATCTCTTCATCAAAGTTTTAAATAATAAATACATAATAAATAATTAAAATATAATCAGATAAAATAAAATGTAAAACACGTATTTCTGTCAATTTTTTCCATTGAGTAAAAAAATAACGTTGTTTTACATTTTATTGTATTGTATTAATTTTTTATTATGTATTCATTGTTTTAAACTTTGACGAAAAGATTCATTTATGTGTGTCTGTTCATATTTATTTATTTATTTTACTTGTTACTCACTTGTAAACACCATTTACCCAAGCTCTCTATTGCCTTTGAAAATGAATCTTTACAAGTTATTAATTGACAGCTGCATTGTAAATGTTTTACAAGTTAGTAAACAAGATAAACAATACACGTTGCCACAGTAATGCTTACAAGGCTTATGCGAAATCATTTAAAATAATTTTTGACAGAACAGTTGTGTGTAACTGACAGGATTTGGTTATAATTTTAATTTGATTTACAAATGAGTAACAAGTAAAGTGTTGTACAATACACGCAAGGTAACTGTTTTTACTGCTTCAAGCAGGTGACAGGCTCGCCGGTCATTTCCTCCATTCAGCAGTAAAAACTGTTTTACCTTGCTTGTAATGTAATAGTTATTTGTATCACAAGGTTGGAAACTGCTATTTTGAGAGTGCGAGTTTTTTTTGATAGGACGAGCCGTAGGCGAGTCCTACAAATACGAGCACTCGCAAAATAGTTTCCAACCGAGGTATACACAAGATTTTTCGCGCCAATATTTATGTAAATTTAATAAAAAAAATTAAATTTAATACTCATTTTCTTAATGACAGGGAATTTTTTTATGTTGCTAATTTCACAATATTTAAATGTCAACTATGTTTATTTTCCAATATCATAACCAAAAATATCTACATATTTTTGTTTGGATTTTACACTGCAAATTCAATTATAATTATTTACAAATATATTTAAAATCCATAAATATTCTGTTTTCTTGTATTGCAAATACTCAATTGTAGATATATTGCCATAATATTTTTAAGTCAATGTAATACTTTGACATTTCTAGCGTCAGAAGTTAGCTAAAATTAGTGAAGTGATGCCAACATATAACCACAAAAAGTTAGCAATTTTTGTCGAACATGATTTCCGACCGCTTTAGAGATATGTAATTGTGTCAATATCGGACGGTGGCAAGAAAATAACTATATTACACTTTTAACATGTTTTGTACTAGTTTCCATTAATATCACCTCTTGAAGAAGACGTATGTGGCATCGAAACAAATCGAGGTAATATTTAATAAAATATTTGGCTGCTTCCAAGAGTTTCATTTACATTTACATCCATCGTGCATCCAAATCATTGAAAGAAATGTTTGGAGAAATAAAAACAAAAGTTGATGTTTCCTTAATGTATTTATTTATCCCTCATCCTACAGTTAACATAACACAGTTATGTCAATATTGCTTAAGATAATACAAATCATTGGCCACAACACGTATGTACATGTTAGTGATGATGTCTTCCAGGAGGCGGCGACGACTCTTCCTCCTCGCCTTCGGCTGGTGGTTTTTTACCGAACCCCATCTCTCCTGCTACTTTGCCTTTTAGCCCTCCTTTAAGTCCACCATTAAGATCTTTAAACATGTTTTTCATTACTGCGTCAACTACGCTTTCAAGGAACCTTATTAGAAATATTATTTTATTAGACTCGAATTTATTGATGATAAAATATCCAAATAATTTTTACCTTCGTTGGGATAAGCTTAAAGATGCGTCTTCAGTCGGGAAGGCATCAAGAACTATAATTGAAAATTTAATCACTTTAAAGCCATATTCACATAAGCAATTAGTTTTAAGGTTTAAAATTATTATGTTTACGTTTAAGAAATATTGTTTCCATGTTACCATACGAGACCCAATTGCGGTGTACAGTTAAAACTAAAGTTTGCAAACTTCAAACTTTTGGTTTAGGTTTACGTTTATGTATAGCAATAAACCAATAGTAACACGCATAGAATAAATGGGATCTTTCACCATTTTTTTATTATTATTTTTTTTTATGAAACTTTATCTAAATTGAAGACTATCTACTTTTAAAAAATTTAGTAAAACAATTTTAGATTGCATTTGAAAAATAAAAGTTGATAGTGGTATCATATAACTTTAACTTTAACTTTATTTCTTTTATCCTGCGATACATGTACAATGCATATAAACCTGACTTTATAAAAAAATTCAGCGCCTGTCATCAAATAGTATAATTAATACAATAAAACGTCTGTATGAAGAAAAATTTCAATTCCTTATAATTAGAGAGCGGATTATGTGTAAAGTGCATATATTTTAATTTTTGCATCACTTTAAATAAATCAATTTTCTAGACGAATTACATTGTTTAGAGTCAATTAATGCTAATTACTAATTACATATATTGCATATTTGGGCATTATTATGAATATTTTTACAAAAGTTGCATATAATTACATATTTCAATATTTTTAAGACTTTGTCTAGTGATAAACAATCTGAAATTTCTGGTAATGCACATTGATAATTCCAAAATATGGAAGAGGCCGCAATAAATAGAAGAATGCAACGGAAAAGCAATAAACAATACAATAAGCAAATATACAAACCAATAAAATTTAATATTTCTAGGGAAATCCCTGTAACGGTAACGGTAGGTATTCATTGTATATACGAATGCTGGTATAAGTGGGTACAATGAATATTAGACCGAGAATTCTCAGCTGGATATATCGTTTACTTATGTTTCACTTTTTTTTAGAAAGTTTTGAATAATTTGTTATTGTAATTATGTAAATATGTCATTATTTTATAATATCAAGTCTCTAGACTTAGCTTATACATATGTATATTAGTGGTATATTTGTTAATTGTGAATCAGGATTAAGACTGTACTGTACAATAAAATTCATATTGCATTCATTTATAATTTTTATCTAATAATTTAAGATTTTTTTGCATATTTTGCTTCATATATTGTCATATTTGTGCATATATAGTCCATATTTCCCAAAAAATCAGTGCATATACAGGTTGTTTCATAACTTCGAGTCCATACGTTAATGGTATATGTTGTTTGATATGCTGATTACGAATCTAAAAGAATTTTTTTTTTAATTCGAAAAATAAGGGTGTTTACCTAAAACATTTTTTGTAGTGCTGCACTGGATTCGCTTAACTATTAAACACAAACAATGAAGTAGGTAATCAACAATTTAAATTACATAATACTAGTAAAATAAACGAACAAAATTTAATTATTTTTAATGAAACGATAATTATTAACATAATCATCCACTCAGTGGCAGTGGCAACGGAAAATTTTGGACTGGGAAACATGGAAAATAATTTTGCGATTTAAAAAAAAATTCCTTTTGATTCGTAATCAGCATATCAAATAACATATACCATTAACGTATGTACCTGAAGTTATAAAACACCCTGTATATGCGCATTGAATTCAGTTTTTTCGTGCATATAATCCGCTCTCAACTTATAATAAAAAAGTTAAGGATGGGTCCGTTTTCCCAGATACACCCTGTATATTAAAAAAAAGAAGAAGAAAACGTTGATGGTGGGGTTCGGCCTGTATTTCAGAAACGTTACGCGCAGGAAAATTGGCACATTTATTCTAAATTGCTCATAGATGGCACTAGTCACCAAAACTATTTAAAATCTTATATGTGAACGTTAATGTTGTGTTAATCTAAAACGTACAACCAAACGTAAAACTAATCTTTATGTGAAAGAACCCTTAGCAACTTAAAGAAGAAAAGGTACCTACTCACCCAATCCGTAGACCACAACAATGACTGAAATAATTATAAAAGTCTTCATCTTAGAAGAGTATTTAGAACTGTGGTAAATACTTCCTGTTACTTCTAAATAAGTATAGAAAATCTTATTAAAATTTAATTACGCAAAGTTTATTGTCTAATTATAAAAAACTATAAACTCTCCCTCTTATTTCGTACTCTATTATGAGGGATATAAAATGGTACTAACTGCTTTGTAATAAGGATTGAAATCTAATTATGAAAGTTTATTTCCTAATTATAAAAACTATAAAGTTTTGAATTGTTTTGTAATGGCTATAATTTTATTCAAAACTAATATAATACTCATAAATTACAAACAAATTATGATTGGTAAAAGTAAATCAATTTCTACATTTGGGTAGTTTCCAAGGGATGAACGTATTAACCAGGAGTTTGTAAGGCGGGTGTCTGTAGGGTGCAAGGTATTGGGTGCTCTGGGTACATTTGCTCGAATCCTGGATGTACCCAAAGATACATTGATGTATGATTCTATATTTTGGGTGTGGTTGAAGAAGTAGGAAGGATATAAGACTGCTTTAGAATTGAGGTATTTGATAGGAGTGTGTGATATAGAAAAGAATTCTTTCGAATTTCTAGAAATGAAATCTAGAATTCTGAAAGCGGAAATATATACGAAGATCTTTCATAATAAACACTCTCTTCAAATTTTGATTATTTATTTGATAGTTTGAATGTATTTCCTACCTAGATCTAAAATGTGATACTATATTATATTATTTACATTAAGTTAAAGATTACGTGATATACACCATTGCGGCATCTGACGAATAGGGAGGAATATAGGGAAGAGTGGGTGAATATCGACCACTTAAGGGAATAGTATATTCCACAACAAGTAATGGAATGGCACATATTCCACGCGAGCAAAAAGTTTGTAGCCCGAGCCAAAGCGAGGGCTACGGTTTGCGAGCGTGGGGTAGGCCATTCCGTTACATGTTGTAGACTATACTTTCTATAAAAAGGTTTTGAAAATTATACAAAAATACAAATGTAAACCTGTTGAAAACGTCAAACTCAAATAAATCAAATTAAAACAGACGTAACCATAGTAACTGAATCAAGATACTTCATATATCGCGCTAATAATATTAATAGTGCTATCGCCATATAGATAAAAAACTTAACAGCGGGCACTAATTTATTTTTATAGTTGATAATGAAAAAAAAAAATTTTTTTTTTAGTAGAATGTTCTTTGGATAAATCAGTGTTTTTCATTGGATACGAGGCTCGTCGCTACGCTTCTCGCCTCGCATAACCTTATTTCGTATAGGTAAACAATTAATCTTTTTTATTTCCATGGTAACCATAATTATTTGTTTCTATGGATACATTTTAAGAACATATGTTTTCATGGTTATGATATAGGTATAAGTTCGTTGTCATAGAAAAAACTGAAAATTCAATGAAAATATTATTTTTGAAACAAATGTTTTTTTTTTTTTTTATTATAAGTTTTGTAAATGTATAAGTTGGATACGAGGCTCGTCGCTACGCTCCTCGCCTCGCATACTTTTATTTCGTATTGATAAAGTCTTTATCTTTTAATTTCCATAGTAACCAAACTATGGATACATTTTAAGAACATATGTTTCCATGGTAATGATATAGGTATAAGTTCGTTGTTATAGAAAAAACTGAAAATTCAATGAGAATATTATTGTTGAAACAAATATTTTTTTAATTTTTTTTTTTTATTATAAGTTTTGTAAATGTATAAGTTGGATATATAGTCCATATTTCCCAAAAAATCAGTGTATATATATATATATATATATATATATATATATATATATATATATATATCTTCAAAAACTAATTCCAAAGGAGTTACAATTGATATATACAAAATATCAAATTTTCAGTTTAGTAGTTTTTGAGGAACCGTAACTCCAGAGATCCACACAGACTGAAAGACTGACAGACAGACTCACACAGACATCATCGCGAAACTATTAAAATCGTATTCTAGGGATTCTAAAACGTGCTCATCCACTGAAAACTCACTACCCAATTTTTAGCATGATTCCTATACCTCCCTTATAAGATGTGGCGGAAGGTAAAAAGCATTTTGATTGTATACTAAAAAACTAAGTAGGCAGAAGTAAATTTCTTAATTTTTAACATTGTTTTTATCTTCTGACATTTGATTTTGATAACTGGTAACAACGTATATGAAAGCATATACAAGCTTTAAAAAATAGTGTCTAGTAAAGTAACAAGACTCAAAATACTTACACCTAGTACCTGTGTTGTAAATCAAACAGTAGAGAACAACAAATAACTTCAATGTGTCTGTCTTGAAGGTGTACGTAGGAGATTAACATGGGAAATCAGTTTTTGGCGCGCTGTTGCTCGGTGTTCTACCAGACAACAATGATTGTAGTACCAATCGAAAGATATCATTTTTCTGAATCAAACGATGTAACATACATTACTATTTAGTAGTAGTTTGACTCAGTAAATTAATTTTAAAGTTTTTAAAATTCTCCGATTTATTCAATTTCTATCGAAAATAAAAGTAGTCACCTATGACTATTTTATTCAGATTTCTTTCAAGCTATTTATTTGACAATTAAAAATTAATTTCCGGAACCAAATTACGATTAAATTGTAAAGTGTTTTACATCGTTTCTTTCAGAAAAATTATATCTTTCGATTGATACCACAATCTCTATTGTCAACAGCACACCAATAACTGATTTCCCCTGTTAATCTCCTATGTACACCTTTAAAACAGACACACGGTATAAGTCCTGAAAGAAATGTTAGGAAGAAAATAACAAAAGTTGATGTTTCCTTAAAGCATTTATTTATCCCTCATCCTACAGTTAACATAACATAGTTATGTTAATATATTGCTTAGGATTAAGTTCAATACAAATCATTGACTACACCACGTACATGTTAATGATGATGACGATGTCTTCCAGGAGGCGGAGACGGCTCGCTGTCCCCGCCCTCGGGCGTTGGTCTATTACCGAAATTAACGTCTCCATCTAAATGGCCTTCTAGCTCTCCTTTAACATTACCATAAGCATCTTTAAGTACTTTATCCATTACTTGTTTAACTACTTCACCAATGAACCTAATTAAATAAATTATTTTATTAGACACGAATTATTAATTATAAAATACTCAAATAATTTTTACCTTCTTTGGGCTGTGCTTAAATATGCGCTTTCAGTCGGGAAAGCATCAGCAGCTAAAATTTATAATTTTAATAACTTTTACTAACTTAAAAAAGCAAAGGTACTCACCCAATCCGTAGACCACAACAATGATCGAAATAATTATAAAAGTCTTCATCTTAGAGAGGTTCTAGAATTACTACCTGTTGCTTCTTAAATAGTGATTTTAAATCTTATTAAAATTTAATTACAAATTGTTATTTGACTAATTAGCTAATTAACTATAAAATTTTGCATTGTTTTGTAATTACTGTAATCCTATTTAAAGCTAATATACCTAATAAACATAAATTAAAAATGCATTTTGATTGGAATAATAAAAGAATTTGTATATGTGGGTAGTTTTGGAGGGATGGACGTATTAACCAGAAAATTGAAATGTGGGTATCTGTAGGGTGCAAAATATTGGGTGCTCTGGGTACATTTGATTGAAACCTGTATGTATGCAAAGATGACTGTTATATTTAAGAAATGTTTAGCAGGTAAAACAGTCTTTTGGGCAAAAAATTAAAACGCTCTTTTTAAATAGTCAAGTTTTCGGAATAATTTATTCCTTCTTCAGGACACTGAAATATAATAAATACAAAATAATAAATGATACTAAAAGGATACAATAAAACTTACATTTAGCTGGGATTAATAAATAAAGCAGAAAGTTACAAATATTTGAAATGTCATGAAACAATACATAATATGTAAAATAAAATTTTGACAGTTCAAAAATATTTATTTTTTTGCGATCACCAAGAAAATGAGCTGTTTCTGATCGTATTTTAGACCTTTACCTTATCAGTTCTGTTTTTATTTATTTTTTATTCATGTGTCAAATATTGCAATGTGTAAGAATTATTAGGTTTGTTCCAAGTGGTCATTTCGGACATGTTTGTGACATGTTTGTGACAAATTTCACTGCGCCTGCGAAAAATGTAAACAAGTTAAGTTTGAAACATAAGCTTCATTTTCTTTTTTGTATCGAAAAATGTATGCATTTCTTTATGTATATGTATATTTAAGGTTAGCTGTCAAAACAAAAAATGAGTATGCACATGCGATTCACTCCATTCTCCGTTCCAATCTATGTTTCAAACTTAACTTGTTTACATTTATCACAGGCACAGTGAAATTTGTCACAAACATGTCACAAATATGTCCGAAATGACCACTTGGAACAAACCTACTATTTCTTTTTTTCAGGATCGCGAAAAATCCAACTTGACCTGAAAATTTACTGGGCTCGCAAGCTTCCAAAGCTCGCCTAAATTACTATTACATATTTGTTTTTGCGCAGAACTGAAATCTACCCTAACATGTACACCATAAATAAATATTTATTTTGTTTGAAATACGAACTTGTTCACTAGAAAGTATGTACAGTTACTATTCAAGTCAACGTCATAATTTATCAAGTGGATAACTTTATTACAGCTCCTAATTGCAAACTAAAAGTTGAAGTAGATCTTGTAATACGAAAGATTAAATTTACAACTAAATGTGATTCAACTTCTATACGTAATAAAGTTGCATGTTCTTCAAGTAAAAATAGAATAATTACTGTTGTGAACCAAATAAATCAAGGAACATTTCTTCGTTTAGAATAAATATCGTTTGAATGCAATTCTAGAAAACTTGAACGAGAAAATATCATCATTATAAGTTTTATGATATTACTACATAAAACAATAATTCAATTTATTTGAAATATGAGAACAGCATGTCAAAAGTTGTGTGTCAGGAGTAATTATATACATTTTATAAAGTTTTAATTTATCAATTCCATTAGTACAGACTGAACAGAATCCAATAAAATTAAATTTATTCTTGCACCAGAACTGCTCTTGGCGAAGTGCCCATAGCCCTATGGGTCAATAAACAATTTTTATTCATGAATATATTTCGTTCAATTCTTTTAGTACATCTTTTGCTAGCACTGAGTGCTGGCCGATGATTCTGCACCAGTTTTAGATTAGAATATTGATTCTGCATCGCCAGGTCGTGAAGTATGCATTTTACATTTGATAGAATTTGCAGATTTTACTTTATTCTACGCAGTAAACAGGATGTTATTTTCAAATGGATCCAGAAAATATCTCGCTTATTTATCAACTTTGCAATTTATTTCACATACATGATTTTTACAAATATACAAGGTGGTCCATCGGCCTGTATTTTTTATTTTATGCTATTATTTTAAATATTACCGAAAAAATTTTCAAACTAAACTTATTTTATATTAAAATGCCAACGCATCTGCAGCATATGTTTTTCTACCGGGTGTTCCATTTTCGCGCAATGATATGCAACTTTATATTTTTAAATGGAACATTCTATATATTTTTGCAAAAATTTAAAGAACATTTGTTTCTCTTTAAAACAGGTCTTATTCATTATAGTCCTAAAATGATCAGTACAGAAACTATTCACGCTTTTTTAAATGAAAAATCGCACACGGAAAGTGTGCCATATGAAATAAAGTTTAAAAAAATCTGATGTGGCCAGCACATAACCTCCCGCCCAATACTACTCTTAAACGATACAAAATAGCATTTGATGATACAGAAACATACCTTCTTATTTGTTTATTTTCTATTTATATTTGAGAAATTTAATTTTCTTTCGTATATATATTTAATTTTTTGACTTATATTTCACTAAGAAAACAGCTTCACAATCACAATGACATGTGTCACATTTCGTAAAAAAAAATTTCCATGGTGCACTAGTAATGCAAGATTTGTGAAATCTAATTTCTTTATAGGTTTGTTCCAAGTGGTCATTTCGGACATGTTTGTAACATGTTTGTAACAAATGTCAGTGCGCCTGCGAAAAATGTAAACAAGTTAAGTTTGAAACATAGACTGGAACGGTGAATGGAATGAAGCGTATGTGCATGCTCATTTTTTGTTTTGACAACTAACCTTAAATATAAATATAAATAAAGAAATTCATACAATTTTCGCCTCAAAAAAGAAATGAAGTTTATGTTTCAAAGTTAACTTGTTTACATTTTTCGCAGGCGCACTGAAATTTGTCACAAACATGTCACAAACATGTCAGAAATGACCACTTGGAACAAACCTTATATTTTATTATCTCTAAATCTTATGGAAATTAATAAAATTAGTGTAATTAAAACACATGTAAAATTAAATATTCTTCAACTTTAAAATAACATAAATACTGTTATGGGCTTCAAGTAAACTGCTACTTCCGGTTGGCCAATTTTATCCAAAATTTAATCAGCTCTTCATTTAAATATAAGAAGCAATAATTCACAAAATTATATTTTTTGGTAATATAGTATTTGAGTTATGCGAGACGAAAAAATTGCCACAGACTACACACACACACACATACATACAGACGTCATCGCGAAAATAGTAAATTCGTATTGTAGGGACCCTAGAACGTGTTTATTCATTGAAAACTCACTACCCAAATTTTTGACCAAAAACAATACCTCCCTTACCTAGAGGTAGGCGGGAGGTAAAAATGTACGAATTGAACATCAATTCGTCAAACTAAATAGAATGTAACAAAAAAGCAGATAAACTATATGAAAAAGCAAATAATAATTATTTATTGTTGAAACACATTCATGGCATTCTTTTGTGTACGATTCTTTAATAATAACGTGAATAGTTTCTGTAATGATCATTTGAAGAGTTTAATGAATAAGACCTATTTTAAAGAGAAATGAAGAAGCTTTTAATTTTTGCAAAAATATGTAGGGTGTTCCATTTAAAAATACAAAGTTGCATATCATTGCGCGAAAATGGAACAACCGGTACAAAAACTTATATTGTAGATACATAGGCATTTTAATGTAAAATAAACTTTGTCTGAAAAAATTTTCGGTAATATTTGTAATAATCGTATAAAATAAAAAATACAGACTGATGGACCAATCTGTATATAAAAAAAACTTCCTGTACTTAAACTCAATTTATTTTTAATATGAAAACAGCTACGAAAAAATATTTCAAACAAAAGTTGTTAGCAATAATATTTGAAATAAAAAATATTCTTATAAATTTTCTTATATCTGCTACCAATTTTGATAAAAACAACAAAATAAATAATAATTGTTCTTTCTTCATTGTTTCAGGGTTTCACTGTGGCTCTATTCTACTGTTTCCTCAACACAGAGGTTCAGAACACTATCCGACATCACCGGGAACGTTGGAAGACAGCAAGGTCCTTCCGCGGATCCCGGAGGTACACCTACAGCGGCCACAGTAAGGATTGGTCCCCTAGGTCACGAACTGAAAGCATTCGGTAAGTGAAGAATCATATCTTACTGTAGTTTCACATTTTGCAAAGTTATACATGAAGATTATACAACTAGATCTACTAGGGTGTATTGATAAATAATGAGCTTTGGAACTTTCCCATAAACAAAACCAAAGCGGTTACCATAACAACAAGTAAATTGTTTGACAAAAAGTTTCTCTAATTTTGGAGAAAACTAAAACAAAATCTAAAAGGCAAGAAATTCTCATCGAATATATCAGTAATACTTGCTGTGGAAGAGTGGTTTTCAGGCCGAACCGAAGAATATTTTTTGAAAGGTTTAGTGTATAAATTTACAAGATAATTACATTGATTATTTCACTCATTACAAATTTGAACAATCAGAATGTCTCATTTCCATTGTTGCGCATTTTAGATAAGTGATTAAACAGCACCATGCTGTTTATTCGCGATTAAATTGAAGCCAACTTTTATATGCAAATTTTGAACATTTTGAAGGCATATTTAGCCGGATTATTAGTTGCAGAAGCAAGATACTTACATGTATTTTACTTTTACTGGTATTCTATGTCTTTAAACATACTGAATTATTCATTTCAAGCTATTTTTATTTATTAATTTTTGACATTTATTTGACAACTAAAAAGAAAAACAAACAAATTACTATAGTTACAATATAATTACAAACTTTTATGGTGCCTTTTGCTTATGTGTGTACCAATTGATTTATGTGAAAATGTGTCAAAATCAACATTATAGTACAATTTCTTCGGCAAGTATTAAAGTTTATGCTATAAATTCATGAAATAATCTTGACATATACCCCTCGTGCTAAAGAATTGCATCGATTAAATTTGATGTCCAGCTTATTCGTACATAATAATTTAATATAAAACCCCTCAACCTGCGGCCTCGGGATTTTTTCAAATTATTATGTACTCAAACTCTTTTTGAGCAAAATTTTTTGCATAAGCTAGACATGTTAAATTTAATCGATTAAATTCTTAGCAATCGTGATATAACTATTGAATAAATAAAAATTAGTTTTGAAATAGGGTAATGTTTTCTATGTTAGGCTAATAACTTATCAATACATCTGCTAGGCGGTATAATTGCAAGCATACTGCACATCTTTTGGCAGACATGCAGCAGACTAATTAGATAATTCAATTCACTATTGTGTGACTAAATGGATTTCAAATTATCCATCAACTAAAATCAGTTAGAATTTGAAATGGCTTATTGAACTATGTGTATTCAATTACTCTAAGTGTAATACGGCATCGAATAGTGATTTCAAATGTTATCGTAATTAATTTGAGAGAATTGCGATTTTGATTTTGGATAATTATTCCGTAATGATTCTAAAATTATTTCTATGTACTTAATGTTTAATTTGATTGGACCGGTATTTTCAATCCCAGAAAAACTAGAGAATAAATTTATCAGTGGAATTTACAAAATATATCGCATCAAAAGATGATAGCTAGAATAATATTCATTATTCAAGCTATGATTTTTAGTTTATCTGAAGTTGTAAATACTGGCTCTAAATTTAACATATTGTTATACTATAAATAAATAAATAAATATATCATCACGCCTTTTACCCATTAAGGGCGTGGCACTCTGCTAACGCAGATCTCGGTAAGTGATATATTTTTGCGTATGAAATGCGGTTACCAGCCGTCAAGTCATAGCCCCCAAGGTTGTTAGTGGAGGGGGAACCACAGAGGTAAATTTAAATTGGCAACTGTCGGTAGTGGGATTCGAACTGAGGATCTCACGATCCACAGTCCGATGCGTTACCACGGAGCTATTTACCCATTGTTATACAAACTAAGCAAAGGTACTGTTTATTTGAAGACAAGACAAGACACAAATGCAAGAAAAGAAATGCACCAGTAATGTCAACACAATATTACAAAGATTATTTCACTCATTACAAATTTGACCAATCAGAATGTCTCATTTTCCATTGTTGTGCATTTTAGATAAGTGATTAAACAGCACCATGTTGTTTATTCGCGAGTAAATTGAAACTAGCTTTTATATGCAATTTTTGGACATTTTGAAGGCATATTTAGCCGGATTATTAGTTGCAGAAGCAAGATACTTACATGTATTTTACTTTTACTGGTATTCTATGTCTTTAAACATGCTGAATTATTCAATTCAAGCTATTTTTATTTACAAATTTTTGACATTTATTTGACAAGTAAAAAGAAAAACAATCAATTTGCTATAGTTACACTACAACAACATAATTTTATGGTGCATTTTATGAGTGAGTGTACCGGTTTATTTATGTGAAAATGTGTCAAAATCAACATTATAGTGCAATTTCTTCGGCAAGTATTAAAGTTTATGCTATAAATTCATGAAATAATCTTGACATATACCCCTCGTGCTAAAGAATTGAATCGATTAAATTTGATGTCTAGCTTATTTATAAAATTTTGCTTTTAAAAAAGTGTTATCGTACATAATAATTTAAGATAAAACCCCTCGACCTGCGGTCTCGGGATTTTTTCAAATTATTATGTACTCAAACACTTTTTAAGCAAAATTTTATGCATAAGCTAGACATGTCAAATTTAACCGATTAAATTCTTAGCACTCGTGATATAACTATTGATTATTCAAAAAGTATAAGAGCCGTTTATTCACAACCAATACATATGTTCGTACATACGATTAAATTAATACAAATGACTGATTATTAAACAATATTTAACACAACCCTACCTCAAAATAAGAGTTCTAATGGGTGGAACAGTACTTCTCATCCAATTTTATCGTTTTGACAGCGGATAAATAAGAAGGTAACTTTTTGAAAGTGATAAATTCCCACGACTAGTTTTTAACCAATCATGATGCAAAACACTTGAAAATTCAACCAATGGGAACAGTTTTATACTGATAAAACTTCCACTACCAAAGAAATAAATAATTGTTACTGTCAATAACTGTCAGTTGTATAGTTAATTAATATTTTAAGTTACATTTTGTTTTGTCTTTGGAATTTTTCTCATCAAATACCACGCGACCTCTCTGATTTTCTCAGATAAATTTTAATTTTTAAGCACTCATTTTTTTTTTGCTTTTAAGCAAAACCACTCAAGCAAACTGACATTAGGTAAAACCCCTCTTTCTTCGGAGTCGGGATTTACCATGCAGTTTGCTTTCGTGATTGTTGCTAAGCAAAAAAAAACATTTTTCTTCAAACGTCATAAAAGTACGTTGTTGTGTATTTGTATTCAACAAGCAGAAGTTCAATATTGTCGCCGCCGGCGTAAAAGTGTTTCCTTGGCAACACATTTACTCCGGCGGCGGACAAAGTAAAATATCATGCAAAATAGTAAGGTTGTAATTCAATAATTTGTCAGTTAAGAATAAAACAAAAAAACAAAAATAACAAAATAACATATTCTGTGGCAACTAGAAATACTGGATACGGTAGAATATTTATTGAAGTTTTGAGCATTTTTTAATGTTTTAATGTCTATTTTCTGTTTGAAGAAAAAATAGCATGTGTTATTCGGAGTAAATGTGACTTTGTATGCTTCGCATGTAATTGTTCGACTCGCTTCGCTCGTCGTTCAAACTTACATGCTTAGCACCCAAAGTATCACATTTACTCCTAATAAAACAATATACTATTATCGATCAAATCGAAAGGTCTTGTGATATTACCCTTGATAAAACGTTATTTACCTTTCTCCTAGCAACCAGATCAAAATACTAACTACATTAATGGCATTTGCATTATATGTCAAAAAATGTGATATATAATAATTGCATCGTCACCAATTGCATTGTTAATAAATTTCAGTTTGACAACTCAACCTTGTCACCTGACAGCAATTTCCTCGAAGACTGTTTAAAAATAAAATCACTCCACCTACGGTGTCGTGATTTTGTTAAAACAGTTTTCTTGTCAAACAAGGTTTCGTCCAAACAGAAATTTATCCGGCAAAATAAAAAGCTCTAGTGTAATTACAATTGATAATAATTTGCAGTAACTATTTTTAACAGTTATCAGGATGAGTGAAATTGTATCACATAGACCCCCAATAGTTAGCCTAGCATAATAGCTGCATGCTCTGTACTAACGCAATGCTTTTATTCAAATACACATTCCTACATAGGTTAACCGTCATATTTAGTAAATCAAAAGAAATCTGCATTCTTTGGCATCCCTGACACCGCAATTCCTTTGTTGCAAGAATTCAAATCTGTAACCTAAACAGACCGGTTGCAAACACAGTCGTTTCCGTAGCACAATACAGCACTTTACATTCCAACATGAACGGTAGGAAAAAGAGAAATAAAACTGATCCATCTCATCTGCAATCTCGCACTTAAAACTCTAGACACAGCAGAACAAATTAAAACACAAACGCGACGAACACAGAACATATACGAGAGGGATTACAATGCAGAGACAATCTCACTGGTGTAATTTGTTTTCGAAACGGGATTTATCTTTTGGAAGAAAATCTTGTATCTGTGAACTAATATAATGGGTGTTTTAGAGGTATACAACTTTAAAATGAAATAATAGTTATTTACTTTACAAGTGGGCAAAGTAAGGAATTACCCACGAGAGAAATTTTAGCACACGAAACCAAAGGCTGTGTAATAATTTTTTCGAGTGGGTAATTCCACTTTGCCCACGTGTGAAGAATAAGGTTTTATCCAACACCTCTAAATAAATGAGAAAAAATATTGAACGTTCTACAACTTACTAGCAAAAAAGAAAACAGATAATTTCTAATTTGAGTCATTGTTTTACTGCCAAAATAGCTACGAAAGATAAACTAATTTAAATAATTTATCGCTATCAATAAGACAGGGTTTCTTATCTTTTAATTTATTACTATACATGTCTAAGTTTAGTAATCATACAATCAAAATAATGTGTGTCCAACGTCCAACGCAGCTAATATTAATAGTTATTTACTTTACAAGTGGGTAATTCCACTTTGCCCACATGTGAAGTATAACGTTTTATTCAACATCTCTTAATAAATTCAAAATTCATTAAAGAAATATTATTTGACTGTAACATATGCTTTAAGTTTTAATATTAAAATGTCAATCGAAGTAATTACCAAGGTGTTGTGTGTTATTATTATTGTTATAAATAAAAAAATACTCACTAGTAACTTTTCTCAAAATTATACCCACTAGTGGGTAATCTGTTACTTTCCTTGTTTAAAATCGCCATAGTTATAGAGCATTTATTGAGAGGTGTTGAATAAATGGTATTTATTGTTTTGTGTGTCCAGTAAACTTCATTTTCTGGTTTTTCAATAACATTCAAAATCAACTCAGTTCTTCATTTTTTCATGAAACTTATAAATTCCAAGTTTCGTTTACATATCTTGTTTCGTTCATGAGATATTGCACACATGGACATCCATCCATCCTCACACACAGACATCATTGAGAAATTGGTTTTAACGAATTCAGTGGACGTCAAAATATGTATTTCCGCAAAAATCTCGTCAGCGATTTTTGTCGTGATTCCAATACTTCCTTATACTTTGTTTAAGAAAGTAAAAATCAAAAAAGCGTAGTTTTAAGATTAAGGTTATTATGGTAAAATGGCAAACAAAACAGATGTCAGTTGTTAAATTTGCTGCCGCTGGAAAAAGTATTGCAAATTCGAAAAACAAACCTCTAAAAAAAATCTGATGTGGGCAGCACATAACCTCCCGCCCAATACTACTCTTAAACGGTACAAAATAGTATTTGATGGTACAGAAACATACCTAGTTATTTATTTTCTATTTATATTTGTTTATACACGTCGTATTTTTTACGTGTAATGGTGGGTCGCACTTTCTCAAAAAGAAACAATTCAACTGATGTAAAAAATGAATTTATTTCTAACAACACACCAAATAAAATGATAAATAATGCAGAGTAAATATAACAAATAAACTAAACAAAATAATACAAAAATAATACAAAGCGAACTTGGATTCGTGAATTTTGAAAAGAATTTAGATGAATTAATAGTTGAATATTGAATTGACTTGAAACTTGAAAGTAAACTTGCTTATGAAGTTTGAACGTAATTGACTTGATTGTACGAAGAATAAAAACTGACTGATTGTTACAACGACTAAAAACTGACTGATTGGTACAAAGACTAAAACTGACTGATTGGTACAACGACTAAAAACTGACTGATTGGTACAACGAGTAAAAACTGACTGCTTGATACAAAGACTAAAAACTGACTGATTGGTACAACGAGTAAAAACTGACTGCTTGATACAAAGACTAAAAACTGACTGATTGGTACAACGACTAAAAACTGACTGCCTGAAGATTCCAAAAAGTTAAAATTTAAAAATGAAAATAATACGCATCATCCCCACCCCAGTGACGTCAGAGGGTGGTTTGTTCGAGTGCGTGAGTGAAATTCCAAGAACGCAATTTCTTAGAACTATACACAAAAAAATGGTTGTATGTAGTGCACCAGATTCGATGCACACATGCTTATGCCTAACATGCAAGAGGGATGTGAATGTAAACCCTCTTAAGGATTTTAAGCGGTCCAGAAAGGTTGTTTATTACCGGCACTTGACTTGACACCGAACCAATATTCTTAAAAATGACAACTTTGTAATAATTTATAAAGTCAGGGATACAAACACTTGCCACATGGCCACTGACACTTGACACTACGCAACATCCCGCCCGCCTTGAAAGGCTTCACTTTCAATTGAAATCGTACTTACAGTTTATAGTCATTCTAAGGGTACGGGGCACAGCTTTGTTGAGGGACGCTTGAAAATACCTGCTGCCGTACGCACGGCTGCTGCACGCACGATTCCGTCTTGGCCTGGATGGGTTTCCTCGATGCGCCCGAGGTGCCACTGAAGTGGAGGTAGATTGTCCTCGCGAACTACGACGAGCTGGCCCGGTTGAAGGTCGTTGCCGTCGTGCTGCTTCCACTTGGTCCGCACTTGCAAATGAGACAGGTATTCTCTGGACCAGCGGGACCAGAAATGCTGGCGGAGGCGCTCAATATGCTGCCATCTTGATAATCGGTTAGTTGGAACGGAGGATATGTCAGGCTCAGCATTTGAGGTTAACGCGTTTCCAATCAGGAAGTGACCAGGTGTTAAAGCAGAATAGTCATTGGGATCATTGGATAATGGAATTAAAGGTCTTGAGTTAAGTATTGCTTCAATTTGGACAAGAAATGAGTAGGTTTCTTCATATGTCAAACAACTATTACCAATAACGCGAAGTATGTGATGTTTTACGGATTTTACTGCAGCTTCCCAGATACCACCAAAATGAGGCGCTCTTGGCGGTATGAAATGCCAATTAATATTGTCCGTTGACATATTAGAGATGATCTTATTTTTGGAATAATCATTATTGAATAAAACGTACAGCTTATGCAATTCATGATTCGCTCCAATGAAATTAGTTCCATTATCCGAATAGATATATTGAGGCTTTCCGCTGCGCGACATGAATCTCTTCATTGCCGGCAGAAATGTTTCTGTGAGCTCTTGAATTTCACCTATACGATTGGCTACAAAGATTTGAAAATTGCGGGAAATTGATTTAATCCAAGACAGTACGATTGTTGAATCCGTCCAATTGTAAATACTATTAATGTTGATACATAAAATATTAATAACCTTTTTCATCAGTCTAGCCAAAAGAACAGCGCCACATAATTCGAGCTTTGGAAGTGAAATATTTTTCAAAGGAGCCACTCTTGACTTAGCGCACAGCAGATTAATAAAATGTTTTCCTTCTTGACAGGTAACCCTTACGTAAATGCAGGCGCCGTAGGCCCGCTCACTGGCGTCTGAAAACCCATGAAGCTCAATTTGAGCGGCTTGCTCTAGTGGTATTACGCAGCGGGGGATGTGTAAATTTGTTAAGTTGCTTAATTGATTTTTGAAATTAGTCCACTGAGTATGAACTGATAATGGCACGGATTCATCCCAATCAAGCTGTATTTGCGAAAGTTGTTGCATTATTAATTTAGCATTAATAATGACCGGTCCAATTAATCCAAGAGGATCAAATATTTTTGATATTTCTGATAAGATTCCCCTTTTTGTCGCCTTTGGCGTAGGATTGAAATTGGATATTGAAAATGTAAAACAATCGGTGTTTACATTCCACTGAAGACCCAATGTGCTAATATCATCTTTATCCAAGCTGACCGTAGCATGCTGAAGATCTCTAGAAATATTGTTTATTAGCTCTGGACAATTGGACGCCCATTTGCGTAACGCAAAACCACCTTTAAGCAGCATTTTAGAGAGTTCTTGCTGAATGTTCAAAACTTGTTCTTTCGAATTGGCTCCTGATAATAAATAATCAACATAGAAGTCTCGTAGAGCGATTTCAGAAGCCAAGGGAAAATTGTGTTGTTCGTCGCGAGCTAATTGTTGCAGCGACCGAACGGCGAGAAAAGAGGCTGACGCCGTACCGTACGTAACTGTGGATAGCTCGTACGTTTTGATTTCGTCATTTTCGTTTTTGCGCCATAATATTCTTTGCAAGCAAGTTTGTGATGGATGAACTAGAACTTGCCGATACATTTTGGCAATATCTGCGGTGATGACGTATCTGTGACTTCTGAATCGCATGATGATTGATAAAAGATCTTGCTGAACGACTGGACCAATCATTTGAATGTCGTTTAATGATACTCCGGTCGTAGTTTTAGCAGAGCCGTCAAAAACTACGCGTAGTTTGGTCGTTAAACTTGATTTTTTTATAACTGCGTGATGCGGCAAATAAAATGACTTCTCGCTGTTATCATCTCTAATTGAAATGAGTTTCATGTGACCAAGCGCGATGTACTCATCGATAAATTCCGTATAATTATTTTTTAAAATTGGATCTTTCCGGAATTTTCTTTCAAGTGAATGTAAACGATTTTCGGCTTGAAATTTGGATTCGCCTAGAGAGAAAATGCCGTTTTCTTTAAATGGAATTTTTACTATGAAACGGCCAGTACTGTCTCGTGTATACGTTTTTAAAAAATGCTCTTCACACAGTTTTTCCTGCGGTGAATATGGCGGCGCATTTGAGTATTCTTCTAAATTCCAGAATCTCGTTAGCTTCTCGTTTAACTGACTGTTAAGCGCAAGATTGCAAGATGTTGATTTTATTGGACCGGAAGTTGAAGGTATTTTACCTGAAACGATCCAACCGAGCTGCGTTTTTTGAAATATTGGTTGATTTCGCCCGGAATTGATTTGTCCAACGCATAAAAGACTCCAAAATAATTCAGCTCCGATTAACAGATCAATGGAATCAGATTTGTAGAAATATGGATCAGCGAGCTTGATATTGCTTGGAATTTGAAGTTGATTAACATCAATCGAATGAAGCGGAAGTTGATCCGTTATTTGTTTTAATATCAAACAATTAATGTTAGCCTTAAATGCATTGTAACATGACTTGATTGAGACATTTGTTTTCGAACAAACAGATGATTGTGTTTTATTTATGCCCAAAACAGGAATGTCAACATTTACTGATGTTAAATTCAAACGCTGAACACAATAACTGGTAATAAAACATGATTGTGAACCAGAATCTAAAAGTGCGCGACAATGCTGATAATTGCCTGTAGAATCTCGCACTAGTATGATGGCTGTAGATAATAAAACTTGAACTGACTTGAACAATTTCTGATGTGAACAAGCCGAAATTGATATTTGTTCCATTTGCGCGGAACTGGCATCGGAGGAACTGCTATCAACATGCAAAAGAGTATTATGTTTTTCTGAGCATTTTCTGCATGTTCCAGAGCTACAAGTGTTTGATGAATGTCCCTTGCGTAGACAATTCATGCATAAATTTTTATATTTTATTTGTTTAATACGTTCTTCGACAGAAAGATTTTTTAATTTCATACAATTGTAGATAGTATGAGATTTATTGTTACAGAAATAACAAAGCAGCTTGTCGGTTGAAATATGTGCAATTACTGAATGTCCTTGCTTATGTGGTACAGAATGCGCTATTTTATTAATAGATGGACACGGTTGTCTTCGATTGATGGCTTCTAAAGTTTCGCAACGTTTAGTTAAGAAATCTGTGAAATCTTTGAAAGTCGGCAGAGTATCCTTACTTAACGTTGTTTCCCAGTCTTTAATTGTGCATGAATCCAATTTGTTAGAAATAACATAAATTATAAGATCATCCCAGGTATCTGTAGGCCGGCCGAGTGACAATAAAATACGCATATGCTTTGTTACACCGTCTATAATTTGTCGTAAAATCTTGAAGTTTTCTTTACCCATTGAAGGTAAATCATGAATTGCTCGAATGTGTTTGTTTATTATGAGACGTTTGTTGTCATACCTGTCTACGAGCATTTTCCAAGCACAATCAAAATTAGCTTCAGATATTTCTAATGATGAAAGTATCTCAGCGGCTTCTCCTCGTAAAACAGATTTTAAATATTGTAATTTTTGAATTTTGGATAAATTGATGTTCGAAATTATAAGAGAGTTGAATGTATTATAAAAATCATACCATTCTTCGTAATTTCCGGCGAATCTAGGTAGGTTTATTTCCGGTAATCGTAAAGAATTTGAATGCGATTGTGATACATTTCTTTCTGAAGTTTCTGATGGAGTCAGTGAAGTTTTGTCATTGAATTTCTTGATTAATTTTTCAACTTGCTCATCCAGATCATAATATCTTTTCTCAAAATCGTCGCGCTCATTGATTGATAATTCAAAATTATCGGTGTCATTCAAGATATCTATGCTGTCTTGAATTTCATTGAATTGTTGAAGTAGTGACTGGAAGTTGGCTCTACGATTTTGAATTGTAAAAATATTTATCTCTTCGGAATTTAATGAATTGACATAGGTTTCAAATCGTGTAACTTGTCGCTTGACATTGCCTCGTTTGGCTTTTAATTGTTTTAATTCTTCCGCCATTGTTAAATGAATAATGGGAAGTATGTATTGTATTGACGATTGACGGATATTTTAGGATAAATTGATAAAAAGGATTTGATTGGAAACACTAACCTGTAACCTCGTATGAACTTGACGCCAACGCGAACTCCTATTGCAGGGGCTGGTAGTTGTAGATCTAGACCTGGACCACGGCTGCTCAGGCTGTTGACACGCTGGATGAATCTTGATGAGAACGTCACAAGTTATGTCCAACACTAATTAACACTTGCACTTGTTTTAATATCCGGTACGAAGGACCATTATGTTTATACACGTCGTATTTTTTACGTGTAATGGTGGGTCGCACTTTCTCAAAAAGAAACAATTCAACTGATGTAAAAAATGAATTTATTTCTAACAACACACCAAATAAAATGATAAATAATGCAGAGTAAATATAACAAATAAACTAAACAAAATAATACAAAAATAATACAAAGCGAACTTGGATTCGTGAATTTTGAAAAGAATTTAGATGAATTAATAGTTGAATATTGAATTGACTTGAAACTTGAAAGTAAACTTGCTTATGAAGTTTGAACGTAATTGACTTGATTGTACGAAGAATAAAAACTGACTGATTGTTACAACGACTAAAAACTGACTGATTGGTACAAAGACTAAAACTGACTGATTGGTACAACGACTAAAAACTGACTGATTGGTACAACGAGTAAAAACTGACTGCTTGATACAAAGACTAAAAACTGACTGATTGGTACAACGAGTAAAAACTGACTGCTTGATACAAAGACTAAAAACTGACTGATTGGTACAACGACTAAAAACTGACTGCCTGAAGATTCCAAAAAGTTAAAATTTAAAAATGAAAATAATACGCATCATCCCCACCCCAGTGACGTCAGAGGGTGGTTTGTTCGAGTGCGTGAGTGAAATTCCAAGAACGCAATTTCTTAGAACTATACACAAAAAAATGGTTGTATGTAGTGCACCAGATTCGATGCACACATGCTTATGCCTAACATGCAAGAGGGATGTGAATGTAAACCCTCTTAAGGATTTTAAGCGGTCCAGAAAGGTTGTTTATTACCGGCACTTGACTTGACACCGAACCAATATTCTTAAAAATGACAACTTTGTAATAATTTATAAAGTCAGGGATACAAACACTTGCCACATGGCCACTGACACTTGACACTACGCAACAATATTTGAGAATTTTAATTTTCTTTCGTATATTTATTTAATTTTTTGACATATATTTCACCAAGAAAACAGCTTCACAATCACAATGACATGTGTCACATTTCGTAAAAAATTGAAAATATTTAAATGTTTCCATGGTGTACTAGGAATGCAAGATTTATGAAATCTAATTTCTTTATATTTTATTATCTCTAAATCTAATGAAAATTAATAAAATTAGTGTAATCAAAACACATGTAAAATTAAATATTCTTCAACTTTCAAAATAACATAAATTGTTGAAAAAGGAAATTTAACCGTGTTTTTCACGAAAAACTGTTAGGGCTTCAAGTAACCTGCTACTTCCGGTCGACCAATTTTATCCAAAATCTAATCAGTTCTTCATTTAAATATAAGAAGCAATATTTCACAAAATTGTATTTTTGGTATTATAGTATTTGAGTTATGCGAGATGAAAAAATTGCCACGGACTACACACATACATACATACATACATACATACATACATACATACAGACATCATCGCGAAATAGTAAAATCGTATTGTAGGGACCCTAAAACGTGCTTATTCATTGAAAACTCACTACCAAATTTTTTGACCAAAAACAATACCTCCCTCACCTAGAGGTAGGCGGGAGGTAAAAACATCCGTTATATCATTTATGACTGTACATATTTTTGTTCAGGCCTTCAACAATATCACTGCTAACAGACACAGAACCACTAACAGACAGAAATTCGCTCACACTAACAAACATACACACACCTCCACGGTAAGTCCACAAACCAACACTTACTCCGAACCTCTTAACTTTTGCACTTACAAATATCACACTGCAAATCTACCATTCTACTTCATCGCCATTTCTTTTCTTACAGGCTATATTCTCAACCATCCAACTACCGCAAGCGCGAAAGCTCTGCTTCTGAGGTAACGACCACCACTCTGGTGAACGTCAATGGCGGATCTCGTGTCTCCAATGGATCTCAAGCCCGTAGTCCGTTCTTACACCCTGGGGGATCGGATAATGTATGAAGCGGGCTGCCGCGAGAACAGCGCAGGTAAGAAGAGCATACATTTATTGGTATTGTTGGTTAATATTAGCTAGAATGATTAGTCCAATTCTGAGCAATTTTGTAAAGTCTGTAAGAGAATCTGTAAGATTAGTAAATGCTTACAGGTCAAAGGCAATTCTGATGGTATCTGTTCTTTACAGAAAATCGTAAATATTTTACAGATATCTGTTAAGCTGTATTCATATACAACTTATTGCTGTTGCTGTTGCCTTGCTTCGTTGTTACCAATAATATAGTTTTGAGAGTTACCGACGCTGATGGGCTGTCAGTTTGCTAGAAAGTTCTAATAATTAATTTAATAATGGCTCCATATAACTATAATACAAATACTTACAAAATTATTTTCTGCTGATATTATGTACCTACACCTACATATGCAAATGTCACAATAATAGTAAATATTTTAGGTTAACTGTCAACTTGTCATATATGTATATCCTTTTTCATAGCGCTCTCTGATTGGCTGTTGCTTCCGTTGCCTTGCAGTTGCATTGCTTGAGTTTGGAGTTTACAAACTCGTGCAATGCAAGGCAACAGCACTACAATACCAACAAGTCATTGTGAACGACTGTACGCTGTAGCGCTTGTCAAACATCATACGCTAGCAACGCAACAGCAAGACCACTGCAAGGCAACAGCAATAAGTTGTATGTGAATACAGCTTAAAAGTTACGGTAAAGTTTGAGGTGCCTGTAAACTTTTACGGTCACTGTAGAATGCGAAAATTCATCATTATTTTATGAATAATATTATCACTACTATTATTTATTCCCTCTAGAGACTTCTAAGTAGTAAATCAGTTAAAAATTAATAAGCAAGGTAATATTATTTATTGGATTACTTAACGAAGTTTAACAATAATTATCCAACAACGCGTATTCCTTTTTAGGTATTTTGATACAGACATTTTTCTTTATCAATTTATATAAAATATCAATTTTATTTTAATGATTTTCGTAACTTTATATTTTGTGTGTGGTAGTTCTTTCCAAAATCCAGTTGATTCAAACTGTTGGATATGTTTAAGTCAGTCGTCTGTGAGTAAAGTATTAAAAAATATTTGTAGTATTTTCGCGCCTCCTGAACTGACAATGATCATCCGTTTTCGTTTTTTAATATGTTTTCAGTACCGAATTTATAATTCCATATATTCAAACAATAAATAATTAAATTTCGACTTAAGTTAATACATTATTTAAGTATTTTCAGTATTTACTTCATTTTAAATGGATGTATAAGTATAAATAATTAAATAATTTATTTTATCTGTCACATGTCACTTACAGGTAACCAAAATATAATTGTGAAGTTAGACGCATGTCGTAAAATAATCGTCTCGTGACCGTAAAGTTGATCTGTAAGTTGTCTTCTTACAGGTAGCTGTCGAGAATTGCCAAAACTGTAAATCTGTAAAGTTGTTAGTTACGGGTATATCGTAGCTAACAGATTTACGAATTTACGATCTTACAGATAAAATGTTCAGAATTGACCCATAAATAAATGCATGGTAACAGATACCTCGCACTTGATACCAAGGGGTAACTGACATGCGACAGGGTTTTACTTGATTAAATAACGCAAATACCGTTTATTACAGCACGTTATGGTTATGGTTTTTGAGGAGGTGTAGATCAGATTTGTGAAAAACCAATCAGTGAACTTTTTAAAAGTCATGCAATGTAACATATTTGGGTAAACAAAGGTTTATTAATCATTAACTAATTGAAATCCACCCTGAAAACATGTTAAAAGCATCGATTTACGCGTACAATGTGTAAAAATACTTCAATAGTGCCAAAACACTGTCACCCATATATAACATCGGTCTGATGGAGCTTCGCTGTGATTGGCTAGTCTAAGGGCGCGTCATAGAGTCTGGAGTTATATACAGTATGTCCCATTTAATGTACGAATGTATTAGTATCTCGAGAACCGTAAGAACTACGAAGTTGGTTAAATTAGACTAAAGTTGCCCCCTTTTCCTTTTTTGCTTGTAATTTTGTTATAATACAAGATTCTGGTTTGCAGTTTCTTAAGGCACTTTTAATGGAGTATTTGCAGAAGTACTCAATCAAAATTTATATCAAGTTATTGATATCAACTTTTACTTTTCATATGGAGATCATAATAAGCAGTGACAATTTTAAATTGAATTTTTTTTGCTATGCAACGATATAAAACAATAATAATAGCATATTATTATGTGAGGGATTATGATAGTCATTATGCACGAAGATGAAATTTGCTTCAAGAGCCGCAGGCGAGTGATGCAAATCACCTGAGTGAATAATGACCATAATCCTGAATACAATATTATACTTTTTCTATTCCTGTAAATTCGGGAATCACTTTTGTAAATGATATAAATTCGTTGAGAACACATGTCAACTGTCAGGCGGCCGTTGTTTGGTGATCCACATCACGTCTTTAAAATAACCGTGAATTATGAATTTCTGGCTCTGTGATTGGTCAAGAAGAGTTAATTATGGGTACTAGAATTCATCGAAAATATATAAATAATGGGGATATAATTTATACAGGAGTAGAAAAATTAATCGTACGGAATGATAGTTGTTCCAATACAGTTTTTAGTTGTAGAATATGCAGTTCCCAAAACAGGGTTATAGAAAAAATATTATTGTGCTGGAATAGCCAAATGTAATTTTTAAAAATTATTTACGGTTCAGTATACCTTAAAAGCATTGTACAATGGTGAACCGTAATCCGAACTTTACATGCTCGCTGAATACCGTACTCATCGCTATGGTTTTGAATAACGCTGTTACAGTGTAAATTACTGTAACAAGCTTATATTTGACCTTGTATTCAAGTAATCACCAACTGTTTTTACAACTAGAAGCCATGTTGTGTAAATATAGTTTTAAGGGATAAAGTAGAGTAGTTAGTATTTAGTGGTTGTTAATAGTGTATTACAATACGAGTGAAGAAACTAAGTATTTTGCTCACACATGTGCCAGTTTTAAACATGACACGTTAGCCGAATGGACAATGACATATAAGTGAGCGAATTCATTTCTTCACTCATGTTGTATAGCGTTTTGTTCAATCCTGCTGTTGTAAGTACGCGCATACATCTTTTTGGTCCACATACTCAATGTTAGATTGGGTTCAATTTGGTTATGACAGATGTGTGGGTGAAAGTAATGAGCGAAAGAACTTTCGCCCACTCACTTGTCATTACCCATCCCGTTGCCATAGGAATGAGTTGAGTGAACAAAACAGAAGGTTTGTAGCTCTGTATCTAAGTAAGAAACAACAAGTATCAATTGCAGGATTGAACAATAGTTATTTGTCAAACTAGAGAGGAAAGCGTTTCTTTTTTCCCTCGAGTTCGAAGTTTGCCTCATGAGCGCAGCGAGTGAGACATTTCGAACGAGAGTGGAAGAAGAGATTTCCTCTCGTGTTAGACACAACATTTTTTTCACGACATGTTTCTAAAAACGATATACTCGGACCTAAAATACCCTTTGAGAACACAACTGACAGACTGATACGTTAAAAGTTAGGTTATCAGATACTAGACGGTGTAGCAGTGTTGCCAATGAACCAATCTTAAATTTCTTTAATAAGTTGTCAAATTGTGATTTAATAAGAAAAAGAAAACTATAAGACATACTTAATTGTAAGATAATTTAAAGTATGTATATCACTAAAATAAGGATTTTCAATAAAATTAGGAATTTATTTATAACTTTTATAATAATAACATTCATATTGGTAACACTTCTATATTTTCCTCTCTAGAGAGGAACAACACATTTTCCTCACAATTTCGGGAGAAGAACGGTGGGGTTTCCTACCATGTCGTGAAAAAAATATATTTGTAATAATGGAGTGGTAACAAATATTATATATTTCTAAACTTTGGGGGTGTGTCACAAAAATGGGAAAAACTAAAACTATTTGGACAAAAATTTTGTGGAGATTTCAAAGAAACTAGCAAGTTGTTACCGCTCTAGTATTTTACGTAGAGTATCAATGGTGAAGGGTTTTTGTGTGTAGGGCCACAATGGATACCCTCCTCGAAGAAGAAGGTACATCTTTTGACAAAAGGTCCGATCATAGTTCTCGTGGCGAGTCAATTATCTAAGTGTCATCTTCAGTATTTTTTATATATTTATGTGTATATTCGTTTTGTAAATAATAACTTCAAACTGTGTCAAGTTATTGTACTTATTTCTAAACCTTATCCTTCTGTTACATCCTTGTAGATAGTTTCATTGGGATTGTGTTGTTTTATTTGTGGGGAGTTTTTATTGGTACAGGTTTATTTTATATTTGGTACGTAAATATTGGAAATGTATTTCGATATACTTTGATGATTCTAAATATACTTTCTTTCATCTTAATCTTAATGTTGCAAGACGAGTTTATTTCTATTAAAGAAAGTTAGTTCTCGGTCTTGTATTGAATTTTCTTTCTATAGGAGTTTCTCAATTATTTTCATTTTGCTTTCATCTTCTGAGTTTATTTTCAAACATTTTCATTAATGAACTGTTTTATTACGTGTTTTCATTTGGAAATTTATCTTTGTTTTTAATAATGAAACACATTATGAACTGTTTTACTTATAAGAATATTTTTATACCGGGTGATGACTTTTTTATGTCACATAGTAATTACCATGTTATTTTCGTATAATAGCGACAGTTTGTTTCTTATAGATTTTAGATTAATAGCGTTAATACAAAAAATGTCTCGATCGTGAAATAGAAACAAAGAATAATTCATAATTTAGCCTAATTACAGATTACCATGTATTGACAGATATATTTTTAATATTTTCAAACTGCATTTTATTTTATTTCTTTCTATTATGCTATATTTTTAAATTTTTCTATACCAAATATCAAGAATTAATTAGCAACAAATAGAACAGTTTGAAAATATTAATATGATTTTGATAGATCTGTCAATAAAAATGTTCAAGTTCAATTTGTAATTAGGTTCAAATTGTGAATTTTCTTTTGCTTCTGCTTCGTAAAGGAGACCGATTTGATTATAATACAATTAGATTTATTAGATGCAGATTTTCATTCTAAACATTTTTTTCCTATTTCAAGTTCACAAAGTTTATTTTGTGACACTGTTTTTCTCAAAAAGAATGCTACAAAATTTAATTCTGTACAGTTGTTTTTGGGGAATTTGTTATTTATAAAATTGCCAGTTAATGAAACTTGGGGCTGTCATTGTTCACGTAAAATAATTGCAAGTAGTTTTTTATTGAAGTAATAACATAAATAGTCAAACTGTAATACTATATTGTGTCATTAGGAGTAAATGTGATACTTTGTGTGCTGAGCATGCAAGTTTGAACGACGAGCGAAGCGAGTCGAACAATTACATGCGAAGCAAAGACACATTTACTCCGAATAACACATGCTATTTTTTCTTCAAACATAGAAAATAAAATTATAAATATTATAAAATGCTCAAAACTTCAAAAAATATTCTGTCTTATCTAGCATTTCAAGTTGCCGTAGAATATGCTGTTTTGTTTTTTTTTTTTGTTTATTTGTTTCATTTTTAACTGTCAAATTATTGAATTACAACCTAACTATTTTTCATAATATTTTACTTTGTCCGCCGCCGGCGTAAATGTATTGCCAAGGATACACTTTTACGCCGGCGGCAACAATATTGAACTTCTGCTTGTTGAATACAAATACATAACAACGTACTTTTATGACGTTTGAAGAAAAATTACTTTGTTTTATTAATGGTACTACAAAGGGGAAGGTACTTATTTATTTTTATTGACTTTGTGAACTTGAAACAGGAAAAGTAATATGAAAAACACGTATTACAATGCCTAATTGTAATACCCCTATTACAAAAATGGTCATTGTAACACTAGTTTTACAATATACTATATTTCTACGACCACTTAGAAATGTGCTCATTCTATATTTGTTGTTCCTAGAGATATCCTAAGGTACATTGCAAGCATCGTGCGAAATGAATTTGTTTTGTAAGTATTTCAATACTGGTCATTTCATTTCAGTACAGGTGCCATTGCTAGGATACTTATTTAGAATAGTCAAATAATGGAATGGTGAAAGTAAGACAAATTTATTATTAAAATTAAATTAATTAGGAAATAATATCGTGGTCGTAGAAAACATGTAGTGTAAAACTCACATGGAATGTCCATTTCATACTCGTGGGAAATGAGTACCATTCCATGCTCGTTGTACAATATAATTATTGTATGATATACTTGTTAAAAATTATTTATTTCGTTTGTGGGGTTGTTTCACTCGGCTTGGCCTCGTTTCACAAACTAACTTACTCATAAAATGTCACTTTTAACACTTATATCATAAATAACTATTGTATTAACGATTTTTATCTAAGACCTACAGATAAACTATCGCTGCTATACGAAAATAAGATTGTATTTCCTCTATAACATGTCATCACCTAATATATTTTCTAATGTTCCCTCATAAGCACTCAAAAATTCTCAAACTCTCAAGATGAGAACAGTGAAACATCAAAGCCTTATCTAGTTACAATTCAAGTGCACACACACAGATGTCTCTGTACATCTATTCCCTCGCTAATTAACGCCCACATTGTACCGACATAGATCACATATCATTTCAGAGCTTCCAGCAAATTCAAATCAAAGCTTAACAGTTAAGCTTTGTAGCGTTGAAGATTCTAGAGAACAGGAAGGATATTGAATCGTCCATTGAAATAATTTAACTGCGCGTAACTGCATTGCTGATTCTGTGGTGTTGACATCTCTTGGTAAGTACAAGAAACTTTGTATTTTTGTGGTAATCTTTAACAACAATTTAAATAATAATAATTTTTAAGCGGTACACAATATCGAAAAAATAAATAAATTGCAAACTATAGCCAGTATTAATCTACACTTTTCTTATTACAACAATTTTTACTTTAATATTTGTTTATTTAAATTATTTATTAAGATATACCAAAAAACATGATAGGCCTTCAAGAAACTACCGATTTCGGGTGATGGTTTGCTACCAAAATCAACCCAGCTTACAATTTGTATATTCAATCTCTAAATATGAAATTAATATTATCATTAGAATCTGATGTGGCACCTAACACCACATAATTTCCAAAAATTTTATTGTCTATAGAATAAACTATCAATGGAAGAAACAAAAAATATCGCATCGAAAGATCACAGCTAGAATAATAATCTTCATTTAAGATATGATTTTGATGTGATATTTTTTGTTTATTCTATTGATAAATTTATTCTCTAGGTAACTAAGTTTGGAAATACCGGCCCTAACCGGTACAAAATTAAAAAATAAGTTTTAAATTAAAATTTTAGCCTATACCTATTATTTTATATCTTTTTAAATTCAGTAATAGTAATTTCGATATCAAAAATATATATTTTTGTTACGAATATGAAATTTATTCTCCGAGACTACAGCCAAGAAGAATAAACCATATGAATTATTAATTAAAAACATAAATAAATAACATTGTGTACTCGTATTTGTAAAACGTCAGCTAGCTGTTGCGACGGGGATGGCTGTGATAACAAAAATATTGTCAAAGTGTCAAATTTTGTTATATTATTATCAAAGCTAAATAATAAATAAATTCATCAATAGTATTATAAAATAATTTGTTTGTTATTTTAGATTTGTAACTCAGTTGACATAAAAGCCTGTGAAGTAAAATTTTGCCATAAGAGTCTGCAAAGTTTAACTTTAGCTACTATTTTGGCTAACTTCGCGGAGTAATATCGTGTATCAAAAGAGCAGAATAAATCAAATTTGTTTCCATAGCAAACGAGTGAGGTAATAGACAAAAACGTATCAAATTACCCCACTGAGTGAAGTAATATGTTAGATTACTTCACTAAATGATGGGAATGAATAACATGTTTATTATATCAGTGACGTAGAAAAAATTATTTCAATTCATGTATTTATTGAGATATGCCAAATAAATCTGAGAGGCTATCAAGTAAACTACCGCTTCCGGTTAAGGAATTGTTACCAAAACCAAATCAACAAAAACCTTGTACATCTAAATTCTAAATATGAAATTTGAAAATGATATTGTTATTAGAATAAGATAAGGCCAACACATAAATTCCGAAAATTTGTATTTCTAAACGGTACAAAATATAAAAAGAAGTTTCAAATTAAAAATTGCATCCAATATTATATTACATCTTTTTAAATACAATACAATTATTTTATTTGAAATCGGCACTAAAGTGTTAAAAAATCGTCATTAAAAGCTCAGAAATCGTCACTAAAGTAATCCATTATACGACGATTTTGAACAACCCAGTGTTGGCAACCTTTAAATAATAATTGTACAAGTAGGATAATTTTGGCAGATATATTGACGTACTATAGTAAATTTGGACGTAACATGAAACAAAATTTGCAAGAAGAATTAACTAATTAATTCCGATGACGAAATTGAGGACAAAACATATAATTTTGAGTGTTAATTGCGATAACTTCACTGTTCGAGGTTGGCAACACTGACTGTCAGTTTCAATTGACAACTGACAGATGTATAAACTTAACCTATATAGTAATTTTTTTACAGTTTTTTCGAATTTTAGATTTCAAATAAAACTTAATATGTACCTCGGCACTGAAGTTCTTTTTTATCACTCACATGGTTTATTTTCCTCGGCCCTACGGGCCTCGGCAACTAAATTCCATATATTCGTGTTAAAAAATTAAACTACAGTGCTTAGGTACATAAATAACTATTAATTCATTTATTTACTAAGATATGCGCAAAAAACTGTAAACTACCCCTTCTGGTTTATGGATTTCTTTCCAAATTAACTAAAGTAATTTAATTCTAAATATTACATTCGACAATGATAGCTTAATTAGATTTGAGTTATCGCAACCGAACCAAAGACGAAATCTTTGTAATCTTTTTAGTAGTTAAACTAAGTAATAAAGTTTTATTTCTATGCTATTACAGTAACGCTGACGTTGCAAGGCAACCTCTTCTTATTTTGCCGTGTTTGAAAATTTTAACGCGGATTTACGGATTTGTAAAGCATTATTTCACAGAGAAATTACCATTTTAAAGCGGAATAAAAATGGCATTACTTGTAGAAATATGCATTATTTATAACTAGATGCTTTTATTATCCAACATCAGCAAATCTCCTAAGCATATTTGATAGTTTTGTAAACCTGTACTCTACCTCCATCATTATAAATGTATTCAGCATGCATTATAACTTTAGTTAGACAAACTACATACAAGCAACTAAAGCTGAGCGTTTCAGAATGTAAAATATGTCAAAGATAAAACACCTTTCTCTTCCGTGCTCTGTAGTGTCTATTCTAACGCCCTATTAATCACCTGGACAGCCCCGCGTGCAAAACTAACCTTTACATGCTTGATCAGAACAACATTTAAATATTCATGAAGCTGGTTACCCTTAAAAAATGACACAACGATCAGATATAATCAAACTTTACAACTATGAAATATAGCACAATCTAAACCTATAACCTTAAAATCTGTACGTTTATACATTTAAAACAACATAAATTGTGTAAATTTATTAAAATTACTTATTATTAATCATTATTGAACCGATTTCTGCCCTGAAATCAAGAAAATATCATGAATTTTTACTTAAACTATGTAATTATGTAAAAATTATACTGGGTGTTCAAAAACTTCTGAAACAGTGAAATATATCGAGAAATACAAATAAAATAAAAAACAACTAAACACGTGTTTAATATTTTTCAATCTTATGTCACCAAGCACGATCAGGACGGGGTGGGTGGGAGGGGGACTTAGAAATCTGGAATCGTGACAATAATTATTTTTCTGTTACACTGTTTTGGAAACTACACATTCTACAACTAAAAACTGTATAGGAATAGCTATCATTCTATACGCCGCGTATGAAATAATTTCGACGAATCAGAGCCGCATATTAGCGCGATATGAAGTATCTTGATTCAGTTACTATGGTTACGTCTGTTTGTTTTATTTTAATTTATTTGAGTTTGACGTTTTCAACAGTTTTATATTTATATATTTTGTATAATTTCCAAAATCTTGTTATAGAAAGTATAGTCTACAACATGTAACGGAATGGCATATCCCACACTCGCAAACCGTACAAACTTTTGCTCGCGTGGAATATGTGCCATTCCATTACTTATTGTAGAATGTACTATTTTCTACGACCATTTTGAAATCTGCTCATTGTATGTTTGTTGTTGCTAGGGATATGAGGTACATTGCAAGCATCGTGCGAAATGAATTTGTTTTGTGAGTATTTCAATGCAGGTCAGCTCATTTCAGTACAGGTGCCTTTGCTAGGATACTTATTTAGAATTGTCAAGGAATAGTGAAAAATTAATTGGGAAATAATATCGTGGTCGTAGAAAAAGTATAGTGTACAACTCGCATGAAATGTCCATTTCATACTGGTAGGAAATGAGTACCATTCCATGCTATTGTATAATATACTATTCTAATTAAAGCGCCATCTATCGCGAATCGGAAAAATTGAGGGTTCTCATTTAAGGTTTCTAAAGTGGCCCCCGCCCTACCCCCAGGGGGTGGCGGAGAGAGATCGTGCATGGTGACATAAGATAGGTTTTTGAAAAATATTGAACACGTGTTTTTTTGTTATTTGGTTCGATGTATATTTCTCGAAATATTTCACCGTCTCGGAACTTATTGAACACTTTGTATATTATTTAAATAACATATGTAAACACTAGATGGTAGATATCTGCAGACTTGTTGGTTGGAATAGTAAATTTAAGCATTGAAATTTGAACTGCTGATATTTTATCCTTGTTATTAGAAGTTGTTTTATAATTTTTGAGTTGTAACATATAAGTACTGTTGAAATACATACTCCGCAATATATTTACGAAAACATTAATATATTTTAGCAAGAAATAAAAATAGAATTAATTACAAATTAGTGATAAAGGTTATTTACCATGACCGATCAGATCACTTATTTGGTCAAGTGAAGTAAATAAATAATTGGTCATTTTTAAAACATTTAAATTTCCTGTAATCTTTGGCAGATGAAAAATTATATAATTCCTCTCACAATCTTATCTAAACCAACTATTAGTAACTTATAGGTACTATTAGGTTAGGCTAGCTAGATTATATTCCGACCATCAGATACCTTGAGACTAACTTTGATGTGTTTTTGTGGAAAAGATCCGGTATTTCTTCTAAATCTGTGATAATTGTTAGAAACATTTATCTTTATTTATCGGATTAAATGTCAGATTAACTATCTGGGCGCTTAAACCTCCATTAGCAGTGGCTTCCGTCCATCAATCCCATCCTGTCGTTCGCCTTTCAAACAGAGAATCCGTTCCAGAAATATCATCTTGCCGATTATAAATTATTCCACTTGTGAGAAGATCGACGAGGCGCTTAAATATTACATAACTTGACACTGAGACTCTGAAGAAAACTAGGTTTTATTGAAGTTGCTTTTATGCTTTTTACCCTTGAATGTTTCGCTTTAATAGCTTGCAGATTGGCAAAGACATTTGTCATGTTTTTGCTGATCATTCCTAGAAATGTAAAGCTTTACAAAGACGTTGATATTACAAGAGCTCTCAGTATATTTTATCTGCTGCAAATGGCATTGCTACTTTTGTGCTCTAAAAATAGTTGCGCTATTGAAGCTGTACCTTACATATTGATGTGGTTAGCTCGTAACTACTCTCATATTTCAGTTTGTAAATGGTGCAAAATATAGATAAAAGTTTCAAATAAAAATTGAAGCCAATATTATTCTATATTTTTAAAAAGAAAAAATCTGGTGGGGGCACCACACTACTTTCTTATAAAAATAAAACCAGCTGAATATATATGACTTGTTCCTGACGTATAACTATGGTGACATTTATTTGACATATAGATATTATACTTGTTTAATTTTGATTTCTGACCTATGTTGTTAATTTAAAATATTAATTAATATCTAGTCTTTAAAACTTTCTAACTAATAATAAAAATATTGCTTTCATAATATTTGAAACGACACATATTTTTGACTTATACTTTGTATAAGAAAGTAAAAACTGACGATGAAACAAATAATATACAAAAAAATATAAAGACAATAAATTGATAATGTTTCATAATATTCAGTCCAGCCAATCCAGACAATCGGTAACTACGGACGCGTTTCTTTTTTGTTGGAACTCATCAGCATAGCGTAACCCACGCATGTCAAACAATGATATTTCCAAGCGTTGTTTTGTTTTTTCAAGAAGCACAGGTTAGTAGATTTAAACGAAATGTCAAAATATAATTTTCTTTACGTGTTGTAATTTGTAAATGGAGACAGTAAGAGAAAAATGTTTCAAACAACAATTGTAGATAATAATATGAACATTACTCTAATAACAAAAATTGTCATTAAACCATAATTTACAGAGATATTTCAAAATAACTTGATAGGGCTTCAAGTAACCTACCACTTCCGGTTATTGATTTATCACGAAAAACTAATCAGCTCTTCCCAAAGGGATACAGTTGATGTATAGAAAATATAAAAAATTTTTGTTTAGTAGTTTTTGAGAAACTGTAACTCCAAAGATCCACACAGACCGACAGACAGACGTGCTCATCCACTGAAAACTCACTACCGAATTTTTAACATGATTCCTATACCTCCATTGCAGAATGTGGCGGGAGGTAAAAACATATAACTCTCATTAAATTATCAATTTCTTGGTTTTCATTATATCACATTAACAGCAAAAATGCCACACTTTAGATTTGCCATATACATAACCTCAATCTGTTGAAGCCTTGCTGTGATTGGCCAGTGAGTGTGTGTGGGAGGAGTCATAATGTTCGAAAGATATTAAACATGTTGCTAGGAGGGCACAAAATAATGTCTTTTGACGGTAACTCCACAGCAAAAAAGATACGACAAATTAATTTTAAATCAATTAATATATAGACGTTACAATCTGCAGCAGTTAACTATGATTTAAGTAGAAAACGGTAATACCATAAAGTTAATTGAACAATGTTTATTTACAAAAATTATTAATAATGTATTTTCTTAACAGTAACGACTAATTAACTTTTCAGGTTTTTACAACTTGCGTAGGTATACAATATATATGATTCCTTTATTTCAACAAACTTTTCCGTTCTTTCCAAGAAATATTATGAAATAATAAATTCCTCAGCTTCAAATTCTTATACTGAATAATAAAACAACCCGCCTTCCAAAAGATTAACAGTCAGCTTACGTTCATTATTTAATATCACTCCATCTTGAATTCATAAATTTTTCAATGTCTTTAAAGAGTTATAAAATCAATAAGAGTAAATATATTACAAGACAATGAATAATAAATTCATTTCTTGATTTTTTATCGGAAGTTAAACATGAAAGAAAATTTGATTCCAAAACCAACAAGGATTACAAAAGTTTAACATTATTACGATCTTGTAAAACAAACAGAACAAAAATATATTTAACTTTGTGCAAAATACGCATGTATAACTAACATAATCTAAAATGAAATCAGAAAAAGTTTCGCGCATTAGCACAGAGAAATTAGGTCAAATGAACTCGATAAAAACTATTATTACATTTCATCTACTAAACTAAACGTTTACGCTGTTTCACATTAAATTTTTCATATTAGTTTTATCTTCATCATCGTACTTTTGACTATAATATTTACGCCAATAATTTAAACCAAATGTAACGGGTGTTTTTAGAGGTTTGTTTTTTGAATTGGCAACACTTTTCCCAGCGACAGCCAATTTGACAGCTGACAGCTGTTTTGTGCTCAGTTTAGTTTGCCATTTCACAATTAATAGACTTACGCTAGAACCAAAGAGCACATTGGCCAGAACTATGCTTGCAAATTGTGCAATTTCATCCATGTCAACAAGCAATTTGGGGTGAAAAAAATCTGGTGTGGGCACCACACTACTTTCTTATACAAGTAAAACCAACTGAACACGTATGACTTGTTCCTTGCGTATGACTATTTTGACATTTATTTGATACACAGATTTTAAACCTGTTTAATTTTGTTCTCAATATAGTCTTCAAAACTTTCTAACTAATAATACAAATATTACTTTTATATTATTTCACACAATACATATTTTTGACACTTCACAATTATTTGACACGTTTGACACATATGTTTTAGTTTTTGTTCCCATTGTAACTAAGGTTATAGAAATATATTCTTTAATATTTAATTTAGTTTTTCTCAAAATTAGAAGCATGTACAAGAAAAGTGCCAATAACATTTTATATTCCAAATACTTTTGCTAACATCTTTCATTTGAAACTTTTTCTCACAGCTGATTCTATTTTTGAAATAAATGGAATTTATTGTTTTGTATGTCCAGTAAACTTCCTCTTCCGGTTTTTCAATTTCATTCAAAATCAACTCCTATTCGTTTTTTTATAAAACTTATAAATTCCAAATTTCGTTTACATATCTTGTCTCGTTCATGAGATATTGCGCACACGGACATCCATCCATCCATCCATCCATCCTCACACACAGACATCATTGTGAAATTGGTCTTAACGGATTCAGTGGACGTCAAAATATGTATTTCCGCAAAAATCTCGTCAGCGATTTTTTTCGTGATTCCAATACTTCCTTATACTTAGTATAAGAAAGTAAAAATCCACAAGCCATTAATGAGACGGTGTTATATAAACAAGAAATCACTGTTTGATGTGCTTTACTGTTGAAATCATTTTTCCATATTTCTTCATAAATGATACAGGCCAGAACATTACACTTAATGTACGAGCCCAGGCTCATAATAGTTCGGCCGGCTTACATTTTTAAGCAGAGGCCTAAACAAATCATAAAACTTACACAAATGATGAGACATTTCGACAAAATTGTTTCGACTATATTAAAATATATACTTTAACCTCACAAAAGCTGAATATTTTATCGGAATAACATAATGATCAAAATTAATATAACAAAAACTTTAGTAAACGGACAGCTCATAATAGTTCGGCCGATATTTAATATTGCGTTACATCGTCTGGGAATTAATGCGCTGCTGAACAAATCAACAAAAACCTATTAATATTAGTTGTATACGTGCTGTGAGACTCAATATGTATTTTTACGTTAATATTTAAGTAAAATTCCTCGTGGTAAATCATTAAGTAAAGATTTGCGCTTATCCATCATTAATGCCCATAAAAAAGGCATTTCGGCAAGTCGTATATCTGTTTCGCATTCAGTTCCGCGTTCTACAGTGCAAGATATTATTAATTTGTATAAAAGAACCGGTAAAGTCGAACAAAAAACCAAAACCGGCAGGCCATCTACAATTACGGAAGCAGATAAACGATCTTCACGTAGACTTATAAAAACAAACCGGCGGTCGAATACTAAAAAAATAACTATAATTTGGAGGGAAAGTATAGCAAAAGAAGTTTCGATGGCCACAACGAAGCGAACTAGTCGAAAAATAGGATACAAGTTCTATAAGGTAATATTTATTGATTTTTTGGACTAAAAATAGTTAACAGATGATTTGATTTTTTTCAATAAGCAAAAGAAAAAACTTTATTAACTAAATTACAAAAAAAAAAAATAGACTAAAATGGGCTAGAGAACATCTAAACTGGACTCAAAGACAATGGCATAGTATAATTTGGAGTGATGAATCAAAATTTGATGTTTGTGTGGGGGACACGCGAAAACGACTTTTGCGTACTTCTTCTGAGGCTTATCATAATGATTGTTTGGTTAAAAAAGTCAAGTTCCCAGCTTCTGTTCTGGTTTGGGGCTGTACGTCTGCAAGAGGTGTAGGGAAATTACATTTCATTGACGGCATAGTTAATTCGCAAAAGTACAGAGACATTCTGGAAGAAAGTTTTTTGCCTTCAATTTCAAATTGTGAATCGTCCGAAGGTGAATTTATTTTCCAACAGGACGGTGCTCCATGCCATACGGCAAAAATTATTCAACCATGGTTGAAAGATCATGAAATACCAATATTAAAATGGACATCTTCTAGTCCAGATTTATCTCCTATCGAGACCCTTTGGCATAATATGAAGAAATAACTTCGTAAAAATCCGGCGCGTACTGTTTCCGAACTAAAAGCTACCTTGCAGAACATATGGGACACTACTCTACTAGAAGAATGTGTAAGGCTTGTGGATACAATGCCCAGTAGAATTAAAGCTGTTATTGCTAACAAAGGCGATGTAACGCAATATTAAATATCGGCCGAACTATTAAGAGCTGTCCATTCACTAAAGTTTTTGTTATATTAATTCTGTTCAATATGTTATTCGGATAAAATATTCAGCTTTTGTAAGGTTAAAGTATATATTTTAATATAGTCGAAACAATTTTGTCGAAATGTCTCATCATTTGCGTAAGTTTTATGACTTCTTTAGGCCTCTGCTTGAAAATGTAAGCCGGCCGAACTATTATGAGCCTGGGCTCGTATACCGCTATAAAGCCATAATTACTGACTTTTTTCCTTACTCAATTGAATGGCATTAATGTGGAAAAGCGGTGGTTTCAACAAGACGGCACAACATGTCACACAGTGCGCGCCTCAATCGATTTATTGAGGGACACGTTCGATGAATGCATAATATCGCACAGTGAATCTATGGACTGGCTTCCTAGATCTTGTGATTTAACACCTTTGGATCATTTTCTGCGGGGATATTTGAAGTTGATAGAGATGGACGAAATGACAGCCAACATTCGTCACTTTATTGCCAATATACGGCCCCAGCTGCCTCAAAAAGTAGTCGAAAATAGGACTACCAGATTGCGCTAAATTCGAGCCAACCTCGGCGTCCATCTTTCCGAAATCATATTCAAACACAAATGGCATAAAATTATCTTTCCAAAAAAGCCAATACCATGACCATAACTATGTTTTTACTGTGTTTTACATCATTTAAAAATTCTATACCTCTAAAAAAAACCGTTACAATAAAACTTCAATCAGTCAGGTGCAACTATTTCAGTTAAAAATTAATTGTAAAATCTGGTTTATATTCTCGTTTCTCGTAGACTCCAGCGATAGAATTTTGAATTGCTATCGATTCAATTACGATAGACAGCTTCAGTTTTGCTGCTCTATTCATCGCTAAATTATGTTTTTACGACTGGGTGGTGCTAGTGTTCGGTAGATAACGCGCGATATTCACTGCTATAGATTCCAGCAGCAGCAGCTAACTTCGCTTCAATATGGCTGCCTGAGAGACGATTTAATTATCAACGTTTTTATGTTGGGACGTAATTTGTAATAGTAATACTTTATTATATTAAAAATCTGACGTGGCCAGTTCATATCTATCTATCTAAAAAATACCTATTATATGGTTAAATTATAAATAATACTCTAGTTATTAAATGGTACCAGATATGGAAAAATATGTTAAGAAACGTAAACAATTACAATTTCATTCATTTATATTAACAATATTGTCATTAAAGTACCACACTTAGTTGGAAAATATTCAATAGTTATATCACAAGTGCTAAGAATTTACTCGATTAAATTTGACGTCTGGCTTATGCAAAAAATTTTGCTTAAAAAGTGTTTGAGTACATAATAATTTTTTTTATCTTAAATTATTATGTACGATAACACTTTTTTAAAAGCAAAATTTTATAAATAAGCTAGACATCAAATTTAATCGATTCAATTCTTTAGCACGAAGGGTAAAAGTCAAGATTATTTCATGAATTCATAGCATAAACTTTAATACTTGCCGAAGAAATTGTACTAAAACGTTGATTTTGACACATTTTCACATAAATAAATCGGTACACACATAAACAAAAAGCACCATAAAATTATGTTGTTATAGTGTAACTATAGCAAATTGATTGTTTTTCTTTTTACTTGTCAAATAAATGTCAAAAATTAATAAATAAAAATAGCTTGAATTGAATAATTCAGCATGTTTAAAGATGTAGAATACCACTAAAGGTAAAAAACATGTAAGTATCTTGCTTTTGCAACTAATTATCCGGCTAAATATGCCTTCAAAATGTTCAAAATTTGCATATAAAAGCTAGCTTCAATTTAATCGCGAATAAACAGCATGGTACTGTTTAATCACTTATCTAAAATGCACAACAATGGAAAATGAAACATTGTGATTGGTCAAATTTGTAGTGAGTGAAATAACCCTATCTCATGAGGGAATGATTATGAATATATTTGTACACATTGTCTTTATTTTCGCAATTATTTTCGTACAATTATGTTTGTAATTCTAGGAACGTTTTTCGTAAATCTTTTTATTCCGTTTTAAATTGAAAATTCCTTGTGTCATGTAACGTAATCTTCCACTTTAATAAAAGCAAAACATGTTAAAATTATTTAATTAAATTAAAATATTTCTCTAAAACCTGTAATTGTATTTTCAATTGCTAAAATATTCAAGAATAATTTCCTGATTTAACAATGTATCAAATAAACTAACAAAACAGAATGTTTTTGACTGGATTCACATAATGCCTCTACAAAAATATTATTTACGATCTTTTTCTTATCAGATTGAAAGAAGCAGCAACAGCAAAAACCATGATAGTAAAAAGTTTCAACTACAGCCCAATTTCAAAGGATGTGCCTACAAAATAGGAAGTGGTTTTATGTGGAGACTCTATTGTGTGTCTGTTTCGACATAACAAGCTTCCTTGTTGTAAGCGAAACCGGAAATAGTTCTTGTTTGTAGTAAAAACTCTTGGGAAAGTTTTACCCTAAATATTAGGGAGATGACATAGACAGGAAACATGAGTATAGACATCGAACGCCGAAGAAGTTTTTGCAACCTATAATTTTGGGTATAAACGGTTAAAGCAACCTAAATTCCGGTAAATTAACATAAATTAATTATTATTGATTCGATTTCTGCCCTGAAATTATTATTAAAATATTGACTTCTACTTCAAACATGTAAAAAAAAATTACATTTGTTACTTTTATTAACCAGGTGTCTATCGGTGTATATATTTTTGTTTTATGCGATTATTTTATGTAATACCCAATTATTTTTTTTCAGACAAAGTTTATTTTACATTTTTTTTTATTAAGCTTATATATCTGCAATATAAGTTTTTCTACCGGGTGTTCCATTTTGATGCAATATATGCAACTTTATACTTTTAACTGGTACAACCTATACGTTTCTGCAAAATTTTAATAGTAATTTACGTATCAAGACCTGAAAGTGATACTTTACTGGGCGAGCTTTGGAAGAATAGTTATTTATGTATCAAAGCACTGAAGTTTAACTTTTTATCACGAATATGGAATTTATTTGACGAGGCCCGTAGGCAGGGTAAGTATGTCATAACTCTATGTTGTACAAATAATATTACCATACTGATCTGTCAAAACAGTCAAGAAAATGATAATAAAACACAATGATAATATAACGATATTTATTAATACACACGGAATTAAGCTGTTCAGAACTTCACCTGCTGCGTTCCAAATATTTCCAGGCAATTTAGCATCGCCAAAATCCACTTTTTATCTAGCCATTATGAACACCTTTAAATAAACAAAATATTTATAAATATGATACAAAGCAAGTAGCCATGGTGTTAAATAAAAACAAACAGACTTACTTGATCACCTTCTAAAATTATGACAGACGTTATTCAAAAAAGAATTTTAAAAAATAATATTTATTTATAACATTAACGTCTTTATATTCTGAAACCGGTAAACTATTGAACAAACCACGGATGTTATGAGTCATAACAGGCCTTAGATGTCTTAAAATTCTCGATCTACGAGCTCGGATTTCAAACTGACTTCTGCGGCTGTTATGATACTCATAACATCGCTAGGAATGTTAATAGCTATTAATTAATGCTTATTGTATGCATTTTTAAATTCTGAACCATTTTTGTATTTACATTTTTGCTGTAAAGTGAATAGGTAAAAATTTACAGCTATATTTAAAAAAAAAACGTTGAAATGCCTGTACTTCACATTTCAATTCTACACCCGGTATACAGCCCATTTCAGATTTTTTAATTTCCTTTTGTGTGATATTTATAATTGCTGATTTAGATTACATACGACCAGTGTACATACATAGGTCAGCATATATGACATTATTGATTTATATACGTGTACTTAAACTTTTTAATCTTCCTCAACATATATTACAGCTTCCTTTGTAAATATCCAGGGTAAATACTTGCCGCGATAACCTTTTTATCTAGTTTTAAAAAGAAAACTACGGTAGCTCATCTATTTACAGGAAACCAGGTCACAGGCCAGAGTTCAACCACTAGCATATTCTATTTGTTCTTTTAGATACTTTGACCGCAAGAGGAACTAAAAACTTAAAACATTGTCAACGTAGCCATTATGCAAAACGCTAAAATAGAAAATAGTTTCAAGTAAAAATTACACTAATATTATTTTTTATATATTAGCGAGGTGAGGAGCTAAGCGACGAACCGAGTACATAACTTAACCAAGTATATAAGCTATATATTAGCGAGGTGAAGAGCAACCAGTCGAGTTTTTATTATATATACATACTATACGAGAATGCTGTCCACCTAAAAATACGTTCTACCTAAAAATGCGTTCTACCTAAAATGCGTTCTACCTAAAGATAGATGACCCATTGCACTGGTACAACATACATCCCTATTATTTCATTTTTTCTATGAATTATAATACCCAAAATTCACTCTTCTCGACCAATCACAGAGCCAGAAATCCATAATTCACGGTTATTTTAAATACGTGATGTGGATCACCAAGCAACGGCCGTCTGACAATTGACAAGTACTCAGTTGTCATCGTGTATTTTTATGTTGACGTTTTTCAGTGAGTGTATAAATAAATAAGTAGTTCAATAGTATATTCTACAACAAGTAATAGAATGGCACATATTCTACACGAGCAAAAAGTTTGTAATCCGGGCCGAAGGCGAGGGCTACGGTTTGCGAGTGTGGGAATGCAATTCCGTTACATGTTGTAGACTATACTTTCTAGAGCAAGATTTTGGAAATTATACAAAAATGTTTCTTTTTTAACGAAAAACTGTTGAAAACGTCAAACTCAAATAAATAAAATTAAAACAAACAGACGTAACCATAGTAACCGAATTAAGATACTTCATATATCGCACTAATGTGCGGCTCTGATTCGTCGAATTTATTCCATACTCGGGTATGGAATGATAGTTATTCCAATACAATTTTTAGTTGTGGAATGCGTAGTTTCTAAAACAGTGTTATAAAAAAATATTATTATTTTGTACTGTTTAAAAATTGTTTAAGAGGGAGGTTATATGCTGCCCACATCAGATTTTTTCAATAGTTATATCACGAATGCTAAGAATTTAATCGATTAAATTTGACATGTCTAGCATACACAATACATAATAATTTGAAAAAATCCCGAGACTGCAGGTCGAAGGGTTTTATCTTAAATTATTATGTACGATAACACTTTTTTAAAAGCAAAATTTTGTAAATAAGCTAGACATCAAATTTAATCGATTCAATTCTTTAGCACGAGGGGTATATGTCAAGATTATTTCATGAATTCATAGCATAAACTTTAATATTTGCCGAAGAAATTATACTAAAACGTTATTTTGATATATTTTGACACAGATAAATCGGTACACACATCAACAAAAAGCACCATAATATTTTGTTGTTATAGTGTAACTATAGCAAATTGATTGTTTTTCTTTTTACTTGTCAAATTAATGTCAAATATTTGTAAATCAATATAGTTTGAATTGAATAATTAAGCATGTTTAAAGACATAGAATACCAGTAAAGGTAAAAAACATGTAAGTATCTTGCTTCTGCAACTAATTATCCAGCTAAATATGCCTTCAAAATGTTCAAATTTTGCATATAAAAGCTAGCTTCAATTTAATCGCGAATAAACAGCGTAGTGCACTTATCTAAAATGTACAACAATGGAAAATGAGACATTCTGATTGGTCAAATTTGTAATGAGTGAAATAATCATTTAAATATATTAAAAATAGTTTTAAAGATCTGTCAACAAAAAATGTTTAAGTTATTTGTTTTACTTTTCATAGCAATCTGTAAATGGGTTCAAATTGTAAATCTTTTGCTTCTATTTCTTGAAGGACGCCGATTTTAACATTAACATTAACATAATTCAGGCTTATTATGTACAGTTTTTCATTCTAAATATTTTTTGCATTTGTATTTTTAGTCTAAAATCCATAGGAAACAAATAGTCTCTACAATACGAAAATAGCAATTGTATTTCCTATGTTACATATGAAAGTCACCACCAGGTATAAATGCACGAGGTAAAAATTGCTATAACGATCAATCAACGCCTCCTAAAGATCAGAAGGAATTCTACCGCGCCCTGGCTTAAAATTTAAATCACGCTAACCAAAGACACTAAATCGGTTTAGGAACAAAATCGCAATCCTGTCACATATTCCGTCGACCGATAATGGGATGCTGTGTTCAGTTCTCTCTTTCTCTCTCTCTCTTTCTCTCTCTCTCTCTCGCTCGCTGTGTGTTTGCGTATGTGTGTGTATGTCGTTCGATTCCATGGCTCACTGGACCACTTTGAAGCACACAAGTGAATGTATCTTATCTTCAAACCTTAATCTCGATGAATATATCCTTTATGTAAAACATACGGGTGCGATATACTGTGACAGATGGACGAACTATAGTTTGGAAGAAAAAAATAAATATATCATCACGCCTTTTACCCAATATGGGTGTGGCACTCTGCTTACGCAGATGAAATATTATTATTATTTTAATTATTGTAAATTGGGTGTATACATTTCTTATATATTCTCAAATGATTTCAAATCATCTTAAATATAATGTAAAATAGTATATTATGCATTAAGGGAGAAAAGTGTATGTTTTTTTCCGCGGAGTAAATTGAAGCACAAGACGTAGGCGAGGGCTATAATATGACAAGGGAAAAATACACTTCTCTCCTGGGTATATATAGTTTTTTTTTTCACGACCCCAATATTTGTAATGGTTTTTATATATTTCAAAATTTTTTAAATTGTAATATAATTTATAATAGTTACCCTTGATTTATTTACTTTTTTTTACATTATTTGAGCACTATCCCTCTCGACGGGAGAGAAAGTGTACAAATCTCCCGTAGTTATGAAATTGGCTGTTTTTGTTATGGTTGTGGTATCATAGAAACTGAGTTTCTCTCCCGGTCGTGAAAAATAGTTATATTATTATATGAGGAATTATCATAGTCATTTTACACCCTACACCTAACGGTAGAAGGGTTCATGACTATATATAATAATTATTCACGAAGATGAATAATGCCCATAATCCTGAATATAATACTATACTTTTTCTACTTTTGTAAATGCGGAAATCCCTTTTGAAAATTATAGATATTCGTTGATAACACACGTTGAAAAACGTCAACATAAAAATACACAATGACTACATGTCAACTGTCAGACGGCCGTTGCTTGATGATCCACATCACGTCTATAAAATAACTGTGAATTATGGATTTCAGGCTCTGTGGTTGATAGAGAAGAGTGCATTATGAATCATAATTCAGTGGGGTACTATAATTCATCGAAAAATATGAAATAATGGCGATATATTTATACAGGAGTAGAAAAAATACATTTAAACTATATTTGTTTGTAATTATATTTGTAATATTATCAAGTTTATCTATAATTCAATTTTGCATAAAGCGTTGTTCCATCCAAGAAATTTGCAGAAATCTATAAGGAACAATGTATTTCCCTATGTTCTTAAACGAAAAACATTGATGGGCCAATATAAATAATCTATAAAATTATAAATTTAAGAGAAAAGTATTCTACATGAATAAATACACGATGTATAAGTTCTTGCCACCCATCACGTGTCACGTGACTTTCATTTGATCTCTGCCGCACTTTGTGGACTTCAGACTATCTATATCTATACTCCCTCCATACGTTTTATCAGTTCCATGGTCCAGAATGGACACGTTCTTATTTTTACAAAACAAACAACATAATCAAATCAACTTTACCATACTTATCCGACTCTTTTCAGAATCATGCTTCTAAATATGGTGCTAAAAACGTCTAAAGGTATCCATTATAGGTATACATTAATGCATCTTTGGATACATTAAGGTTTCGAGCTGATGTACCCAGAGGACCCAATACCTTGCACCCTATTCCGCCTTTCAATCTCCTGGTTAATACGTCCATCTCTCGAAAACTACCCACATATTCAAATTCATTTCCTATTTCCATTCAAAAATAAATTTTTAATTTATGTGTATTATATTAACTTTGAATTGGATTGTAGCCATTAAAAAACAATATAAAACTTTATAGTTTTTTTAATTAGATAATTGCCAAATGGAGAATTATTTTCTAATTTACCGAACTCTCGAGTTATATTTAATTAGATTATTTTTTGATTTCATCATCGGGCACGTCACTAAATCTATCTTTTTTGCTCATTTTTACTTGTGTTGATGATAACTATCTGACATCTGACATCTGTCAACAAAAACAAAAAAGCTGCAGAGAATATTGCCGGGAATAATCACAAGAGCATTATTCTCAGTATAATAATGACAGGAATGGTTAAAACGCAGACACGTGACATACAATAAAGCATTTCATTGGTTTAAAGAAACGTCAAAAGATAATCAGTAATAATATAACAAGAGGGTGAGAATAAATTGAAAATAATTTGACAGATCTTTCGAAAACTTATTGCCAGGCAATAGCCACGGAAGCCTGTAGGGCTTGAGTGGCTATTGCCAAATGGCGACAAGTTTGAGAAAGATACTGGAGAATTATTTTCTAATTTATCGAACTCTCGAGTTATATTTAATTAGATTATTTTTTGATTTCATCATCGGGCACGTCACTAAATCTATCTTTTTTGCTCATTTTTACTTGTGTTGATAACTATCTGACATTTGACATCTGTCAACAAAAACAAAAAAGCTACAGAGAATATTGCCGGGTATAATCACAAGAGCATTATTGTCAATATAATAATGACAGGATTGGTTAAAATGCAGACACCTGACATACAATAAAGTATTTCATTGGTTTAGAAAAACGTCAAAAAATAATCAGTTTAATTTTGTCATTTTAATTTTGCCGCTGTAATAAGTACGTGATTGGTCAAAAGTGACGAAATGGAAGCAAATGATTGGTTTATTTTATATGTGGGAAATAGTCCTTAAAATTATTAGGACAAGTTTGACAGAAACCTACTAGATATTTCAGCAGCACTTGTTTTCAAAGCTTTTGTCCAATTCATTTCACTCTACAAAACTAGAACACAAACTCCAATTAATATAAATAAATAATAAATTTCTGTTCTTTTCGTGGCACAAGGCCAATTTTCCGGTTCCCTTTCGCGTTTGGTTTTATCACCACAATATATTTCCGCTTTATTTACTCGCCTCGTTGCTGTGTCTATGTTGCCATTTTAGATAAACTCAATGCAACGTCTATCAATGCTCAGCGGAGAGTAAAGCTTTATTATCGCAATGAAACACGAACCGAATAATTCGAAGATAATTATTAAATCTGAAGAGATGTAGCAGTTTAAATCTGCTCTGTAGAAATATTTAAATAGAAGTTAATTACATTCTGCTAAGTAAAGAAATACGGAGAATAATTAATTCATCTTAAATAATTTGAAATTAATGAAAGCAAGGCTTTATTTATTTTCCCACAGCTGTGTGGGTGCGCTTCTAACAAGGAAATTATTCCCATGTCTTGATTTCATTACATGTCTGGAACTGTAACTGCTTTAGGCATAATAGTTCAACTCAAACTTTATAATTGAATTACGAAATTAAAGTGCATATGATACAAAGTTTGCATGGATTGTCTCTTCTCTACATGGGTTAAGCGAGTTAGTTTTTATTAATTAAAACAGAGATAAGTTAATTATAATCGCCGTCGCTGTCATCGGAAATCTAATTCTGCAGTTTCACATCGTTCGCTAATCTTTCAGCATTTATTAATATCAGCTACATATGTGAAATAAAATTAAAAACAATGAAATATACCTTCTGGGAAAAATGGCGGTGGAAAATCACAGGAAAGCTCCAATAACCCGGGTTTATAAAATGGGTGACACCTGTCATAACACTGTTGATGCATTTTTACTCATTTCAGGTGAAAATCAATGTTTTTATTATGTTTTCAGGATGGAAACCAGTCAAATAATGATTAATAATGTATGTAAATTCAACTGAATTCAATTGGTTTGAACTGTTAAACAATTATTACTGTGAAGACTTTGAACATTCTAGTGTTTATATATGTGGATGAAAAGGATAGCTATAACATTAAGCCATAAAAAAATATTAGTTGAAGTCTAGTTGGTCAAAAATTCAGAACTTTGATACTGTGTCTCTCATTCCCATGAACGAATACAGTAATGCAAATAATTCGTATATTTATAAACTGTATGTTCAAATGGAAAATAAATTTAGTATGTTATAGACGATCATATTTATAAATATTCAAATCATTCACATTATTGTAGTCGTTCATGGGAATGTGTGACATAAATTTTACTACTTTGAAAATTATGTTCATATATAATTTGCAAATAAACTTAGCTTTTCAAAATTTATTACAAAACTTTGGACATTACATGTTTCATTTATTATAATAATGATATATTGTTTCAAAAAATGCATGTTCATGTTGAGCTATCTCCAACCCGTATGGTTGACCTGAATAATTTTGTATACAGAGTGTAACAGCTAAACGAGCTACCTCGAATAACTTCTATTTTATTAAAGATACAATAAAATACTATAAGCCAATCTTATACAGGACGAAGGGGGACATTCAGTCATGGAACAAAATATTTTTTTAAACCGGTGGTTCTCAAGCTATAACACAAAGTAATATTTTTTCAAATGAGATGCTGTATATTTTTTAAGCCCATTTGATAGAGTATTTTTTTCTGAATTCATCCATGTATTCCTTTTATGCCCTAACATAATAAAAATATTGAGAAAAATGCAATTTAAATTTAAATAAATTTTATTTTTAAATTTATTTTTCAGTAGGCTATAAAAAACAATGGAACAATACAAAGAAACAAATTAAATACAATAAATTATTTGTTAATAACTTTATAAATTATAACATTACAGCAAGCTGAAAAACAGTGCTGCCAAACGATTCTAAATAATTTTAGATAAAAATGCTAAATAAACGTTATAGAGAATTACATTTTCTATTTTATTTGAAGCATTTTTCCTTAAACTGATTCGGAAACGTTTGGCAGTGCTTTAATTGTTGTAATCAATGAATTGTAATTGTTGCTCTCAGCCAAATTTCAAGGTGTTTTGTTCAAAACAGCTCGTCAACGAATAGTCAAGCAATTACTAATTATTTTAAACATAAACACAGCAGTTTTGATTTTAACAAATTGTAGTTTTTCTCTCAACAAACTTCTTTAGTAGTACAAAAAACTGAATCAAGCTTTTAGTTTTTTTATTTCACCCTAATCCTTTGGGACTAGCAGTCAACGATTCTACCCACATTGTATTTCACCCCATCCATCAATTATTTATAATTAATTATCTAACTCTACTTTTTTTACTTTTGTTGTATTTTCCAAGGTAAAACTTTCCATTAAACTACAGAACACGTAACAAAACTTAAAGCAGATTTTCCCTTTCAAAGTGTTTCTTTTTCTTACAAGGTTTTGCTATAAATAAACAGTTCTGTGTTTTCAAATGGAGCTCAAGATTTTCTAGGTGATTTATGGATCTCCTCGAGTGATAATTCTTAGCGCGAAACGATTAATTTTATCTTTTTTGTTAGCTAATATTTTTTCAAGCGTGATTTATTTGCGATTTCGGGACATTATTGATTTACTGATAGTGTAATAAACGGTATTTGTGTTTATTACGATTAAAGATTGCAAACGATGTTTAGAGATTTCAAACTAAGTAAATGGTTCATTGTTAGTTGTTCGTGGAAAATTCCACTTCTTAAGTATTTCAGTTCAGTTCCCGCCTAATCATCAGATGTCAATATGTTGTAGGAAATATTTAACCAGAGTCTTATGCGAGAGTAGTGCCCAGTTAGAGTTATTTTGAGTGCCACTGTCCCATCCCTAAAGTAATAAATTGTGAACCTTGGGCAGTGAGCAGACACTTGCATTTTGGCTTTTCTTGTGAAATGTTGAAAGAATTACAACACAGTTTAAGGGCTCCTCTCTCGATTGTATACATAGTTTTTGTGAAGTTTATTTTGTGAGTTCATGTAAGTAGATTTGAGTTTTATGTATGAGTATTGTTAATAGCAAATGTTATATCAGTTTCGATTTTTTAAAGTTATTGTAAAAGTTAGTGAGTAAGCGATACTTTGGATTATATAGCGTCGAATTTTTCAGCTCGTAAAAGTATTTGATTTATATAATTTATTTTGCTTGTTCGTTATTAAATATTATATAATTTTGTTATTGTTGAATACTTGTTTGATTCCCGCCTGCGCGCATATTTCCCGCCAATTGATCAGAAGTCTTTTTTCGAAATACTCTTCGGAATCGAGTTAAAATATTCCGTAGTGGCCAGCGACTACGCTACCCTTGGTTATTCATTTAATCAAGTAAAACTCTTTCGTATGTCAGTTACCTCTTGGTACCAAGTGCGAGGTACCTGTTACAATAGGAACTAAGATTTTACAGTTACAGATATGTTCTAAACTAGACAAAATGGCAAACAATAATAAATAATTTGTTACGAATTTCAGCAGGCAATACAGCAAAGGCCTTCAGGGTAAAATGTAAATTCAAACTAATGATATTCTGTAATCTATTGCATGACATATTAATCCTAGTGCATATTTACATGTTCATTATCGTTTTGATTGACTAATTCAGTAGCTAGATCTAGTTTGCTTTCGAGGTATTATCTAGATAATCTACAATCTGGATATACCTATATAACTAATTTATCGTTTTCAATATACAGAGTGACTCATAGTGCGCGGAAAAGTTTAAGTTAAATAATGTCTTTTCCTTAAATAATGGGGTCATTCACCATTTTTTTTTATTTTATTTTATGAAACTTTATCTAAATTGAAGACAATCTACACTTTTAAAGTCTTAATTGTTATTCCTTAAGCCACAGTGATTTTTTTTTAAATGTTGTGACGTCATAGTAGAGGTGTTGCTGAATATAAAACAGTACAGATTGTAAATAATTGTAGTCATATATTTTTTTACTTATTTTATTATTATTATTACAATAAAATAGAACATTTATGTAACAAAAATTATTAAAATCTCTACTGTTTTATATCCGGCAACACCTCTACTATGACGTCACAACATTTTTAAAAAAATCATTGTGGCTTTAGCCTAAGAAAATTAGGTTAAAAATCTTCGATCAGCCGAAATAATTCGTGTAGTTTTGAAAATTGGTACAGCTATTCCTTTAGGTGTCCTGATAAACATACTAAAAGTCCCCGAGGGTGGGGGGTGAACCGGCGTAAGGGGAGGTGGTAGAAGGTCCCTTTTTATAGTTTTTGGCTCATATCTCGAAAGCTGTTAAGAATATCATTAGAGTTGCTTGTACATAAATGAACTTTATTAAAATTTCTACAAATTATGTTATATACAATTTTACTGTAGGATTAATAGTTTACTAGCTACAGGCTGTCAAATATGACAAAGTTGATGAGGCGCACCAAAATCAACACGAATTGTCAGTAGTCAGTAGGTACGCATTCTATTGTTTGACTTACCCACCAGTGATGCCAACTTTTTAATTTAAAAAATCCCTTAGTATCATCTTAAAAATCCCTCTTTTCCAAGAAAAATCCCCTGTTTCAAGAATCATATTTTTTTATTATAATCATAAATAAATAAATATTGCACTATACATAAACAAACTGTATGAACAGAGCAAGTACATTATTCAAATATGTTTGAGTATATAAAAATAATAAATTAATAATAATGTTAGGCGAAAACATGTACCAAAACAATTTAAGTTATGTGATTAATAATTCGTTGGAATACCTGAAACAGGGATTTTTCTTGGAAAGAGGTATTTTTAAGATGATCCTAAGGGTTTTTTGAAATAAAATAGTTGTCATCGCTGGTGGGTAAGGCAAACACAAAAAAACACGTACCTGTTGACTACTGACAATTCGTCATATTTGACATCCTGTAGCTCGTAAAGTATTGATCCTACAGAAAAATGTTTATAACATAATTTGTAGAAAATTTAATAAAGTTAATTTATGTACAAGCAACTTTAATGATATTCTTAATAGTTTTCGAGATATGAGCCAAAAACTAAAAAAAGGGACCTTTCACCCCCTCCCCTTAAGCCGGCTCACCTCCCACCATCGGGGACTTTTAGTATGTTTTTCAGGAAACCTGTACCAATTTTCAAAACTACACGAATTATTTCGGCTGATTTTATTAATTTTCCTAGACTACTTAATGAATAACAATTAAGATTTTTTAAAAGTGTAGATAGTCTTCAATATAGATAAAGTTTCATAAAAAAAAATTTATAAATGGTGAAAGACCCCATTAAAGATGAATCAATTAATGAGCAGTTAACGATAAATAACACAAAAAAAAATAATGGATTGTTACAAAACAAAAAGGTATCTTATGTATAATGACAGCAATTTCGATATTTACAATAACAATATTTATAATTATATTAGTAACATAATATTATTCAGATTGTTGTAGCAGCAATCGGAAATAATATCATATTACTAATATAATTATTGTTAATGTAGTTATCCAAATTGATGTCTCTATACCAAGATAGCGATGTGTGGTTTTCATTGATCTATTCAGCATTAAATTAGCTATCTTTTAAAGTATAATATACAATTTTATCACTTGTTAAATAATTATTGCATTTTTTTTTCAAGATTCTTGTAATAGGTTAATTATATGTATGTACAAAAATATTCAATATATTCTAATTAAAAATAATAGAAAATTAAATTCTAAACAATATTTATTTAAAGTATTTTTCGCTAAAATAATTAGAAAACGAACTACTGTTGAAAGTCTAACAAATCATTTATAACTGCAATCTCTCTTCCGTCCGAGCTGCAAGGACTACCTGTTTTACATAGATTTTTAGCGCATAACGGTTAGTCGGAATTTCTGTACATTTTCATTGAGATGACGATCTGTAACGTCCTGTCGAGATCTGCAATTGCATATGTCACATCTATACATTACCCTAAGCAGAGTGTCACATTGAAACAACCCTTTTTTACCGCGCGAAAATCGCGAATTTTTTGTATGCTTTAACACATTCCGCCGAGCGGCTAGCAGCACTGCGTATAGATCACATTGTTAAAGCAACCCAAAGAAACACGGACATTTGGATGGGTGACCGCTTCGATACAGTTTAAGTTTTTTACACTTTAATATTTTTTGAGACAAGATAGCGATGTGCGGTTTTCTCTGCTGTACTCAGCATAAAATTAGCTATCTTTCAAAGTATATTGTAAAATTTTATCGTGAGTGGTTAATTAAATATTGCAATTTTTTAAAATGATTTTTGGATTATGTAGGTTAATGGTATGTGTGTATACAAATATTAAATATATTCTAATTAAAAATGATAGAAAATTTAATTCTAAACAACATTTATTTGAAGTATTTTTCTCTAAAATAATTAGAAAACGATCTACAGTTAAAAGTAATAAAAAATTTACAACTATAATCTCTTTGCCGTTCGAGCTGCGGGAACTACCTATTTTACATATATTTTTAAGCGCTGAACGCTTGGGCGGAATCTGTACATTTACATTGAGATGAAGGTCTGTAAAGTCCTGCTGAGATCTGCAATTGCATATGTCACAACTACACATTACCCTAAGCAGGGTGCTATATTGAAACATCCTCTTTTCCGGCGCGGCAAACGCGAAATTTGCGCGTTTGCCGCGTATAGATCACATATTTACCAACCCAAGGAAGCGCGGACTTTAAGATGGGTAACCGCTGTGTCGTAGTTTTAGTTTTTTACACATTAATATTTTTTGAAACAAGATAGCGATGTGCGGTTTTCACTGATCTATTTACCATAAAATTTGCTATCTTTTAAAGTATAATACACAATATTATCACTGGTTGTTACTTATATATTGCATTTTTTTTATTCAAGATTCTTCAAGGTATCTACAAAAAAAATGTTTCTTTAAAAATGATAGAAAAGTAAATTCTAAACAATATTAGTTTTCCCAGCGATAAATATCTCATAATATTTATTTATATGTTAATTGATGGCTAATATCTAGTGAATATTCATATGAATATTGTAACAGATATTTGACAGGATTTCTTTATGTAAATTAAGTTGCGGTTCTGAGAAGTGCCGATTTTTTCATTTATTCTGTACCTGTAGCATGATTAACAAAATTCCTTTTTCTAAATATTTTGGTGGCTCTAAAAAGAGCCGGTTTCATGTTGACTAGTAACATATAACAGTTTCTCTCATTTATATTGAATTAAAACTACTTGAAATTCGCATAGATTTAAATTGCAATATATTGGAAGTATCAAGTATATTTGTAACAAATTATTCATTCAACACGTATTGTAGTTTTGTATTATACAATATAACAAAAATTATACCTAAAAAGCGAGAGCACTTCTTGATCATGTATAATCTACATATATTTTCGTTTATTTGATTAAAACATAAAAAATTCAGATAAATTAACACAAATGACTAATTATTAACCAATATGTAGCACAGTCCTACTTCTAAATATAAGTTAGTATCATCAAAATTCTTAAAAACAATGTATTAAAAACTAAATTAATAGGCGGGGCTTAGGGGTTCTGGAAACTACGCTAGTACGTCTCAGCCAATGGGAGCGCAGGAAATCTCTGTTTGTCGTATCAAATTTTACACATACGGGAGTATGCGAACACTATGCCAGGTGGTATATATATTTATCTACGTTAAATTTTAAGATGCACAGGTAGGCCAAAGCACTGAATACTCAATGTTTTTATGAAATATTAGGTATCCTATGTTCAGTTACTTTAATAATTGTTAAAATAAACAGTTTAAAATCTACTTTTCACTTGATTTCTTGTAATACAGATCTTCAACCAGGTAGACCCGGGCCACGTATCGGACGGCATAGTAACACAATACAATTTGTAGTTCGAAAAAGTCGTTTGAAATACGCAAATATTTAATATGATTGCAACCCAACTTTACTTCTAAATAATAATAAATTTATTTAATAACATATAAATGAAATTTTAGTATCCTATATATTAGAACACCCAGATATTTAGTATTATCTACTATTCCCTGTATTGTATCACCTATTTTTATACAATAACTGTTAATCATTTCATTCTATTATCCACATTTTGTAATTCTCTATGAAGTGTATCTTTACAACAATATTAAATTAAAGTGTCGTCTGCAAAGAGATGAACACTGCAATAGTTTAATTTTTTAGCAAGTCATTAATATTTAATAGAAGTAAAATGGGGCCTACAGCACTACCTTGATGGATTGACAATTATATTTGAAGCCCTTTTCCGAATCGCAAATTTTATAAAATAATTTTATGTATCCAATTACTTTAAACGGTACAAAATGTAGGTAAACTACCACTTCCGGTTGATCAATTGCTACCAAAATGATAAGTTGTTTAAATATAAATATAATTAATTAGACGAATTATGTGATATGAATTTATATTTTAGTATCATTATCTCTTTTAATATATAATAAAACAATTTAATTCTTATTACATTTTATTTGTATAATTAATAAATACAACAAGTGTACAGGTTTAAAAGTTGATTTTATTTATTATGTGTTGGAATACAAAGCGGTTAATGTTGAGTTGAGTTCTTCTACAAATACTGCGACAGAGAAGTGGTGTAGACGCCCACTAAACAAACAAAAAAACATTAGTAATCATACAATTCATTAATTAAATATACTTACATGGGCGTTGGAGACTATGAACAATGTTATAGGCTCTGCAACTGCATCTCCTGGTCGGCAAGTGAAGACCCTTCAGCTGCATCTGCAGGTCGAGGACTCTTCACTGAAACAAACAAACAAACCAAATAAGAAACTGCAAAATAAAGTGAAACAGAGTAAAATTTACATGTGTGATGTGGAATGTATACACGTAGAAATCCAGCGAAGATAACTTGAGTCCGCTTCATCTTCATTCCTGTCTTTAAAAACAGAGCAAACACAAACAACAAAACAAACAATAAAAACATGTGCTAAAAGGGAGAGAAAACACAAAAATACAAAAGCTGCAAAGGAATACATGGAAATGGATTAGTACAATTTAAAGCTAACATGCCATTAAAACTAACATTCATCCCTGTGCCTCTATGACTCTACTAACACCAACCGGATGTTGACTGTTTTATATTAAAAAAAGCTATGGGCCACCGCGAGCCCCGTCAGACTAGTGCGCGCGTGCAGCTGGTACTGTTCGACTAGTGTCCTCACACGTACTATCGCAGACTACCCAACACTGCAACAGGGATCTCTCATGTCATAGTATCACGTGAGTCAATGAATCCGCAGTCGCCCGCAGTAAGGGATGGTATCCAAGTGCGCAACTGAGCAGTGAAATCCACCCTAAGACATTGAACTCCTATGAGCATGCCCTCTAACAACGCGTTAGCGCTAACAGTAATCGGAATTACAATTAAATTGTTGGCCTTCACGTGAAGACAGCGCTTTGCAAACGAATTTCGCGAGTCGAATGTGATTCTACATTTATGAGAGTTTGAATGTGTTTCCACATTCGATCGGAGAAGCCGACCAGTTTAACGGAAATTTTGATCTCACTAAAACGTGTCACCAGGCACCTGTGACTTTGTATCGCGAGCCCAAATTATTGTTCTAAATACCGCGCCTATCCAATGCAATGCAAATAATTTTGCCCCAGATTTAATTACCCAAACGGAAAACTGGAATTTTATACTTCTCCACAGTAACAGTTTACTGCTTTGAAATATTAAATTCGTATTTAATTAACGCGAGAGTCGAGAAATTACAAAAGAATAACACGTGCTTCTAGACCCGGCTCGACTCAAACCGAGAACCAGTGGCGACGTGGTATATATACTGTTTGGACCCGATCGATATGCTACCTACTCTACTTGCTACCTTTACAAATGGCAGCAATTAGAACAAACCCGGCCAGCAAGCTGAGGATCGTCTCGTGGAATGCAAATTCCATTCACGAGAAATTAAATGAACTCGAAGAGCTGTGTCATAGGCTCCGGGCCGACATAGTGTTGGTGCAGGAAACTTTCCTAAAGCCACACCACAACACGCGCAGTCTTCGGAACTACACGACGCACCGCCAAGACCGTGATGGAAACGGTGGCGGCACCGCTGTTTTTGTCCGGAGGACGCTCGAACACTTGGGCGTTGATTCTCCAGGACTAATTAACTTGGAAACATGCGGTGTGGTCGTGAACACCGAAAGGCTGGGCCCCGTTCGCGTGGTCAGCTGCTACAACTCGCCATCGAAACCACTAGAGCCAGATGACATTCGGGCCATCCTCAACGAGGACAACCTGCCGGTCATCTTGGCTGGTGATTTCAATGCCAAACATCCGGCATGGCAGAGTAGAGTAACTAATGGGCGGGGTAGATCCCTGCTCAGAGTAGCTACTCAGCAGCAGCTTGATGTTGTCGGTCCGGACGAACCAACATATTATGACGCTAGGGGTTACGCCCCTGATATTCTCGACATCGCCGTGCTTCGGAGCGTTAACTGTAACTATACGTTAGAGACAGTTAACGATCTGTCATCGGACCACAACCCCATAGTGCTAGACCTGGAGCTTGGTGCGTGTAGCATCAACCAGCCAAACGCAAACCGCAAGGTTGACTGGCAGCTGTTCACGGATGTGCTGGCAAGAGACCTAGGTCCAATACCAGCCATCATTACGGTGCAACAGCTTGAAGCTGCAGTTGATGATCTTACAAAAAAGATTCAACAAGCCATCACCACCTGTAGCCAGACCATTCCTAACAGGACGGCTCCAGGTCCAAAACTACCCCCTGAAATTCTACTTCTCATCGTGGAACGTAGGCTAGCTCGGCGAAACTGGCAGCGTAGTTGGGATCCTCAAGATAAGAGGATCTACAACCGAGCTACCACTGAGTTGCGAGACGCGATCCGTCAACATCGTAACGAGTGCTGGAAAAAATGCCTGGCATCAGCTGATGATGAAGACACTAAGTTCTGGCGTCTCAGCAAAGCGCTGCGTCACAAAAAGGCACCAGCCCGAGTGATTCACAGCACTGGAGGTCTGCAATATACGGCTTCAGACAAAGCCGAAGCTATTGCAGAGAGCCTCGAGCGCCAATGTTCGCCCAACTACGAACATGCTGATCTTGACTTCATCATCAGCACAAATCGTAAAGTTGCCAGGAAAATGCGAGAAACCCAGCACTCGCCGATAAAATTCACCACGCCCAAGAAAGTTGCACACTTGCTGCAGCAGACTAAAATCCGCAAAGCGCCTGGCCCTGACGGGATTCCAGGCGCTGCGCTTAGAGCTCTGCCACCCAGAGCTGTTGTCGCACTGACAAACATAATCAATGCTACACTACGTCTGAGACACTTTCCATCTTCTTGGAAACAAGCCACTGTTATCACCATCCCGAAGACAGGCAAAGATGCCAAGTTTCCGGAGAATCACAGACCAATCAGCCTGTTGAACCTGCTGGCCAAAGTGGCCGAGAAGGTTCTTCATGAGCTGCTTCTGCAGCACACGGTCGACAACAATATAATTCCTCCGGAACAGTTCGGCTTTAGGGATAAGCATTCCACCACGCACCAACTAGTGCGAGTCGTGGAATATGCTACGAGTGGGCTCAACAAGAAGATGGCCACCGGTGGCGTGTTCTTGGACGTAGCCAAAGCGTTTGATAAAGTGTGGCACAGAGGGCTTCTAGCGAAGCTGCTGCAGCACAAGTACCCTCTGTACTTGGTGCAACTTATCGAATCATACCTCAGTCGGAGGAAGTTTCGGGTTAGGTTCGACGGAGCGCTCTCCAACGAAAAAACAGCGACAGCGGGCGTAGCGCAAGGTTCGGTGATCTCACCACTCCTCTTCAACATCTTCGTCAGTGACATGCCGAAGATGGAGGCCAACACTAGCCTTGCGCAATACGCAGATGATACGGCCTTGCTTAGCCAGAGCCACAGCCCGAAACTTGTGACAAAGCGACTCCAACAAGCAGTCAATGCTGTGGAGCGCTGGTGCATCAAGTGGAGGGTAGCTGTGAATCCGGACAAGAGCACTGCCATCCTCATCACCAGGAGGCGGCGCAAACCGCATGGCAGTCTAGTGATGTTTGGGCGTCCGATACCCTGGCGCGACAAGGTGACGTACCTTGGAGCAATCATAGACAAAAGGGCTAATTTCAATAGCCACATTCAATCTGCCGTGCAGAAAGCGAAGCGAACCATGATGCAGCTGTTGCCGCTGATCGGACGAAAGAGCGAACTATCGCTCGCTAATAAGTTGAGGGTCTACAAGACCATCATCAGACCTCAACTGCTGTACGCGGCACCAGCATGGGGCTGCGCTACTCCACGGCAGGTGAAAAAGCTTCAGGTTTTTCAAAACCGAGCCCTGAGGTTAATCACCAACGCTCCTTGGTACGTCCGAAACGCCACGATTCACCGCGACCTAAAGGTCACAACAGTCCGTGAATTCATGCTCACACAAGCCACCAAAGTTTTTGGTGGTATGAGTGTGCATGAAAACATTCTCGTACGACAGTCAGTCGACTACGACGAGATGGCACAGTACAGGGTTCGGCGCCCGAAACATTTTCTCAGTGACACATAGAGAAATTATCACCACTGACTGCCATCCGGATTAAACCGGAAGGGCTATAGCAGCCCGTATCATAAACACTTAAACTATGAATTCGGAACAAGGGAGCCAATGGCTCAAACTCCAATAAATGAAACCACATGTAGTAGATATGCGTGCTGCGATCTCATTCGCTGAGTCATATCCCCCACCACATTCCCTATATCTGTAATGTTAAATAATGGCATGTTATTTGAAGTACAATTTTATTGTTTTATTATAAATAAAAATGTTGCATTATGCGATATTTAAGGATTATTATGATAATTATTTACATTTGTATTATTTATTTTATTAAACAGCATTGGAATATTGTATCAGAAAGACCCATGCGAGTAATCAGGACGGAATAGCTGCAAACTTCAATCAATATCTTTGCTATTTGAATTACATTTGATTTCGTGTTATTAATTTAATTAAGGTATTAATTTAAGTATATTAAGGGATTTAATTACATTCAATGGGCCATTATTGCGTAATTGCATTATAATTAATGTGTTAACACATCATTCTTGCACATTCTAATTTTGCAGTCCATTTGTACCATCATTTTCACATAAATTGCCCTGTCATGTGTTTCCTAATTGCGATACAGAAAATCTTTATAATAAGTCTTATAGAACTTTTACTCCTCTACAATTTTTAATTAGAGATTTTTTCCCTAAAGTGTCACCGTATCAAGAAATGGCTTAAAAGTTGTGAAATTAGGGCAACACTTTCCCATAGGAAACACCTATTTTCATCTGCTACGCACTTATACATTATTTCAGGGAAAAATGCTTCAAATGAAACTTGCACAGAAGTAAATTCTCTACAAGATTGATTTGAAACATTTTTCTGCAAAACAATTAGGAAACATACTAGAAGACGAAAACCTTGGTAGCCGACGCACGGGGTAAAGCAAGATTTTTGAATTCAAATAAAATTGTTTTCTGGCATTGCAAATATGTTTAAACTTGTTTTTAGGTCTTTCTGAGACAAATCTGGGTTAAAATCATTAATTGTTTCACAAATCAGACATTGTTTAACAGTGTAAAGATATTTTCAAGTTGATAAATATTTCAGAAACTCGTATACAAAGTTTAGGCTTGTCTTTTATACATTCGGCTGATTATTGTCTGCAAAAAGAATTATGCTGCATATTTTTCATAATTAAATCTGTGTAATTATAATTCAAATGCATAGAAACACGACCCTCCTTACAAATAACTGTTATTCACTTTCAAATTCTCAAAAATAATGTTTGAATTAGAAACTAGACTAATAGGCGGGGCTTAGATGCACTGCAAGCTATGTCAGTACTTCTCAGCCAATGGGAGCGCTGGAAACCTCTGCTAGATATATCTATTTTTCACTACTCTAAGTAGTATATACATTTATCTGTGTAAAATTTTAAACTGCACAACTGCGATGAATACTTAATGTTTTATGAAATTGTAGGTTCCCTAGCATCAGTTTCATTGTTAATTGTTAACATAAACAATTTAAAATTGTGATTTCTCGTTATATAAATCTTCAATCTCGTAAAATATCGGACGGCATAGATTTTGACAATTTAATATTTTTTGGAACAAGATAGCGATGTGCGGTTTTCACTGATCTATTTAACATAAAATTAGCTATCTTTTAAAGTATAATACACAATTTTATCACGTGTTGTTACTTAAATATTGAATTTGTTTATCAAGATTTTTGAAATAGGCTTAGCATATGTATGCACAAAAATATGAAAAATGTTTTAATTAAAAATGATAGAAAATTTAATTCTAAACAATATTTATTTGAAGTATTTTTCTCTAAAATAATTAGAAAACGATCTACAGTTGAAATTACTAAAAAATTTACAACTATAATCTCTTTGCCGTCCGAGCTGCTCGAACTACCTATTTTACATAGATTTTTTAGCGCTGAACGGTTCGGTGGAATCTGTACATTTTTATTGATATGAAGGTCTGTAATGACCTGCTGAGATCTGCAATTGCATATGTCACAACTACACATTACCCTAAGCAGGGTGCCACATTGAAACAGTCCCTTTTTCAGCGCGACAAAAGCGATAATTGCGCGTTTTGGCAGCCTTCGCCGAGCGGCTAACAGCTCGGCGTATAGATCACTTAATTAAGCAACCCAAGGAAGCGCGGACTTTTGGATGGGTGACCGCTGTGTCTCAGTTTTAGTTTTTTACACTTTAATATTTTTTGGAACAAGATAGCGATGTGCGGTTTTCACTAATCTATTTAGCATAAAATTAGCTATCTTTTAAAGTATAATACACATAATTTTATCACGAGTTGCTAATTAAATATTGTTTTTTTTTCAAGGTTTTTGTAATAATAGGTTAATCACATGTGTGTACAAAAATATGATAAATATTTCATTAAAAATTATAGAAAAGTTAATTCTAAACAATATTTATTTTCCCAGCGATGGACATCTCAAAATGTATTTATATGTTAATTGCTGTTTAATATCTAGTGAATATTCATATGAATTTTGTAACAGATATTTGACAAGATTTCTTTATGTAAAGTTGCAATTTTTCAATTTATTCTGTACCTGTAGCATGATTAACAAATTTCCTTTTTCTAAATATTTTGGTGGCTCTAAAAAGAGCCGGTTTGATATTGACTAGAAACTTGTAATACTTTTTCTCATTTATTTGAATTAAAACTACTTGAAATTCGCAGAGATTTAAATTTGCAATATATTGGAAGTATGAAGTATATTTGTAACAAATTATTCATTCAACACGGATTGTAGTTTTGCAATATACGATATAACAAAGATTATACTTAAAATGCGATAGCACTTCTTGATCATGTATAACCTAAATATATTTTCGTTTATTTGAATAAAACATTAAAAATTCAGATAAATTAACATAAAAGACTAAGTATTAAACAATATGTAACACAGTCCTACTTTCTAAATAAAAGTTAGTATCATCATAATTCTTAAAAACAATGTATCCAAAACTAGACTAATAGGCGGGGCTTAGGGGTTCTGCAAACTACGCTAGTACGTCTCAGCCAATGACAGCGCAGGAAATCTCTGTTTGTCATATCCATTTCACACATACGGGAGTATGCGAACACTATGCCAGGTGGTATATATATTTATCTACGTTAAATTTTAAGATGCACAGCTAGGCCAAAGCACTGAATACTCAATGTTTTTATGAAATATTAGGTATCCTATGTTCAGTTAATTTATTAATTGTTAACATAATCAGTTTAAAATTGTCTTTTCACTTGATTTCTCGTAATAGAAATCTTCAACCAGGTAGACCCGCGCCACGTTCCGGACGGCATAGTAACAGACAATACAATTTGTCGCTCGAAAAAGTCGTTTGAAATACGCAAATATTTAATATGATTGCAACCCAACTCTACTTCTAAATAATAATAAATTTATTTAATAACATATAAATGAAATTTTAGTATCCTATATATTAGAACACCCAGATATTTAGTATTATCTACTATTCCCTGTATTGTATCACCTATTTTTATACAATAACTGTTAATCATTTCATTCTATTATCCACATTTTGTAATTCTCTATGAAGTGTATCTTTAAAACAATATTAAATTAAAGTGTCGTCTGCAAAGAGATGAACACTGCAATAGTTTAATTTTTTAGCAAGTCATTAATATTTAATAGAAGTAAAATGGGGCCTACAGCACTACCTTGATGGATTGACAATTATATTTGAAGCCCTTTTCCGAACCGCAAATTTTATAAAATAATTTTATGTATCCAATTACTCTAAACGGTACAAAATGTAGGTAAACTACCACTTCCGGTTGATCAATTGCTATCAAAATGATAAGTTGTTTAAATGTAAATATAATTTAATTAGACAAATTATGTGATATGAATTTATATTTTAGTATCATTATCTCTTTTAATATATAATACAACAATTTAATTCTTAATACATTTTATTTGTATAATTAATAAATACAACAAGTGTACAGGTTTAAAAGTTGATTTTATTTATTATGTGTTGGAATACAAAGCGGTTAATGTTGAGTTGAGTTCTTCTACAAATACTGCGACAGAGAAGTGGTGTAGACGCTCACTAAACAAACAAAAAAACATTAGTAATCATACAATTCATTAAATAAATATACTTACATGGGCGTTGGAGACTGCGAACAATGTTATAGGCTCTGCAATTGCATCTCCTGGTCGGCAAGTGAAGACCCTTCAGCTGCATCTGCAGGTCGAGGACTCTTCACTGAAACAAACAAACAAACCAGATAAGAAACTGCAAATAAAGTGAAACAGAGTAAAATTTACATGTGTGATGTGGAATGTATACACGTAGAAATCCAGCGAAGATAACTTGAGTCCGCTTTATCTTCATTCCTGTCTTGAAAAACAGAGCAAACACAAACAACAAAACAAACAATAAAAACATGTGCTAAAAGGGAGAGGAAACACAAAAATACAAAGGTGCAAAGGAATACATGGAAATGGATTAGTACAATTTAAAGCTAACATGCCATTAAAACTAACATTCATCCCTGTGCCTCTATGACTCTACTAACAGCAACCGGATGTTGACTGTTTTATATTAAAAAAAGCTATGGGCCACCGCGAGCCCCGTCAGACTAGTGCGCGCGTGCAGCTGGTACTGTTCGACTAGTGTCCTCACACGTACTATCGCAGACTACCCAACACTGCAAAAGGGATCTCTCATGTCATAGTATCACGTGAGTCAATGAATCCGCAGTCGCCCGCAGTAAGGGATGGTATCCAAGTGCGCAACTGAGCAGTGAAATCCACCCTAAGACATTGAACTCCTATGAGCATGCCCTCTAACAACGCGTTAGCGCTAACAGTAATCGGAATTACAATTAAATTGTTGGCCTTCACGTGAAGACAGCGCTTTGCAAACGAATTTTGCGAGTCGAATGTGATTCTACATTTATGAGAGTTTGAATGTGTTTCCACATTCGATCGGAGAAGCCGACCAGTTTAACGGAAATTTTGATCTCACTAAAACGTGTCACCAGGCACCTGTGACTTTGTATCGCGAGCCCAAATTATTGTTCTAAATACCGCGCCTATCCAATGCAATGCAAATAATTTTGCCCCAGATTTAATTACCCAAACGGAAAACTGGAATTTTATACTTCTCCACAGTAACAGTTTACTGCTTTGAAATATTAAATTCGTATTTAATTAACGCGAGAGTCGAGAAATTACAAAAGAATAACACGTGCTTCTAGACCCGGCTCGAATCAACCCGAGAACCAGTGGCGACGTGGTATATATACTGTTTGGACCCGATCGATATGCGTGCTGCGATCTCATTCGCTGAGCCATATCCCCCACCACATTCCCTATATCTGTAATGTTAAATAATGGCATGTTATTTGAAGTACAATTTTATTGTTTTATTATAAGTAAAAATGTTGCATTATGCGATATTTAAGGATTATTATGATAATTATTTACAATTTTATTATTTATTTTATTAAACAGCATTGAAATATTGTTATCCGAAAGACCCATGCCAGTAATCAGGACGGAATAGCTGCAAACTTCAATCAATATCTTTGCTATTTGAATTACATTTGATTTCGTGTTATTAATTTAATTAAGGTATTAATTTAAGTATATTAAGGGATTTAATTACATTCAATAGGCAATTATTGCGTAATTGCATTATAATTAATGTGTTAACACATCATTCTTGCACATTCTAATTTTTCAGTCCATTTGTACCATCATTTTCACATAAATTGCCCTGTCATGTGTTTCCTAATTGCGATACAGAAAATCTTTATAATAAGTCTTATAGAACTTTTACTCCTCTACAATTTTTAATTAGAGATTTTTTCCCTAAAGTGTCACCGTATCAAGAAATGGCTTAAAAGTTGTGAAATTAGGGCAACACTTTCCCATAGGAAACACCTATTTTCATCTGCTACGCACTTATACATTATTTCAGGGAAAAATGCTTCAAATGAAACTTGCACAGAAGTAAATTCTCTACAAGATTGATTTGAAACATTTTTCTCCAAAACAATTAGGAAACATACTAGAAGACGAAAACCTTGGTAGCCGACGCACGGGGTAAAGCAAAATTTTTGAATTCAAATAAAATTGTTTTCTGGCATTGCAAATATGTTTAAACTTGTATTTAGGTCTTTCTGAGACAATTCTGGGTTAAAATCATTAATTGTTTCACAAATCAGACATTGTTTAACAGTGTAAAGATATTTTCAAGTTGATAAATATTTCAGAAACTCCTATACAAAGTTTAGACTTGTCTTTTATACATTCGGCTGATTATTGTCTGCAAAAAGAATTATGCTGCATATTTTTCATAATTAAATCTGTGTAATTATAATTCAAATGCATTGAAACACGACCCTCCTTACAAATAACTGTTATTCACTTTCAAATTCTCAAAAATAATGTTTGAATTAGAAACTAGACTAATAGGCGGGGCTTAGATGCACTGCAAGCTATGTCAGTACTTCTCAGCCAATGGGAGCGCTGGAAACCTCTGCTAGACATATCAATTTTTCACTACTCCAAGTAGTATATATATTTATCTGTGTAAAATTTTAAACTGCACAACTGCGATGAATACTTGATGTTTTTAGGAAATTGTAGGTTCCCTAGCATCAGTTTCATTGTTAATTGTTAACATAAACAGTTTAAAATTGTCTTTTCACGTGATTTCTCGTTATATAAATCTTCAATCTCGTAAAATATCGGATGGCATAGTTTTTGACAATTTAATATTTTTTGGAACAAAATAGCGATGTGCGGTTTTCACTGATCTATTTAACATAAAATTAGCTATCTTTTAAAGTATAATACACAATTTTATCACGTGTTGTTACTTAAATATTGAATTTGTTTATCAAGATTTTTGAAATAGGCTTAGCATATGTATGCACAAAAATATGAAAAATGTTTTAATTAAAAATGATAGAAAATTTAATTCTAAACAATATTTATTTGAAGTATTTTTCTCTAAAATAATTAGAAAACGATCTACAGTTGAAATTACTAAAAAATTTACAACTATAATCTCTTTGCCGTCCGACCTGCTCGAACTACCTATTTTACATAGATTTTTTAGCGCTGAACGGTTCAGTGGAATCTGTACATTTTCATTGATATGAAGGTCTGTAATGTCCTGCTGAGATCTGCAATTGCATATGTCACAACTACACATTACCCTAAGCAGGGTGCCACATTGAAACATTCCCTTTTCCAGCGCGACAAAAGCGATAATTGCCCGTTTTGGCAGACTTCGCCGAGCGGCTAACAGCTCGGCGTATATTTCACATTGTTAAGTAACCTAAGGAAGCGCGGACTTTTGGATGGGTGACCGCTGTGTCGCAGTTTTAGTTTTTTACACTTTAATAATTTTTGGAACAAGATAGCGATGTGCGGTTTTCACTAATCTATTTAGCATAAAATTAGCTATCTTTTAAAGTATAATACACATAATTTTATCACGAGTTGCTAATTAAATATTGTTTTTTTTTTTAAGGTTTTTGTAATAATAGGTTAATCACATGTGTGTACAAAAATATGATAAATATTTCATTAAAAATTATAGAAAAGTTAATTCTAAACAATATTTATTTTCCCAGCGATGGACATCTCAAAATGTATTTATATGTTAATTGCTGTTTAATATCTAGTGAATATTCATATGAATTTTGTAACAGATATTTGACAAGATTTCTTTATGTAAAGTTGCAATTTTTCAATTTATTCTGTACCTGTAGCATGATTAACAAATTTCCTTTTTCTAAATATTTTGGTGGCTCTAAAAAGAGCCGGTTTGATATTGACTAGAAACTTGTAATACTTTTTCTCATTTATTTGAGTTAAAACTACTTGAAGTTCGCAGAGATTTAAATTTGCAATATATTGGAAGTATGAAGTATATTTGTAACAAATTTTTCATTCAACACGGATTGTAGTTTTGCAATATACGATATTACAAAGATTATACTTAAAATGCGATAGCACTTCTTGATCATGTATAACCTAAAAATATTTTCGTTTATTTGAATAAAACATTAAAAATTCAGATAAATTAACATAAAAGACTAAGTATTAAACAATATGTAACACAGTCCTACTTCTAAATAAAAGTTAGTATCATCATAATTCTTAAAAACAATGTATCCAAAACTAGACTAATAGGCGGGGCTTAGGGGTTCTGCAAACTACGCTAGTACGTCTTAGCCAATGACAGCGCAGGAAACCTCTGCTTGGCATATCCATTTCACACATATGGGAGTTTGTGAACACTATGCCAGGTGGTATATATATTTATCTACGACAAAATTTCAAGATTCACAGCTAGGACAAAGCAATGAATACTCAATGTTTTTATGAAATATTAGGTATCCTAGGTTCAGTTACTTTAATAATTGTTAAAATAAACAGTTTAAAATCTACTTTTCACTTGATTTCTTGTAATACAGATCTTCAACCAGGTAGACCCGGGCCATGTATCGGACGGCATAGTAACAAACAATACAATTTGTAGCTCGAAAAAGTCGTTTGAAATACGCAAATATTTAATATGATTGCAACCCAACTCTACTTCTAAATAATAATAAATTTATTTAATAACATATAAATGAAATTTTAGTATCCTATATATTAGAACACCCAGATATTTAGTATTATCTACTATTCCCTGTATTGTATCACCTATTTTTATACAATAACTGTTAATCATTTCATTCTATTATCCACATTTTGTAATTTTCTATGAAGTGTATTGAATAACTCATCAGTATCTTTACAACAATAATAAATTAAAGTGTCTGCAAAGAGATGAACACTGCAATAGTTTAATTTTTTAGCAAGTCATTAATATTTAATAGAAGTGAAATGGATTGACAATTATATTTGAAGCCCTTTTCCGAACCGCAAATTTTATAAAATAATTTTATGTATCCAATTACTTTAAACGGTACAAAATGTAGGTAAACTACCACTTCCGGTTGATCAATTGCTACCAAAATGATAAGTTGTTTAAATGTAAATATAATTAATTAGACGAATTATGTGATATGAATTTATATTTTAGTATCATTATCTCTTTTAATATATAATAAAACAATTTAATTCTTAATACATTTTATTTGTATAATTAATAAATACAACAAGTGTACAAGTTTAAAAGTTGATTTTATTTATTATGTGTTGGAATACAAAGCGGTTAATGTTGAGTTGAGTTCTTCTACAAATACTGCGACAGAGAAGTGGTGTAGACGCTCACTAAACAAACAAAAAAACATTAGTAATCATACAATTCATTAAATAAATATACTTACATGGGCGTTGGAGACTGCGAACAATGTTATAGGCTCTGCAACTGCATCTCCTGGTCGGCAAGTGAAGACCCTTCAGCTGCATCTGCAGGTCGAGGACTCTTCACTGAAACAAACAAACAAACCAAATAAGAAACTGCAAAATAAAGTGAAACAGAGTAAAATTTACATGTGTGATGTGGAATGTATACACGTAGAAATCCAGCGAAGATAACTTGAGGCCGCTTTATCTTCATTCCTGTCTTGAAAAACAGAGCAAACACAAACAACAAAACAAACAATAAAAACATGTGCTAAAAGGGAGAGGAAACACAAAAATACAAAAGCTGCAAAGGAATACATGGAAATGGATTAGTACAATTTAAAGCTAACATGCCATTAAAACTAACATTCATCCCTGTGCCTCTATGACTCTACTAACAGCAACCGGATGTTGACTGTTTTATATTAAAAAAAGCTATGGGCCACCGCGAGCCCCGTCAGACTAGTGCGCGCGTGCAGCTGGTACTGTTCGACTAGTGTCCTCACACGTACTATCGCAGACTACCCAACACTGCAACAGGGATCTCTCATGTCATAGTATCACGTGAGTCAATGAATCCGCAGTCGCCCGCAGTAAGGGATGGTATCCAAGTGCGCAACTGAGCAGTGAAATCCACCCTAAGACATTGAACTCCTATGAGCATGCCCTCTAACAACGCGTTAGCGCTAACAGTAATCGGAATTACAATTAAATTGTTGGCCTTCACGCGAAGACAGCGCTTTGCAAACGAATTTTGCGAGTCGAATGTGATTCTACATTTATGAGAGTTTGAATGTGTTTCCACATTCGATCGGAGAAGCCGACCAGTTTAACGGAAATTTTGATCTCACTAAAACGTGTCACCAGGCACCTGTGACTTTGTATCGCGAGCCCAAATTATTGTTCTAAATACCGCGCCTATCCAATGCAATGCAAATAATTTTGCCCCAGATTTAATTACCCAAACGGAAAACTGGAATTTTATACTTCTCCACAGTAACAGTTTACTGCTTTGAAATATTAAATTCATATTTAATTAACGCGAGAGTCGAGAAATTGCAAAAGAATAACACGTGCTTCTAGACCCGGCTCGAATCAACCCAAGAACCAGTGGCGACGTGGTATATATACTGTTTGGACCCGATCGATATGCGTGCTGCGATCTCATTCGCTGAGCCATATCCCCCACCACATTCCCTATATCTGTAATGTTAAATAATGGCATGTTATTTGAAGTACAATTTTATTGTTTTATTATAAATAAAAATGTTGCATTATGCGATTTTTAAGGATTATTATGATAATTATTTATTTTATTAAACAGCATTGGAATATTGTTATCCGAAAGACCCATGCCAGTAATCAGGACGGAATAGCTGCAAACTTCAATCAATATCTTTGCTATTTGAATTACATTTGATTTCGTGTTATTAATTTAATTAAGGTATTAATTTAAGTATATTAAGGGATTTAATTACATTCAATAGGCAATTATTGCGTAATTGCATTATAATTAATGTGTTAACACATCATTCTTGCACATTCTAATTTTTCAGTCCATTTGTACCATCATTTTCACATAAATTGCCCTGTCATGTGTTTCCTAATTGCGATACAGAAAATCTTTATAATAAGTCTTATAGAACTTTTACTCCTCTACAATTTTTAATTAGAGATTTTTTCCCTAAAGTGTCACCGTATCAAGAAATGGCTTAAAAGTTGTGAAATTAGGGCAACACTTTCCCATAGGAAACACCTATTTTCATCTGCTACGCACTTATACATTATTTCAGGAAAAAATGCTTCAAATGAAACTTGCACAGAACTAAATTCTCTACAAGATTGATTTGAAACATTTTTCTCCAAAACAATTAGGAAACACACTAGAAGACGAAAACCTTGGTAGCCGACGCACGGGGTAAAGCAAAATTTTTGAATTCAAATAAAATTGTTTTCTGGCATTGCAAATATGTTTAAACTTGTTTTTAGGTCTTTCTGAGACAATTCTGGGTTAAAATCATTAATTGTTTCACAAATCAGACATTGTTTAACAGTGTAAAGATATTTTCAAGTTGATAAATATTTCAGAAACTCGTATACAAAGTTTAGGCTTGTCTTTTATACATTCGGCTGATTATTGTCTGCAAAAAGAATTATGCTGCATATTTTTCATAATTAAATCTGTGTAATTATAATTCAAATGCATTGAAACACGACCCTCCTTACAAATAACTGTTATTCACTTTCAAATTCTCAAAAATAATGTTTGAATTAGAAACTAGACTAATAGGCGGGGCTTAGATGCACTGCAAGCTATGTCAGTACTTCTCAGCTAATGGGAGCGCTGGAAACCTCTGCTAGACATATCAATTTTTCACTACTCCAAGTAGTATATATATTTATCTGTGTAAAATTTTAAACTGCACAACTGCGATGAATACTTGATGTTTTTAGGAAATTGTAGGTTCCCTAGCATCAGTTTCATTGTTAATTGTTAACATAAACAGTTTAAAATTGTCTTTTCACGTGATTTCTCGTTATATAAATCTTCAATCTCGTAAAATATCGGATGGCATAGTTTTTGACAATTTAATATTTTTTGGAACAAGATAGCGATGTGCGGTTTTCACTGATCTATTTAACATAAAATTAGCTATCTTTTAAAGTATAATACACAATTTTATCACGTGTTGTTACTTAAATATTGAATTTGTTTATCAAGATTTTTGAAAGAGGCTTAGCATATGTATGCACAAAAATATGAAAAATGTTTTAATTAAAAATAATAGAAAATTTAATTCTAAACAATATTTATTTGAAGTATTTTTCTCTAAAATAATTAGAAAACGATCTCCAGTTGAAATTACTAAAAAATTTACAACTATAATCTCTTTGCCGTCCGAGCTGCGAAAACTACCTTTTTTACATTGATTTTTTAAGCGCTGAACGGTTAGCCAAATCTCTGTACATTTTCATTGAGATGAAGGTCTGTAATGTCCTGCTTTGATCTGCAATTGCATATGTCACAACTACACATTACTCTAAGCAGGGTACCACATTGAAACATCCCCATTTCCGGCGCGGCAAGCGGGAAATTTGCGCATTTTGGCAGTCTTCGCCGAGCGGCTAACAGCTCGGCGTATATATCACATTGTTAAGTAACCTAAGGAAGCGCGGACTTTTAGATGGGTGACCGCTGTGTCGCAGTTTTAGTTTTTTACACTGTAATATTTTTTGGAACGAGATAGCGATGTGCGGTTTTCACTGATCTATTCAGCATAAAATTAGCTATCTTTTAAAGTTTAATATAATATACAAAAATATGAAAAATGTTTCAATTAAAATTGATAGAAAATTAAATTCTAAATAATATTTATTTGATGAATTTTTCTCTAAAATAATTAGAAAACGATCGACAGTTGAAAGTCTAACAAAATATTTACAACTTCAATCTCTTTTCCGTCCGAGTTGCTAGAACTACCTGTTTTGCATAGATTTTTAAGCGCTGAACGGTTGGGCGAAATCTTTGTACATTTTCATTGAAATGACGATCTGTAATAACTTTTAAAAAAGAGGTGTGAACCTATCCCCACAAGAAGATGAGCCAGGCTTTATTGTTGCAATATTAGCTTGTAAAATGTAATAATATGTAAATAGTAAATTGTATTCTGTTTGAAAATACCCATAAGTGTATTTAAAATTATTTATTTTATTTTATTTGTATCAATAAATTAAATTTTTGTATAAAACTTCATATTTTTTATTTAAATTAATTATTTTAAATTTTAATATGAGTCCTGCCATATGATAGTAAATAATTGAGCCTTAAATAACAAATGCTAGTTACATAGCATAAACAAATGATCAAGGCAAGCTATCGTGTTGTTTCTCTCTAGCACATTGAGCTGCCATGACCTACGTGATTTTAAGATTTACTCACAAAATAAATGTATCCCCCAATGAAATAATTTATTTACAACGATTTAAATCAAAATTGATTAAAATATGGTATTGTGTCATAAATGAAATAAAAAATTCATTGTACAAAAAATTGCTTCAAATAAAACCAACCGAGAAAAAATTGAAGAGTATTTTCTTTTATTACGAATTTTTTGTAGTCAGTCGTTTGTTTACAAATCGCCAAAAACTTTTTTGTCGATCTTAGGACGAGATTCCTTCTGCCATCTCCTGCCAAATTTGTAAACTATACTCTGTGATCTACTTCCGCATAATTCAAATTCCACAGTAGCTTTGTGCTATCACTCGTTCGAAAAATCAATATCTTGGATTCGGCGCAATGCGTTCTAATTTGAAATTTGAATCGATATGATTTAAAATCATTTATTTCACATCACTCATTTAAAAATGTTTTTAAGACTTGTGTAAGACAGCACGAGATTGTCAAAAGTTGTATTGAATTAACAATAAATAAATATATTCAAATACTTTTTAAATTTAAACAGCCTGTGGTAAATGCACAGCTGAAGGTTTCTGAAGATGCTGTAATGTATTCGTGCGCTGAATAGGCGTTGAAATCTCCTGAAAGTAGAGCAGAATGTGATTCAGGACGAATTCAATTGCAAAATAATGTTTTCGTTGTGTTTATTTTACAAAATATGTGGAAATAAATGGTTTGTCTTGTTGTTTCAAGTATCCTAGCGTCATCTGTTGGATTAATAATTAGCTAACTGTTATTACTAATTAGCAATGACATTTCATTGCAAATGGCTGTGTTGTTTAATAATTTCGTTACAGTTTGATGATATTCTCAGCGTTTTAGTTGTATTTTTATACGTTTAGCATTGAAATTGTGTTTTAATGTTGTGCAAATGCCTGCAGCAGTACTTAGAAAATACAGCAGATATCATAATATTCCCGTATACCGTAAGTATTGTTTATAACTATTACTGCTTTGTCATTTTGATTCATTCAAGTTAATGCTGCAGAATGGTATTAAACATTATAATAGGCAACTCTTTTGCTTTCAGGGTTCTTTTAGCACAATAGTCGAGCTTCAAATAAATATATCATCACGTAATTCATTCAAATTGCAAGTTTACAACTAAAGATCTCAACCAACAACATCTTCTAGCATGATCTTTAGCTATCAGCTGTCAAATTAGAGTCTACGGGATGAAGTGCAAGATAGATTTCATAACTGGTATTAAATCTAGAAGAATTGAGTAGTCAAAACATTGCGTGACTGTCTGCCAAATGGCAAAAGGATGTAGGTAAATCAAACAAAATAAACATTTTACTTATTTATTGACATAAACAAACTAATTTTATATTCTATTTTATAGGATACAATTACAATTACTGCTGAGAAATGGAACCATCTGGTAGATCTTCTGTGGCTGTAATGATTGTTCTAGAACAGACCGGAATGCTCCTCTGCAGAAATTGTCAAATTTAAAAATTGTTCTGAACTTCTTTATACTTCAAAATGTTGCAATTTATTTATTCCAATATACATTAATAAGTAATTAATTTGAATATTGTTTTAATCTATATATTTATTTATATAATTGTTTATTTACATTTGATTTGCACTTTTCAAGGTACAATGATGATAATATTGCTCGCTGGGTTCCTCAGGATTCTGCTGAGTTCTGGTAATAAAACGAGCCAGCTGGTCAACCTCGAAATAAACAGCAACAGCCTCTTCGTCAAGAATCAAATCAGATGTTTGAATATTCACATAAACTGTAAGTCATTTAGTTTCTTTCTAGTTTATCATTATTTATTATTGTTTACTGTATTTGAAGCTGCAGAATGATAATAAACATTATAATAAACAATTCCTTTATTTGTAGGTTTCTTTTAGTGCAAGAGTTGAACTGTTCAATAAATAGATCATCACGTCAAGTTTGCAACTACAAATATCAATCGACAACATCTTCTAGCAGGATCAACAGCTACTAGCTGTTAAATTACAGCCTCCAGGATGAGGCGCAAGGATGAATTCAAAACTGAAATTTAATGAAGAGGATTTGAGCTGTCTAAATATTGATTGACTGTCAAACAGCAAAAGGACGCAGGTATTTGAAACAAAAAAAATATATTTAACCAAATTATTTATTGTTTAAATACGAACTAAATTTCTGTTCTTCTGCAGGTTCTAGAATGTAGAATCATCGGTTAGGTCTTCTATCCTCGTGAGCGTCATTCTACATCAACTTTAAATCATCACCAGTAGCAGCTGTTAAATTTGAAGATTCTTCTGCCATTTCTTCGAAACTTCAAAATGTTGCAATTTATTTATTAATAAAAAATGAAATTAAATATTGTTTTAAGTCTCTATATTTATTTGTAAATATTTACAAGTATTTATTAATATTTTATTTATACTTTACAGGACGCAATGCAGACAATATTGCTCGCTGGGTTCCTCGGGATTCCGCAGAGTTCTGCTGATACAAAAAACCATCCGGACAACTTCAAGAATAGACGACACATTTGCTGACCCAAGAGAAACTGCTGCAGCATCTCTGTCAAGGATCAGCGTCTGAACACCTGGAATAATATATTCTGTTGTTCAATAACTCATAAACTATTTAATTTATAGTTTTAATAATTGAAATTATATTCCTTAGTAATTTAGGCATTAAGAATTGTTGGATTTATTAATAATTTGTAAAAAATACTTGAGATATTGGCAAAATAAAAATGTACGAATGAAGTCATACTAAACATTATTTATCATTAATAACTCAAAAAGTTTTAAAGCTATGGCATGAATTCTGACAAATATGGATGGACCACGATGTCTAGTATTAAAAATTACTAGATTTGTTAGAATTTCGCGAAACTTTACTGACTTCTTAGTGAAAATAAAATTTGTTTGGTGTGACGCCATGTTGAAATATTTGTTTTGCTAATATCTTCAGAACCATTTAAGTTAAAATGATCTACACACAAACTTCTAAATTTTAATTAATTATAAAGTTAGTAAATATCACATTTGTAATATATCATTGTTAATTAACAAGATACAGGCGATATAAAAATGTCCGTCTACCTGTCATGGCGGATATTTTTCTATTGTTGATAAATCTTAAACAATTCCAGCTACAATAGTCCAGTTTGAAATTTACATCCCTTAATTAGTCGTAGAGTTAGGATATATCACATTTGTTAATTTGTTATTGTTAATTATCAAGATACAGGCAATATAAAAATGCTCGTCTACCTGTCATGGCGGATATTTTTCTATTGTTGATAAATCTTTAACAATTCGAGCTACAATAGTCCAGTTTGAAATTTTCATCCCTTAATTAGTCGTAGAGTTAGGATATATCACATTTGTTAATTTATTATTGTTAATTATCAAGATACAGGCACTATAAAAATGCTCGTCTACCTGTCATGGCGGATATTTTTCTATTGTTGATAAATCTTTAACAATTCAAGCTACAATTATCCAGTTTGAAATTTTCATCCCTTAATTAGTCGTAGAGTTAGAATATATCACATTTGTTAATTTATTATTGTTAATTATCAAGATACAGGCAATATAAAAATGCTCGTCTACCTGTCATGGTGGATATTTTTCTATTGTTGATAAATCTTTAACAATTCGAGCTACAATAGTCCAGTTTGAAATTTTCATCCCTTAATTAGTCGTAGAGTTAGGATATATCACATTTGTTAATTTATTATTGTTAATTATCAAGATACAGGCACTATAAAAATGCTCCTCTACCTGTCATGGCGGATATTTTTCTATTGTTGATAAATCTTTAACAATTCGAGCTACAATAGTCCAGTGTGAAATTTTCATCCCTTAATTAGTCGTAGAGTTAGGATATATCACATTTGTTAATTTATTATTGTTAATTATCAAGATACAGGCAATATAAAAATGCTCGTCAACCTGTCATGGCGGATATTTTTCTATTGTTGATAAATCTTTAACAATTCGAGCTACAATAGTCCAGTGTGAAATTTTCATCCCTTAATTAGTCGTAGAGTTAGGATATATCACATTTGTTAATTTATTATTGTTAATTATCAAGATACAGGCAATATAAAAATGCTCGTCAACCTGTCATGGCGGATATTTTTCTATTGTTGATAAATCTTTAACAATTCAAGCTACAATTATCCAGTTTGAAATTTTCATCCCTTAATTAGTCTTAGAGTTAGGATATATCACATTTGTTAATTTATTATTGTTAATTATCAAGATACAGGCAATATAAAAATGCTCGTCAACCTGTCATGGCGGATATTTTTCTATTGTTGATAAATCTTTAACAATTCGAGCTACAATAGTCCAGTTTGAAATTTTCATCCCTTAATTAGTCGTAGAGTTAGGATATATCACATTTGTTAATTTATTATTGTTAATTATCAAGATACAGGCACTATAAAAATGCTCCTCTACCTGTCATGGCGGATATTTTTCTATTGTTGATAAATCTTTAACAATTCAAGCTACAATTATCCAGTTTGAAATTTTCATCCCTTAATTAGTCGTAGAGTTAGGATATATCACATTTGTTAATTTATTATTGTTAATTATCAAGATACATGCAACATAAAAATGCTCGTCTACCTGTCATGGCGGATATTTTTCTATTGTTGATAAATCTTTAACAATTCGAGCTACAATAGTCCAGTTTGAAATTTTCATCCCTTAATTAGTCGTAGAGTTAGGATATATCACATTTGTTAATTTATTATTGTTAATTATCAAGATACAGGCACTATAAAAATGCTCGTCTACCTGTCATGGCGGATATTTTTCTATTGTTGATAAATCTTTAACAATTCGAGCTACAATAGTCCAGTTTGAAATTTTCATCCCTTAATTAGTCGTAGAGTTAGGATATATCACATTTGTTAATTTATTATTGTTAATTATCAAGATACAGGCACTATAAAAATGCTCGTCTACCTGTCATGGCGGATATTTTTCTATTGTTGATAAATCTTTAACAATTCGAGCTACAATAGTCCAGTTTGAAATTTTCATCCCTTAATTAGTCGTAGAGTTAGGATATATCACATTTGTTAATTTATTATTGTTAATTATCAAGATACAGGCACTATAAAAATGCTCGTCTACCTGTCATGGCGGATATTTTTCTATTGTTGATAAATCTTTTATCAATTCAAGCTACAATAGTCCAGTTTGAAATTTTCATCCCTTAATTAGTCGTTGAGTTAGGATATATCACATTTGTTAATTTATTATTGTTTATTAACAAGATACAGGCAAAATAAAATACTCGTATATTTGTCATGGCGGATTTTTTTTTAGACAGTAATGAAGGTGAATGGGAGATGCAGTTGAAGAGTCTTCAAGTGAGCTTCACTTCTTGTAGTCAACACCCCACCACCAGGAGATATAGATGCAGAACCTACAAGGGAGTCTTCAATATAGTTCGCCGTTCCCAACACAAATGTAAGTTTATTAAATTAATTTATTAATTATTGATTTACTAATGTATTTGTTATTATTTTGTTGTATTTGGTATTCTGCATCACCGTGGAGAACTTCACCATAGCGCTCTAGAGGTCATCTTCTGCGTGCCCTGCTGTTCGTGAGTCTAGTGTCTTCACCCCTGGATGAATATCGTTATTTTTGTACCAATAAATAAATGTATTTATATATATAAATAATATTAAAATAAATAAATATGAATGTAATATAATAAACGATAAAATAAATATGTATTTTTAAAATGACGTCTTTCATTTAAAATCTACCCCATGGTCTAATAAATTAAAAGCTAATAAGAGTTTGTCTTGAGAAAATACTTATTTGAAATATTAAATTTTAATATCCATACTGCCATCTATTGACACGGCTAAACACTCTCAGACCTTGCGATTCGATTTCAAATGCGGTCCTTGAAAACATCACTTCATAATAGTTCACGAATTTGCTAAGAGATGGCAGCACTATCGGATGTGAAAAAATCAATTAGTGAATTTGTTCACATTTGAAAAAACAAACCACTAATTGATTTCATCATGGTTCACAAATGCACTAAGAGATGGCGCAACTATCGGATGTGAAAAAATCAATTAGTGGATTTGTTCACACTAATTGATTTCATCATGGTTCACAAATGTACTAAGAGATGGCGCAACTATCGGATGTGAAAAAATCAATTAGTGGATTTGTTCACATTTGAAAAAACCAAATCACTAATTGATTTCATCATGGTTCACAAATGTACTAAGAGATGGCGCAACTATCGGATGTGAAAAAATCAATTAGTCGATTTGTTCACATTTGAAAAACAACAAAATCACTAATTGATTTTTTCACATCCGATAGTGCTGCCATCTCTTAGTACATTTGTGAACCATTATGAAGTGAAGTATTCAATTAACAAATCACTAATTGATAAGGGTATGCCCTACGCCCTTGTCCTTCTAGTATGTTATTAAGGGCAACGCTACAAGCAGGGGTTTGGCTGCAGGGGGGCCCCCAATTTCATTATTTTTGCGATATCTCTTACCGTTTCCGAGATATGAGGGTTTAAAGATTTTAAACGCATCCCCTAAGATATCCACCCTATTATCAACTTTTTTGGTGTTTTTTCTCGCTGATCAGATAGAACAGGGTAATATCTCGGACCAATTTTTTCAGATTTTCAATATCTCTTACCGTTTCAAAGATACAACCCTTAGAAAATCAAATAGAACCCTACATTATCTACCCTATTATCAAGTTTTTGGGTGTTTTTTCTCACTAATCAGAATGTGTTAGGCAATATCTCGGGAACGTCTTTACGCATTTTCGATATCTTTTACCATTTAGAAGATACAGCCCTTTAAAAAGTGACATTTTAAGGGCTGTTTCTCTTAATTGGTTGGTGATATCGAAAATTCGATAAAACCTTCCCGAAATATTACCTTGCACATTCTAATTAGTGAGAAAAAACACCTAAAAACTTGATAATAGGGTAGATATTTTAGGGGATGCGTTTTAAATCTTTAAACCCGTCAATCAAAAGGATAATTAAACAAAGCAAGGAAAAAGAAGGGTACATTTAGTAAAGAAAAGTATAATTTTACATATTTTATTGCAGTAAATTAATATTTCTTACAAAATATATACACATAAACAATAAATATCATAAACTAAATAAAATTTTTGCAATGACCATTTTTAATTTGTCAATATCTTCTTAATTAACAATAATAAATTAACAAATGTGATATGTCCTAACTCCACGACTAATTAAGGGATGAAAATTTCAAACTGGACAATTTTAGCTCAAATTGTTTTAGAATTATCAACAATAGAAAAATATCCGCCATGACAGGTAGACGAGCATTTTTATATTGCCTGTATCTTGTTAATTAACAATAATAAATTAACAAATGTGATATGTCTTAACTCTACGACTAATTAAGGGATGAAAATTTCAAACTGGACAATTGTAGCTCGAATTGTTTTAGAATTATCAACAATAGAAAAATATCCGCCATGACAGATAGACGAGAATTTTTATATTGCCTGTATCTTGTTAATTAACAATAATAAATTAACAAATGTGATATGTCCTAACTCCACGACTAATTAAGGGATGAAAATTTCAAACTGGACAATTTTAGCTCAAATTGTTTTAGAATTATCAACAATAGAAAAATATCCGCCATGACAGGTAGACGAGCATTTTTATATTGCCTGTATCTTGTTAATTAACAATAATAAATTAACAAATGTGATATGTCCTAACTCTACGACTAATTAAGGGATGAAAATTTCAAACTGGACAATTTTAGCTCAAATTGTTTTAGAATTATCAACAATAGAAAAATATCCGCCATGACAGGTAGACGAGCATTTTTGTATTGCCTGTATCTTGTTAATTACCAATAATAAATTAACAAATGTTATATGTCCTAACTCTACGACTAATTAAGGGATGAAAATTTTAAACTGGACAATTTTAGCTCAAATTGTTTTAGAATTATCAACAATAGAAAAATATCCGCCATGACAGGTAGACGAGCATTTTTATATTGCCTGTATCTTGTTAATTAACAATAATAAATAAACAAATGTGATATGTCCTAACTTTACAACTAATTAAGGGATGAAAATTTCAAACTGGACAATTGTAGCTCAAATTGTTTTAGAATTATCAACAATAGAAAAATATCCGCCATGACAGATAGACGAGAATTTTTATATTGCCTGTATCTTGTTAATTAACAATAATAAATTAACAAATGTGATATGGCCTAACTCCACGACTAATTAAGGGATGAAAATTGCTTCCGGAATGCTCCAGGTTACCTCTGAAGATGTTCACGATGGTGACGATGTCCGCTACTCGAAGATGCTGTACTGGGATGTCCAGAGATCAAAAAATCTGAAAAGAAATAACACTTTATTCAGTTAAATTTGTACATGGATATGTTGTTACGAAAGGCATTGAATGGAACGGATGGTGTACGTATAGTGCATGAGTTAGCTCATGAGGATGATGTTGTTGTGTTGGGTGAAACTGAAGAGCAATTGAGAAGAATTGTAAACATAAATCTGTTACTGAATATAAATGTAAAGTGTTGGTGTTTGAGAAGAATGATTTGGTTACTGGTTGCAATGAATATTTGGGTAGAATGTTTTCGAGGGATGGACGTATTGGCCGGAAGGTTGAAAGGTGGGTGTCTGCAGGTTTCAAGGTAGTTCTGGGTACATTTGCTCGAAACGTGAAAGCATCTAGAGATGCTCGATTGAGTGTTATAATGGTGTGTTAGTGCCTACATGGTTCTGAATGTTGGGTATGGATGAAGAAGCATAAACGATGCATAACTGCTGTAGAAATGAGGTATTTGAGAGGAGTGATTGATGGTTTGTTGCGTGAATAATGGATGTATGAATGTGGACGAGGCGAAAATGGTGGAATGTTTGGAGGAGATTGATTGTGATTCTGGGTTCCTGCTACCCCACTGAGTGGAATATAGCGTGATGTTATGTATGCATGTTCAGTTCATGAATAAATAAATTCTGTTTCAAATAACATCTTGAAACTTAAGAAAACTGTAGCAAGAATTGTAAACAAATAAATGTATAAGCTGTCATTTAAAATGCACCAAAATTATAAAGTTTTTAATGCTCTTTTATTGTCTCATTGTCCTTAATCCATGCATAAGAGTTTAGGTAAAATTAGCAGTGACCTAACACAAAATAATTAAAGATTTTCTGAGAAACGAAAGATCTGATTTTGCTCGACGTCTCTGGATTCTTCCCTATATTGTAACACTTATTTTAATGCCTGGACGGCGATCGTATGATAGAAGAAGATACACGCGATCACTCACATAGAATTCGAACACAGATGGATTCAAAATGTCAAATTATTAACTGAGATATTTCCAAACAGCCTCTGTACTTACAATTAAATAAAATTCTACAGTTGATAAACAAATATACAGTCAATGGAACAATTTCCAGCAAATAATAAAAATGTGATGATTAATTGAACCAGCAGAAAATTCTGAAAGATATTCTTATCTTGATAGTGAAGCACAAACTGGAACTATTAATTAATGATTTATTTCTAGTCCAAGAGGTGATTAAAATCATATACGCCATTCTTTTCACTTGTAGCAGCTCTACATATTCTCTGCAGGTCTCAATAGCATCTTCAGGATATTTTCCAGGCTAAGTTGAAATAATGTAAGGTTTAAGAAACAATTTCTACAGGCATGACTAAAACACAACGTCAGGAGATGTTTAGTGCCATGCACTTCAATATCTTACACTTTTAGTAGCTTTGTATGGGCTGTGTGTGCCCCAGTAACTTCTCCATGAAACAGAAGATTGATCAGGCCCAGACACAACCTTGTTGTCATCTCCGGAAACTATTTATGTTCCGGTAGCAATTTCTGTGCAGTGTATGACATTTTATAGATCACTATTCAATTCCTCAGACTTTATTAAGTTTTTAACACCATTTCCTACCTGGATTCATCGTTTGTACAGAATTTTATGGATGTTACACTTACTTCGCAACGATCAACTTCAACAAACTTACTTTACTCGAAGCTGTACCCGACACAAATATGTTAATTGCCCTTGTACTAATGTCAATATATAGCTTAGAGTTTCAAATTTCATATTCTAACTAGTAATTGTAGTAAACACTTATAATATTAAAAGAATCAATTAGAACATGAGACGGGAACAATTTTAGGTTAATAAACATGGAGAATATGTCACGTGCTCAAGTGAAAGTAATGTTTGATGAATTTCAGGACTGTAATGTATCCAAAAGCTCTGAGTTAATTTAAAATAATGTTTTTGAATGATTTTAGGGCCCAAGAACACGTCAATTATTTAAAAACACATAATTCGTAATGTGTTTGTATGACTATTTATATTGTAAAAAATCTTCTAAATGCTTTTGAATTCGCAATTCTACCTAGTTACATTAGCTAAATACTAGAAATAAAATTAATTTAATGTCTAATTTGTCCAGAATAATGAAGAAATGTAAAAGATAAAAGTCATTAAAATTTCGATGAACATCAACTTCGTTAAAGCTTCCAGCTGTCAGATAGAATTTTTAGCTGCATTTTTCTCGAAAACTATAGAACTTGGAGAAAAGTCGAATAAGAATAAAATATTCTCTGAAAAATAATCTATCTAATGCATATTTTATGGAAATTTGATAATTTATTTTAAAATATTTCAAAAATTTGATAATTGAATTTTTAACATTAAGGGTATATGGAAAGTGGTGGGAGATTCGGCTCGGCGAATCAGATCGCGGCACGGGTCCGGAGTAGTATATAAGCAGAGGGTTGAAACTGTTCAATTCAGTCGAGTGATATCGGTGTAGACTCACGCGTGTTTTTCTCTTGTGCAATTTCTCGACTCTCGCGTTAATTAAATACGAATTTAATATTTCAAAGCAGTAAAGTGTTACTGTGGAGAAGTATAAAATTCCAGTTTTCCGTTTGGGTAATTAAATCTGGGGCAAAATTATTTGCATTGCATTGGATAGGCGCGGTATTTAGAACAATAATTTGGGCTCGCGATACAAAGTCACAGGTGCCTGGTGACACGTTTTAGTGAGATCAAAATTTCCGTTAAACTGGTCGGCTTCTCCGATCGAATGTGGAAACACATTCAAACTCTCATAAATGTAGAATCACATTCGACTCGCGAAATTCGTTTGCAAAGCGCTGTCTTCACGTGAAGGCCAACAATTTAATTGTAATTCCGATTACTGTTAGCGCTAACGCGTTGTTAGAGGGCATGCTCATAGGAGTTCAATGTCTTAGGGTGGATTTCACTGCTCAGTTGCGCACTTGGATACCATCCCTTACTGCGGGCGACTGCGGATTCATTGACTCACGTGATACTATGACATGAGAGATCCCTGTGCAGTGGTGGGTAGTCTGCGATAGTACGTGTGAGGACACTAGTCGAACAGTACCAGCTGCACGCGCGCACTAGTCTGACGGGGCTCGCGGTGGCCCATAGCTTTTTTTAATATAAAACAGTCAACATCCGGTTGCTGTTAGTAGAGTCATAGAGGCACGGGAATGAATGTTAGCTTTAGTGGCATGCTAGCTTTAATTTAATTTAAGTTAGACTTAAGGGCACTAATCCATTTCCTTGTATTCCTTTGCAGCTTTTTCTTTCAGCATTTTCTTCCACCGTGGGACACTTTTCTCTTGCTTTTGTATTTTTGTGTTTTCTCTCCCTCTTAGCACATATGTTTTTATTGTTTGTTTTGTTGTTTGTGTTTGTTCTGTTTTTCAAGACAGGAATGAAGATGAAGCGGACTCAAGTTATCTTCGCTGGATTTCTACGTGTAAACATTCCACATCACACATGTAAATTTTACTCTGTTTTAATTTATTTTACAGTTTCTTATTTGGTTTGTTTGTTTGTTTCAGTGACTAGTCCTCAACTGGCAGATGAAACTGAAGAGGCTTCATCCAGGAGATGCAGTTGCAGAGCCTTCAATATAGTTCGGCGTCTTCAACACCCATGTAAGTCCATTTAATTAATGAATTGAATGATTTCTAATGTATTTTTGTTTGTTTAGTGGGCAGCTTCACCACTTCTCTATCTTAGGTTTTGGGAAGTTTTCCTAAGATGTCCGGTAAATGCCAGAGAAGTTTCAGTCTCTTGCTTCCACACACAATTCGGGAGAACTGAACATTCACTATTTTGTACTTCATCAAATAATATAATAAAAATTCTAAACCTGTATTCTTGTATTTTATTTATTGTAAAACTGTTTTATTTATTACCTATATATAATAGTAAAATAATAAAAATATGACAATTAACTAGTTTTTATTCAAACATTCTTTTGAATGGGCTGTATCTCGAAAATATATAGAGATAATAAAACGGGGTGTGAAAAATTGTGGGCTTGGATCTTTTGAAAAATTATGATCTAAATTCATCAATTACTTCAGTCATAAATTTATGTCACCAGACAAAATTTAGTTAGTTCAGATAAACTGACAGATTAATTTACCAGACGTAAAAAACTGATCCCAACACAATAAAAATTTACACACAATTGTACAATGTTGTTATTAATCAAATGAAAATATTTTATTTATACAAAAAAATCTGCGATGAATCCAAATATCAAAACAAAAACCAATTATCTCAAATAGTTTTCAAGTGACATGCCCTCAAAATTGAGTAATTTTCTTTTCTTACGGATGACTTTCCTCTCCGGATTGCAAGCTTTCGTTGTCACTCTCCCCTTTGGAATCCAAACTCGGGTACTCCAAAGATCCAGTGCTGTAGATCGACCCGGAGCACCTCCTCTGAGGTTGCTGCGTGTACGAACTGACCCGTGGTTGACCAGCAGAGGTCAACGTGGTGGTATCATGATTTCCGAGGCTCTGTAATGGGGCGGAGCCCTAGGGAAGAGCCCCTGGTTGTGCCCTGAACTCATGTCAGAACCCAGTCTTGTAGGACTGTTAAAGAAGAAATAACTTGTGAACGGTACGAAATATAAATTTAAATAAATACTTTGAATCACGGTAAAATGTTCCTGAGTTATTTTAGAGAAAACTGTTTCAAATAAAACAGGTAGAAAATTTAGTTGTCCACAAGTTTTAAGTTGAAGCATTTTTCGCTAAAACGATTCAGGAACGCCTGGGAGCATCATATGTCTGATTGCAACAACCAAAACGAGTCGGAATCATTTAAGTAGCTAAATATGCTGAATATGCAATAAAAATGAAATAGTATTCTCAGCTGTTGTTTTATTATTTAAAGGTTTCTGAATCACATTAGAGAAAAATACTTGAAATAAAACAGATAGAAAATTTAATTTTCTACAAGTGTACTTGAAGCATTTTACTGTAAAATGGTTCAAAAACGTTTGATTATTGCAATCATCTCAATATTGTTGTAATCATATAAATGGTGCTGTCAAACGTTCCTGAATTATTTTAGAGAAAAATGCTTCAAGTAAAACTTGTATAAAATTAAATTCTCTATCGGTTTTACTTGAAACATTTCTCTTTAAAATGATTCCAGTACATAATGTCAGCTACGTAATTCAGTTATTTTTTCATTCCATCAGAAATAGAAATGGGTGTTGTAATGTAACCTTCAGATAAAGTGAAATTGTGAATTCTTTTATTTTCTGATAGTTTCTGTGATGACTTTCAGTTCTCAAGAACTTGAAGGAGTCTAGAACTAGATCAAATCACCTCTGGAGAAGAAACGACATCGAGAACGTAATTGTTTTTGTCTGCAATAGTGAATGTAAAAAATTGAAATTAAGATGTCGAGAATTTTCCATTTAAAATCACTATTTCTGGAGAAAATCAAATAAAAATTTGTACAGCAGATAAATATAGTAGAAGGAATCCAATATTTCAAACAGATTTCAAATATCTCTAATCGGTAAAAAGTTACGCGCCGTCAAAGTTGAACATTTTTTCGAAACATTTCTCTAATCTTTGATGATTCATAAAAAATGTATTACTTAAGATATTAACATAAAAATTAACTTATTCCACAAGTAATCCATGCTGAACATGCTCATCGACTCAGGTTTGAAATATCTCTTGCCGTTTTTGAGTTACGAGTCACTAAACATTCTACGGCCACTTATGTCATCAACTCAAACTTTATACAATCACCCAAATCACAAAAAAATTTGCCTCAACATTGCCCAAACTAGATTTTTTGTAAGTTCCAGGTCCGAAATAGGGGGATAGGGCATTAAAGTCAAACTTCTGAGACATGAAAATTTTTCGAAAAAATTCAATACCCCTTGGCTTTTTACAGATTTTGGGCTATTTTCAGACTTTTTGTTCTAGCGCTTCGCTACATGGGGCGATTATAACGAAACTTTGCATACTTATAGAACTTTTGACGCGGAATCGAATGGTGAAGACTAGAACAACGTATCTCTTTTAGTTCACGAGATATGGGTGAGGGAATTTTTTTGAGGGAAAAAATTCAAAAAAATAAAAATCTCTCAAAATTTGTTTATAGGTTAATTTAAGTATGTATACTTCAAAACTGTCGGCAGTTTTTCGATATCTCGCTTAGTTTTTAAGTTACGGTCCTGGAAAGTGTCCATATTTGGATATTTTCATGATTTTTGTCATCTTTTAAACTTTGGTTAATAAATTCTTTATTTATTGAGCAAATGCGAAAATGCGATAAAAATTGATGCAGTTTATATTTAAGGAATTGCCAATCTAGGAAATGAATCAGATTTAAATTATCTCTTCTGGTTTTGAAGATACAAGCAATTGAATATGAATATATTCACAATTGGACTATTTTTTAATCATAGGTCAATAAAACAATAACCCATCAATTAATTCCATGCATAATATTATTACTTATACAAAAAACTATAAGGAATTGAACATCAACAGCACACTGTCAAATACTACGTAAAACAAAAAGGCATCAAACTAAGCACTATGATTTTTTGTTAAAAAAAAAGGAACATCGAATTCTGCTGTTTTGTAGTCTTAAAACAAATTAAAATCATCAATCTCCATATAGAACAAGCAGGGAAAACAAGAGAGCAGCAACATACTGCAGTGACTCGAAACAAATAACAATCTAAAATAGCAGACAATCGAATTCTGCTGTCTAAAAAAATCACTAAACAGTTGAACATCAACAGCACATTGTACAAAACTAACATAAAACAAAACGGCATCAAACTAAGCACTATATAGTTTGTTGTTCAAAACAGAACATCGAGCTCAGCTGTTTTTGTTATTAAAACAAATGAGAATCATCAACACTACACTAACCTGTCTTCAAATTCACATTCTGTTATTCCCTTCGTTGCATTTTCACAGTGGAGGATACCTTGATGGGTAGAAATGTATTCTGGCTTTGTAATTTTCTGATCAGATTATCAAGAAAATATTGGACGGAGTCGTTCTGGAATAAACATAGAATTACGATTTAAAAACGTTGTTTTGCTACTTTCACCAGCAACAAGTAACAATAACTTCACTTGATGTTTAAAAAGCTGTTTATCTTTTCCGATCATTCTGTCGATTTCTTGGCTTTTATATCGTTGTTCTAATAATTCTTCAGGGCTGAATTTAAATTGCAAACAGCACACACTTGTCAATACAGTCGCCATTTTACTTAATGGTCGGTAGATTGAACAGAATGACGCTTTAACATTACTGCGCCGATGCAAAAGACAGGGACGGATTTCACATTTACTTACAATAACTTTTATTTAATTTTTTAAATGAAACTATAGTTTATAACCCCGAATAAAAAATCAGCGTTTTAAGCAAGGTACGATTATTTCCCAGCTGTCGAAATTAGCCTTCCCAAAATCAATTGTTACATATCTTTTAGTTATCAAACAAATATTTCTGAAAAGAAATATTCCATTTTTATTTTTGTATAATTTAGCATCACGATTTATTTGTAAATAAAATAAATATAGCATTTCGCTATTCAGCGAATGGTCTGTAAGATCTGTAGTTGCATAACAAAACGGAACACCAAATAATTCATATTTGCAACATAAATCTATCACAGATATTTTTATGTTGCAAATAAAAATGTGTTACAAATTATATCTTTATACGATTTGAGTCTGTTTCTGATAATAAATTATTTAATGCTAATCACCAACTTATACAAGTTGCTTAGTAACTAATGATAAATCAGTATGAGGAAATATATGTTAGATTACAATAATTCACATATTATAATTATTATATTACAATGCAAAATAATTGTTGAACTTTTCAAAAATTATACAAGACAGATAGAAAAACTATGCATAGGCGTATGCAGCATATCGTAGATAATATATTTGTTTTTAGATTTTTCTAAGACAAATCTGGGTTGAAAACATTAAATGATTTATTAATCATACCTTGTTTAACTGTTTAAAGACTTTCAGAATCTCATATACAAAGTTTAGACTTCTCTTTTGAACATTCGTTTGAATTTTCATCTGTAAAAAGAATCGTACTGCATATTTTTCATAATTAAATCTGTTAAATTATAATTCAAATGCATAGAAACACAACCCTGCTTACAAATAACAGTTATTTACTTCCAAATTCTCAAAAATAATGTTTGAATTGAAAACTAGACTAATAGGCGGGGCTTAGAAGCACTGCAAGCTATTCCAGTACTTCTCAGCCAATCACAGCGCTGGAAATCTCTGCTAGGCATATCCATTTTACACTAACGGGTTAAGGGAATTCAATTTGTGCAAGAGATAGTGACAGGAATCTAGTTTGAAATTTTTTAAAATTATTTTTTGTTTCATTTCTTGATAAACGATAAAATTTACAAAGAAATCGTAATAAAAGAATATTTTGAGCTACTTATAATAAGATATCAGATTTTTTTCTTCATTTCTTTCAAAAATACAATACATAATACAAATGTAGAATAAATTAAAAATATTTTATTTTTATAAAAGAAAAACAAACATAAACATGGTTAATATAAATATATTTTTACATTAATTATACAAACAAGTATTATGCTAATATCACGAGTTATTTCCATAATTCTACAACAAAAAATAACATAAGATCTTTAAAATATTCCAAAAGAAATTATCATACCTTAATTTCGAACGACTTTCCTGTTTCTCGAAGAACTTTCTTCAAATAACTATCATTATTTTGTAACAAAACCCTGGGATGATCAAATTCCTTTACCGCACCATCTTCCATAACCAAAATATAATCAGAATCTTCAACAGTTTCCAATCTGTGAGCAATTGTCAAAACAGTATGATCAACAAACTTTGTTTTGACAATATTCTGAATAGTTTTTTCTGTTTCAGGATCTATATTAGCCGTGGCTTCATCAAGAATCAATATTCTATTGTTTCTAATTATTGCTCGAGCTAAACAAATCAGCTGTTTTTGTCCAACACTGAAATTGGAACCATTTTCAGTTATTTTAGTGTTTAAACCATCCACTAGGATGTTTTTCTCGAGGAGGTTAATGTCTTTTAAAACTCTTAAGAGTTCTGAGTCTTCATATTCTTCAAATGGGTCTAGGTTCTTACGAAGACTTCCGGAAAATAGCATTGGTTCTTGAGGTATTATTGACAATTTTGATCTGAGTTGTTGTGGGTCTATTTCTTGTATATTTACACCGTCTATTAATATTTCTCCAGTTGTTTTTGACAGTTGGTAAAGCGCGTTTATTATGGAAGTTTTTCCGCTGCCAGTTCGACCTATGATACCTAATTTCTGTTTTGATTGAATGGAGAAAGAAATATTCTTCAAGATTGGAGGTTTATTTTCTTCGTAATATAAACTAACATCTTTAAATTCTATATTTCCTTCTTCAGGCCAAGTTGCGAGGTTCTTCGAGACATCCCTTACTGGTTCCGTATCTTTAAGTTCTTGATATTCAACTATACGTTCCACAGAAACCATGTGATTCTCCAGTTCTGAAGATTGGCGTATTCCCCATTGAATTGACCCCATCATATTCATTACTTGCGTTATAGCTAGTCCAACGTTTCCTCCATACTCTACACACATTAGAAGGTTTATAATTAATACAATTAACTAATGACAATAGAAGTTACCGTTTCCAAAAACCAGAAAACTGAATATAACCAACGCCAAATAAACAGCACAAACTATTTCCAACCACATAGCAAACATCCTACTAGCAGCTATAGTTAAAAATCTTGCTGTTGTATGGACATTTTGAGTGGAATCAAACTGCATTTGAAGCCGAATTTGAGACTTAAAAGCACGTATAGTACTTAATCCTTGGGCAGAAGTACTTAAATGGTTTAACAAAGGACTTCTGGCTGTAAAAAGAAGAACATCGAGTCATTTAATTAATTTGAAACCTAAATAAGTATTATTTAAGTAATAATATAACAAGAGAGTGAGAATAAATTGAAAATTATTTGAAAGATCTTTGGTAAACTTGATGCCAGGCAATAGCCACGAAAGCTCGTAGGCAAGAATGGCAACAAGTTTGAGAAAGATACTGGAGAATTATTTTTTAATTTATCGAACTCTCGAGTTATTTTTAATTACATTATTTTTTTTATTTCATCATCAGGCATGACACTAAATCTATCTTATTTGCTCATTTTTTCTTTGTTTTGATGATACGAGTAACTATCTGAAAACTGACATTTGTCAACAAAAACAAAAGAGCTACAGAGATTATTCCCGGAAATAATCACTATAGCTTTATTCTCAGTATAAAAATTCATTGTTTTAAGAAAAGTCAAAAATAATCGTTGAAATCTCTTACCGAACGGAAAAGAGAAAACGGCAGTTGTAAATTGTTATCGATTAGTTAGTTTTTGCTCCGCTGTAAGTTTCCTAATTGTTCTAGAGAAAAATGTTTCGTACAAGAATTGTAGAATATTATATGCACTACAATTTTTATTTGAACTATTTTTCTCTAAAATAGCCCATAAACACGCTTGGCAACCATGAACATAGTAAATTGTTTATTGACCAGCTAGTTTTTTCACTGTACTTACTTTACTAATTATCTTAGACAAAAATGTATTAAACAAAGTTTATAGGAAATTTAATGTTCTATAATTTTTATTTGATGCATTTTTCTCTTAAACAATTCAGGAACACTTGACAATCCAAAATACATAAAAGCTATCCAACGAATAATTAGTTTTTTAACCCTACTAAGTTACATAATTACTTTAGAGAAAAATGTTTTAAATAACTATTACAGAGAATTAAATTTGCTGATTTATTTGTTTGAAACATTTTTCTGTAAAATAATTAATAAAGAACAGGCAGGAGAAAATAAATAGCAATGATTAAAAACTTACTGGTATTTTCAAGACGTTTGATATTACTGCTAACAGTTAAATAAACTGTTCTCAAAAAATTGAGAACAAAAAATGCTAAAACTGTTGGGATCAACAGCCATGGATTCACCAAAGACACTAGAATTACTACTCCAAATATTGATAGAATAATCTGTAAGAAAATACATTTTCAATTCACTTTAATGTGCAATTAAATTAATAAATAACCTGCATGCAATTAATAAGAGCGTACGGCATAACAACATCAGCAACTTCCACATCTTTCGAAAATCGATTCAGAATTCTTCCTGTTGAGTTCACATTGAAGAAATGCATCGTAGCTTTCATTATTCTTTTTAGCATATCATCATGTAGCTTCTTTGAAGCTTTTGTGCTCGTACTATAGAAAAAAAAGCAACTGAGAAGGGTTACAACTATAGTTGCAACTGTGATTCCACTATAGGAATAAATACAGAATTCTCGGACGTACTGCCACGATTCTGATGAGTTTAAAGCCATTGTTGATGAATTGTGATGCCGAGATTGTTCGAGGTTGACCCTAAATGAGAAATAAGTGAAAGTAACGGCATTTATAATTGTAATAAAACTGTAATAACAAAAATACTATCAAAGTGTCAAATTTTGTTATAATTTTCATTATTACTTTCTTATACAAAGTATAAGGAAGTATTGGAATCATGAAAAAAATCGGTGACGAAATTTTTGCGGAAATACATATTTTGACGTCCACTGATTTCGTTAAGACCAATTTCTCAATGATGTCTGTGTGTGAGGATGGATGGATGGATGTCTGCGTGCGCAATATCTCATGAACGGGACAAGATATGTAAACGAAACTTGGAATTTATAAGTTTCTTGAAAATATGAAGAGCTGAGTTGATTTTGAATGAAATTGGAAAACCGGAAGAGGAAGTTTACTGAACACACAAACCAATAAATTCCATGTTTTTCAAAAATAGAATCAGCTTTGAAAAAAAGTTTCAAATGAAAGATGTTAGCAAGAATATTGGGAATGTAAAATGATATTTGCACTTTTATTGTATATGCTTCTAATTATGAGAAAAACTAAATTATATATTTAATAATATATTTCAGTAATCTTAGTTACACTGGGAACAAAAACTAAAATATTTTTAACATCTATGTGTCAATCGTGTCAAATTATTGTGAAGTGTCAAAAATATGTGTCGTTTTAAATATTATAAAAGCAATATGTTTATTATTAGATACAAAGTTTTAAAGACTAGATATTAATTAATATTTTAAATTAAAATCATAGCTGAGAACACAAAATTAAACAGGTTAATATCTATATGTCAAATAATAGTCACACTAGTTATACGCAAGGAACAAGTCAAACATGTTCAGTTGGTTATATTTGTATAAGAAAGTAGTGTGGTGCCCACACCAGATTTTTTTTTTATATATTCTTAGACATGTTATGCATGTGATCTGCATTAAATCCAATAAATTATTACCAATGGTAAATAATAAATAAATTCACCAATAGTTTTATAGAATAATTTGCTTGTTAATTAGTAATAAATAAATTGTATTATAACTCACCAATACTTCAGAAAATAGTCTCCCGAACTGGCAAAGAACTGCGCTAAAACAAACAGGAAAAACACAAAAAGGGCGTAACAAATACTTCCACAAGCTTCCGAATATGCTTTGTAGGTCTTCCACTTTACTCTTCCTTTCTTCTGTTGTTCCTCTGGTACTTGCTGTTCTTTCTTAACATTCTTAACTTCTAAATCAATGCTTTCAGAATTATTCTGAACTTCTGAGAACTTTAAACTATCTTTAACATTAGTAAAGTTGCTGAGATCTACTTGAATGGTTTCATAATCTCCTTTCGATTTGATTTCACCTTTGTCTAAAACGATAATCTCTTTGGCATCTTTCAAATATTGGTGTTGGTGGGTTATCAAAATACAAATGCTGTTTTTTAAATAATTAATGATGCAATTGATAAATATTTTGTTAGACACATTTGAGTCTAATCCTGAAAAGGGATCATCTAGCAAATAGATATCAGCATCTTTATATATCGTTCTAGCAAGATGAATTCGTATTCTTTGACCTCCACTAAGATTACTGCCTCTATCTCCAACTACAGTTTCATCTCCAAAAGGTAGACTATTGAGATCTTCTTCCAAACAACAAATACGAATTATTTCTTTATATTTATCACTTTTATACGTTTCTTCAAACAAAATATTTTGTCGAATACTCGAAGAAAACAACCAAGGTTCTTGGGAAGCATAGGATATTGTCCCTTTTGTACTAACAGTGCCTTCAGTCGGTTCTAACTCTTGTAGAATTAAGTTGAAAAGTGTAGACTTTCCACTACCAACTTGACCAATTACTGCATAGTATCCATTCGAGTTTATTTCAAAATGTATGTTTTGTAATGAGAATTTTGAATGTTCCCTGTTCCAAGCTGTGCTAACATCCTTCAAAATTATTTTACTATCAGTAAAATTGCTCTTAACATTATTAGCACTTATTATTAACTCTTTTTTATCGTCATTGTCGGAATATTTCGATAATACTACTTCATCTTGTAGCAAGAATTTTTCAATGCGTTTTATGCTGACTTTAGCAACTTTAGCCTGTTCAATTGAAAAGGTAAAATAGTCAGTCATAGTAATTCTCATGACATTAAAACATGCAGTGATTACAAAAACGTTTTTTGCTGTTAGGATGTTTCCATTTAACACAAAAACTAAAATACTGATGAATATGGCACTTCGAGTTCGAAATACCGTAAAGGCAACATGGAGGCCTTTTATGTATAAGGCATATTTGATTAGTTTAATTTCGTTTCTACCTAAAAAATGTTTGGTTTAAATTTGAAAAATAAACAAATTACATTTTATTACCTACGTATTATGGATATTAATTGGGTAAACGGTTGTTCCCATACATACATTTTAATTACTTGAATCCCCTTAATTATTTCATTCATTAATTCTAATCTTTCATCTGTTTTAGAAGCGCCTTTCTTCTTTAAAGTTGCATAAAACTTGATAAGCCAACCTAAGACCCAAAAGAAATTTTTAATCAAAAACTAATTATTGTCAAACTTCATGAAGATGTTTATATTAAGAGCTGATTAGATTTTGATACCAATCCATTAACCGAAAATGGTACATACATACATAACATCACGCTATATCCCATATAGTGGGGTAGCACGAACCCAGAAACACAGTCAACCAACAATCAATCTCCTCCAAACATTCCTATCCTGATACACCACTTTCGCCTCGTCCACATTCATACATGCTCGTTTATTCTTCATACTCGGAATCATTCGTTCATGCAACAAACCATCAATCATACCCAATCAGTTATTCCTCGGACGTCCACGCAATCGTTCACCTTCAATCTCACCCACTTATATTAGTTTCACCAACCTTTCATTCGACATTCACTCAAAATGTCCAAACCACCTCAACTGACTCACTCCCACTTTCTCAACAATATTCTTCTCAATCTCACACTCACCATACATCAATGTATTCCGTATACGATCACGTCTCGTATACCCACACACTCCTCTCAATTATCTCATTTCTACAGCAGTAATATATCGTTCATGCTTCTTCATCCACACCCCCTATGTGAAATGAAGGTAACAAATAAATATTTACTACTACTTACTTTGAAAAGCTATAGTGAACAGAATCATCACTACCCCTAAAATAGCGCTGGGCCCAATTTCATAATACATAATAATAGTCGCTAATACTGTGATAATAGGTCCAATCCACAAATGGTGACAAAAAAAACAAATTAAATCCAAATTATTTAAATCAGACGACAATAAATTCACCATGTGTCCAACGGTAACCTTTTGAACTGCCGTTTTACTAAGACGCAAAGATTTCCGATAAATTAACGAAGCTAAAGACACTTTAACCTTTAGTGACTTGCTAAAAGTTGCTAGCAACGTTGGGTGGTGAATAAAAGTTGATAAAACTGAACATAAGACTAGAATTGATGAATAGAAAATAATATATAGTTTAGAATTTTCTTCGTCTGAATTTGAATAATATAAAACTAGTTTTCCTAGAGCTATTGGTTGAAACATTCTAGAAAATAAAACACATTTACAAGTAGATGTAATTAATATTTTTAAAAGTTACCATACCTTATAATCATTTCTACAAAGGCGAATCTAAAACCATACCCTAAAATACTAGCTCCAAATGTCCAAATTAGTACTTTAGTTAAGCTAGGATCTCTTCCTTTATCCCTAGCTCTAATAATTTCCCTCAACCATGCCCTTTCCAAAACATCTCCTTTCGTACCAGACTGCTGAGAATTCAACGGTTCGAATAAATCTGACTCTTTTAGCTGTTCTTGGTAACCCTTTTTGAATATAGGTATCATCCACCTAAAATATTTTAGAAATTAGATGATATTTAATTGAAGATGGTTTCATTACCAAAAAATTAATGTTGATAGCAAGTTAGCGTGTTTTTTTGGATTAGGAGGTCTGCTTTTGTCGCCTGTTTCCATTGTGATGAAATAACATCTGCTCTGTGAAATATTTTTAGACGCATAATTAATAATAATGATTGAAAAACACAGGAAGATTTATTGAAATACATAATTCGGTCAATCTTACGATGTACTATTTTATCTTATTTTAATCCCATTTATGTTCGGTTTCACCAACGTTAGTTAAATTTTAAACTTAGTTTAAATGAATAAAAGCATATCGAATCTTTGACATCAATGACAATTACTCCATATGACATGTAACTTCGTTTTGCTTTTATTTATTTAAACTAAGTTTAAAATATAACTATCGTAGGTGAAACAGGGCATTAAAGGGATAAATATTAAATAAGTGGCGCTTGGACTCGGATGACCTTGAAAATTCAGTTTAATGGTTCATTTGATTCGTCTAACAGTCGTATTGTCTGAGTTTGGCAAATGATATTTGGCAGAGTTTTAATGATTATTGCCTTGTTTAAATTTTTTCTAAATGGTAAATGTGTCTTGATTACATGAGAAAGAATTTAAATAAGTCAATAATCATTAAAAAAAACTATGCTAATTTCCATCTTTTAAACTCAAACGACACAACAGTATTGTTTACCATGGCATGCCATGGAAATGGCTAAAAACTAATTTTATCCAACACCTCTCAATAAATGCTCTATAACTATGGCGATTTTAAACAAGCAAAGTAACAGATTATCCACTAGTGGGTATAATTTTGAGAAAATCAACTAGTGAGTATTTTTTGATTTATAACAATAATAATAATAACCCACTCTTTAAAATTATCTCACTCAGCCTTCGGCTTCGTGTGCTAAAATTTCTCTCGTGGGTAATTCCTTACTTTGCCCACTTGTAACGAAAATAACTATTACTTTATTTTACATATCTCGTATGACAAAAATGTATTTAATCAATAAATTTAGAGGCTCATTTGTTGCAGTTTTTGTTGCTGAAAATTGTTTATATTTACACTTTTGTATTAAAACTCATAGGGAACGAACTATCGCATAATGAAAATTTGAACATTGTATTTCCTATATCTTATTAAAAAAGTAGACACTCGGTATATAATAATATAATTTGGATTTCATTCTGTAAATATTTATTTAAAAAACAACGAATTACTGTACGTATTGTGGCATCAGAAACAAAAGGAATAATATAAACAACATTTGTCACAAAGAGAAAGATGTTTGTAGAAGAAATAAAAGTTTTAGTGATGTTTTTAAAATGAATGGCTATGAAGAAAAGAAGATCTTTTTATTTTTTTGCCTCTTTACGCTACGTCAAAAAATGTTAGACAAGTTTGAAAGAATACTGCCAAAAGTGTCAATAAATAAGATCTCAGTATCTCTCTCTCCACATCTGTAATTCCAACGTATATTGACGAGTGCTTCAGTACAAAATTCCATGTGAATGTGGAAAATGTTACATTGGACAGAAAAGCAAAACGATAACAAGAATTGAACAGAAACGGGTTGTGACTAACCATGCCATTGAAAAAATTTTGATTAAACTAAAAGCATAATAAGAAAAGCTATAGAAATTTATCAGTGAATCAGAATTTGTGCAACGAGTTGAACAATACATAGCTTCTGTTTTATGAGTCATAATTTATTGTTTACATAGTTACTGTTTTTATTTACTTGTTCATGTTTTTTTTTCTGATGAAGAATTAGGTACAATCGTTCGAAACGTGTATTTTAATAAAACATTTATGCCCGTTTTATCAATCGACTGTTAGTTAAATGTTAACTAACAGCTATGTAAATAATACATATTTTTCTATATTTAACAGAAGGATAACCATAACAATAACATAACAGTCGATTGATAAACCGGACCGTACAGAACTTAATCCCGAAGTATTTTATGAATTTTATAATATACAGTTTTAAGTATTTTGTAATGTATACATTAGACAAATAAACATTGGCAATTATTAATCCATTGTTTATACCAGCAATCATTTATTAAAACATTTAAATCACATGTTCATTTATACCGGTTGTCCACTTTTTTTATAGAGACATAGAAAAGACAATGATAAAATTTTCATTATGCGATAGTTTGTTCCCTATGAATTTTGGAACAGAAGTGTCAAAACAAATATGTTCAGAATCAAAAACTGCACCAAATGAGCCTAAATTTATTGATGTGAATCATTTCTGTCATGAGATATACGTAAACTAAAATTTATAATTTTAGCTATTTCCATTCATTCGTATTGTATGAGTTTCACAGATGACATTTTAATGATTATTTCACTCTTTACAAATTTAACCAATCAGAATCTCTCATTTTTTATTGGTGTGCATTTTAGATAAGTGATTAAACAGAACCATGCTGTATAATCGCGATTAAATTTTGTATGCAAATTTTGAACATTTTTAAGGCCTATCGAAATATTAGTTTTTACCTCCCGCCTACCTCTAGGTAAGGGAGGTATTGTTTTTGGTCAGAAAATTGGGTAGTGAGTTTTCAATGAATAAGCACGTTTTAGGGTCCCTACAATACGATTTTACTATTTTCGCGATGATGTCTGTATGTATGTATGTGTGTGTGTAGTCTGTGGCAATTTTTTCGTCTCGCATAACTCAAATACTATAATACCAAAAAATACAATTTTTTGAATTATTGCTTTTTATATTTAAATGAAGAGCTGATTAGATTTTGGATAAAATTGGTCGACCGGAAGTAGCAGTTTACTTGAAGCCCTTAACAGTTTTTCGTGAAAAACACGGTTAAATTTCCTTTTTCAACAATTTATGTTATTTTGAAAGTTGAAGAATATTTAATTCTACATTTGTTTTGATTACACTAATTTTAATAATTTTCATTAGATTTAGAGATAATAAAATATAAAGAAATTAGATTTCACAAATCTTGCATTCCTAGTACACCATGGAAAATTTTCAATTTTTTACGAAATGTGACACATGTCATTGCGATTGTGAAGCTGTTTTCTTAGTGAAATATATGTCAAAACATTAAATAAATATACGAAAGAAAATTAAAATTCTCAAATATAAATAGAAAATAAACAAATAAGAAGGTATGTTTATCATCAAATACTATTTTGTACCGTATAAGAGTTGTATTGGGCGGGAGGTTATGTGCTGGACACATCAGATTTTTTACTTTTACTTTTCTATATCTTTAAACATGATGAATTATTCAATTCATGCTATTTTTATTTATTAATTTTTATAGTTACAATGTAACAGCAAAATTTCTTAGTGCTTTTTGTTTGTGTGTACCGATTTATTTATGTGAAAATGTGTCAAAATCAACGTTTTAGTACAATTTTTTCAGCAAATATTAAAGTTTATACTATGAATTCATAAAATAATCTTGACATATACCCCTCGTGCTAAAGAATTGAATTGATTAAATTTGATGTCTAGCTTATTCATAAAATTTTGCTTTTAAAAGTGTTATCGTACATAATAATTTAAGGTAAAATTTAAAATTATTATGTACTCAAACACTTTTTAAGCAAAATTTATTGCATAAGCTAGACATGTCAAATTTAATCGATTAAATTTTTAGCACTCGTGATATAACTATTGATTATTGACTTGTTTCAATTATTTCTCAGTAATCATGGACACATTTACCATTTAGAAATAATTTAAACAACTCAATAATCATTAAAAGTCAAATGACATCTGTCAAACTCAAACAATGCGACTGTTTATATGTTTTGTTTACCATGGCACTCTGGAAATAGCTAAAATTATAATTTCAATTATAGGTCTATATCATGACATAAATGTATCACATTAATAAATTTAGGCTTATTTGGTGGAGTTTTTCTTGCTGAACATTTTTTATAATTACATTTTTGTTCTAAAATTCATAGGGAACGAACTATCGCATAATGAAAATTTTAACATTGTATTTCCCAAGTCCTTTAAAATAAGTAAACACTTGGTATAAAAACATTTAAATCGCATATTAGTTTATATTGATTCATAAAATTATATAAATTGTTTGTGATTAAATACAATATTAAATAAACAAAATTTAATCGTTTAATCTAAATATAAAACAGTTGATGTTGACGTTACAAATAATTGAAATACGCAATTAAAACAATGAAGAATGACAAGCAGAACTCACCATGTTAATGAAATATTCCGACTTCATTGAAACAAAACACTTTTAAACCAAAACAACACAGAAATCGTATTTGTTTACAACATTGTTTCGGTTCATAATATTTATAGTAATATACTGCACAATGCACTGTCTGACAAATACGATAACTAACGCCGGTTTAATTCACATATACTGTTGATTAAATAGAACGCAGAGGAAGTGCTCATAACCTAAATACATCTCTTGCCCGCTGTTAAAAAAGCTACGCGTGTTCTATATTTAATTTTATCGTTTCTTATGACTTTATTGTGACAACTACTGCATGGCTAGTTAGTAGGTTTACGTAACGCTGATTGGCTAATTAAGAATTAATTAATAAATTGTTTTAATGTTTATACTTATGCACTTTTCAATGTCAACATTTTCTTTTGTTCATTTGCAGATATATTCGTAATTTCTGTAAACATAATTATAACATATGATTACTGTTTTGCTTGTTTACAAATATTTATTTATTATTGGAAATAATGATTGATTAGGTGACTTTCATTGTGGTATTAAATTAATTTTTATAACGCTTTAACTGGAATGGAGTAAATAATTATTATTTTTATCTTATTGTGACGGATCAAAAAATTTTGTGGAATGTTTTTTCAAAGATAACTCAAAGCATAATAATAATATCATTATAAAATTTGATATTTAGAATTTAGAGGGTTCAGTTATTAGCTGATAATATTTTGGTAGCAATTCTTAAACCGGAAGCGGTAGTTTATTTGAAGGCCTATAAGGTTTTTGGGGCATATCTCAATATATACTTAATTTTGAGTAATTTTTATTATATTCAAAATAATGTAAAATTGCATTAGTCATAATTTTTGTTTGAAACTTTTTTCTGTATTTTGTAGTGATTAATAGTATATTATGATACAAGTGTATAAGTAAGCTTTTAAAGCACGTACGACGAGTTTAAGGGCACGACGCGAAGCGGAGTGCTTTTAACGTCGCTAGTGCTTTAAAAGCACTTATACACGTGTGTCATACGCTATTTTTTATTATACCTGCATCATACTCTGGAAAAAACTGGAATGCAACATTTTGATTTTTATTCATTTCATAATTTTGCGCGTGTGACGTTTGACGTATATTGTTTATATGGAGACTAGTTAGCATTTGTTGTTTAGGTTTACAGTTTTGACAGATATTAATAATAAATATTTTTGTTGTTGCTTAGTAAACTTTAAAGCACGGCGTGTTTTAATCTTGCGTTTAAGAATGCTGTAGCGTGTTTTAAACACGGATTATGATGCAGGTATAATAAAAAAATTATTATTATTTTAATTAAATTGTTTAAACGTTTGGAAAGTTATGTGTTGGCTGCACCAAATTTTTTATAATTATTTACTACAAGTCTATTTTTTAATGCAAGTGAAAAATAAAAAATGGTACTTAACCTGGATTCGAACCTGAACCCACGGATTTATCTAATGTCTTCAAATATCCCTAGATCATACAGTTTTCAACTAGGGGCTGGGGTTCGAATCCCAGAAAAATAATTTGTTTTATTTTATTTTTAAATGTCCTTGAACAGTACATTGTTTATTATATTATGTAATATTTACAACTTTTATCAATACTTTATAATATTTTCTTATAATACAGAATAGGAAAAGAAAACAGTAAAAAAATTGATTTGCGATTTGTTAATTTTGCGGTTTTTAAGTATTTTTAGTTAATATTGTCAAATATATTGTATTAAATTAACAATTTGAACAAATATGACAATTTGTTAAATTAAAATTTGTCAATTCTGAAGAAAAATTGTTGTACCTACTTATTTATTTGTTACATTTATAAAATTTAACAGACTCGTCAATAATAATAAATAAATTTTGCTAACTTATCAATTTGAAATTGTTCAAGAAAGTTTGTATCCTTTGTAACAACTTAATTTGTTATAATAATTATGATTTATAAAGTGTAAAAAATACTCGAAATATGTCATATTATTATTATTATTATTATTCTTACATAAATAATCTTATGTAAGAAGAAAAAATGCTGTTTTGCACTTTACAGTAAACTACAGTCAAATAAACATCCAGATATTTCATTATGATTTATTGTTCTGCTTCAATATAATTACTAAAATATTTAATCAAAAGCACATAAAAATAAATGTTAATAATTACTATATTCACAATAATATTTGGTTACGAAATACTCAACAATAATTTGTTACTTGCTAACAAATTTGAAACTTGTTAAATTAACAAAATAAACGGTGGATCGTCTGGAACTAAAATTTTTGTTAAAAAAAAGCTATTAATTTTTTACTGTGTATTTCTAGTGACATCTTTAAGAATGACAACAAGAGGAATACAAAATACAACAAATAATTTTGGCGTATAGCTAGTATCTAGCTACATACAACCTCTACTAGAAGTTAGTAGGACGTTTTTCTCCTCTTAGGGGGCAATATATTTTATAAAAATAAAATCTGTACATACCTTTACTGCTCCAAATTCTTCACTCTGTCAAAATAACAATAGAATTTATTGTAAACTGTCTCAATTTATGTTGCAGTACTGATAAAATTTGAGATAAGAACAAAAAAAATTTATCTTCAAGTCTCGTAAATAAGTAAATAACATTATAATTGTATAATTGCTCTTATTTTAATATTTCATGTTTAAATAACACTTAAATTAATCTTTTCTTGTCTTGTAACAAAAGATTAATTCTTATCTAAATGGGAATACGTTTCTAAGAAATATTGAATAAAAAATAAGCTATATTAGTGATTGAATTTTCTAATATTTACAAGATTATTTATATATGTACAATTTATCAATAACTGATATCGTTAGTGAGTCAACATATCACATTTAAAATATCAAAACTACTATTACAACTATTTTTATAAAAAATATACTTAGCTTTATTTACTTACGTATTTACGAGTTACAGTTATGTTTTATAATTATTATAAAATTGTTAAGTAATATGCTTAGTTCGCATAAAATACTAAGTAGGTACTAATCATAAAATTAACCGTAACATATTATGCTAATTAGTATACACTACCAACAATTTTCAATGTGTATTCAGAAACAATGTTTCTGAACATCCATTACATTCCTCGAAATAAATTAATAACTTCTAACGACCTTCAAGTCAATAATTTTGTACTAAACATCACAAATTCACGAATATCTTCCCTTTGAAGTCAGCTGTAATCACGGAAACATTCTTATCAGGGTGTCACGTCGTTGTTTCCGGCCTGCAAACGTCATAGAACACAGCTTTTCCGTGATTTGGAATTTCAGCATAGGTGCGTTTGCCAGGAGAGCAGAGCTTATTGGAAAAGTCTGCGTCGCGCTTGCTGCAGAAATAGAATACAGTTTTGATAAGCGTTAGTTCCTTAACTATTAAAATCGTACAGTACAGTGTAGGTGTTTTGAATTTTTGGTAAGGTTTTGTAAAGTGTATTTGGTTCGCTTTTTCATTCGAACACTTGAATTGGATAATTAAAAGCTAGAGACTATTTAAAATTGGTCGTGAACTTAAAAAACATAACCTAAATTAATGTAATAAAGTTCATAATATTTATGGAAAAGTATGGAAAAGTTCACTGAAATAAGGGAATCATAAATGTTTCTTCATTTCATGTACACTGCTTACTCATAATATGTGAAATAAATTTAAAGATCTGTAATGTGCTGCTTATATACCCCCAACCAAAAATTGGCATATACATTTATTGTATATCTATATAATATAAACCCTAAGAAACTCAATGCTGTAGAGCGCATCAGCATATCTCTTAAATACTTCGAGATATGGCGGTTTTTGTTGTTTTTCGAAGAGCAACTTTAAGGAACTGCAACTCAAAAATTACGTAAGATATCGAAAAATATTGTTCAGTTTTGCGTTATTCGTGCATATTATAGCAAAATAACAAATTTTTTAAAAATTGAAAATTTTTGAATTTTTTTTCAAAATTTCGATCAGCGATTACTCAAATAATAAAGGAGATACGAACTTGCAGACTAAACCATTGGATTCAGCTCATCGAAATACATAAACCCTAAAAATTTCAGAACATTCGGATTATGGGTTAAAATTTAAGAGCAAAGCAATTTTAATGAAATTTTACATACTTATGTATTTTGATGAGCTGAATCGAATGGTCTAGTCTGCAAGTCTGTATCTTCTATATTTATCGAGTTATCGCCTATCAAAGTTTTAGAAAAATATTCTAAAAATTTAAATATTTGCTATTTTGTAGTAAAATGCATGAAACACACAGAACTGAGTCCATTTTAAAATATCTAATAGATTTTGAGTTGCAACCATTCAAAGTAACATTTCGAAAAATATCGAAAATTGCAATATCTCTAAAAAATTAAGAGATATGACGATGCGCTCTGCAGTAATGAGTTTCTTAGGGTTTATATTATATAGAAATACAACAAAAGTACATGCCAAATTTAGTGATATTTCGTGAATTTTACTTCATTATTCTATTTGACTGGCGGAATCAGGCAATTAGACGAAAAATCGCGCATTTCTCTATTTGCCGGGCGCGGTTTAGTCACTTGGAAGAATCATTCATAATATTATAAACAATTTTATTAACAAATTTCACTTATTTGTTACAACAAGGTGCCGATAAATGGCATCGTTAATTTCATAAAATACCTGCTTTAAAGCAGACACATCGTTTTGTTTGGAATTGTTTTTTTGCAGCTTTGCAATTACATTTTTTGCGCCAAAAAACACTGATAATCCTATTTGGACCGTAACGTACACGTAGATTGGAATTTTTAGAGCGGTCTGCTTATGACTTATTTATTAATATTTTAAAGTGCTGGCGTATCGCGCTACTTCACCCTACACTTGAGCCTACACTTATTCGTTTAGATTGAGTTCGCAGTGATAGCGCGATAAACAAAGTACCATAATACCGTAATTCGCTGCCATATCGTCAGTAACATAATGAACATATTTATGTTTAAGTAATTTAGCAGTATTATCGAATTTAGTCGATTATCCTTGAGCAAACAATTATAGAAACATCTTTGACAGACTCTCTCCTATTTTCAAATAAAATATAAATAATAAATTATTTTAAATTTCTGAATCCTAGCATTTGTCATGTGTAAAATATGTGTAGTATTCTTGTAATTTAGTTTTAAAAAACTCTCACCCTCTTCCAGGAAGTTCCATCTCATCCACCATGATAGACTTAACATAAAGATGATCATTGCACCAAAAAAGACAAAGAGACCTCGGCTCCAAAACGTTCATATCGTATTCCCAATTCAGCTCAACCTAACAACAAAATATTTCACTTATTTACCCTTATTAAAAAGAAAAAAAACATTGCTTTGTTTACAAATTATAAACAATTTAACTCAGCATCTCTTCTTACCTTTCTAATTCTTCCGCCTAAGTCTGCAGGATGGCTAACAACCACAGTATGCGTGGTTCCATGCTCCAGCTTGGTGTCATCCTTGGAGGTGAGCTCCAGGTTGTGGATGACGCCGGCATCACCATGGAGGGAGACCTTCAGGTACCCCTGGACCCAGTTCTCTGCGGCGTGGGGTCTGGCTAGCTGAATACTGATACGGTAGTTGCGATCTGAAATTGAAATGCCCTAGGTTAGGATAAGATTGTGAGAGGTATTATATCAAGTTTCATCTGTCAGAGCTAAATGTTTCAAATAACAATTGTAGAGATTTAAATTGTTTATAAATTTTATTTGAAACATTTTTCTGTAAAATGATTAGAAAACTGATGACAGCCCAGAAACCATAAAAATAGGGCATAATTTTCTTAAGAAAACTTGATTCTATAACACTGTTTTGGAAACTGGGCATTCCACTACTAAAAATTGTTATGGAATCACTAACATTCCATACGCGGCGTATGGAATATTTTCGATGAATCAGAACCGCTTATTAGCGCGACATATGAAATATCTTGATTCAGTTACTTTGGTTACGTCTGTTTGTTTTAATTTGATTTATTTGAGTTTGACGTTTTCAACAGTTTTATATTTGTATTTTTGTATAATTTCCAAAACCTTTTTATAGAAAGTATAGTCTACAACATGTAACGGAATGGCCTATCCCACGCTCGCTCGAATATTATATATTACTTGTAGAATATACTATTTCCTTATGCCATACGTTTTTGAATTAATTTAGCGAAAAGTACTTCAAACAAAACTGAAAGAGAACTAAAAGATCTATATTTTGATTTAGAAACCTCTGGCATAATGTTCCTATACTCTCCTGTATATGTAAAATAGATGTATGTATAGTTTACGTCAAGTTCATTTCTTTGACTTCTATAATCCCTGCAATTTCGACTGCAATAGCGAAAACCGTTTATTATGAACTTATAGCATTAGAAAATAGGGTTTATTTACAAGCTCTTTCGGTTCGTATTCGCTTGTACGACGATAATAGGTAGTTAGAAAATTTACATTTCGTACAAATTTTCCTAGGTACATTTAAAAAAGCCGTACTTATTAATAATGCAATATAAATAAAATAATATATAAGAAGACCTTTATTCATAGAAATTATTTACCGGTATTTCTAATGCTATTACCAGATTACTTAGTTAATGATATATATTTCGGTATTTTTTAGATTTAAGTTTATTATAAAATAAAAGGTAAAGAATATGAGTAAAAATATACAAAAACAAAAATATTTCAAAGTATTCTTACATTATAGCTTATTCAAATTTGCCTGGCGATTGATTCCATTAGTGTTTCTCAGCAGCTATTCCATAAGAGGATTAAATAAATTTATGAGGGACTACTTTACAGGGTTGTACTGGATAATATTTTCAAATGAGATTTGCACAAACAGACACAAGTAATATCAAAATATGAAAAATTTTTAATAAAATTAAATATGAATACAGTATTGTCATTATCGTTCAGTAAATATAAACATATATTGATAAAAAAACTAATTTTTTATTTTACATCTATGTTGTTTTACTTACGTGATTAATTATCACTTTTTAAAAAGTAAAACACATTCAGAACTATTTCTTTTGCGTCGTTTGATAAATATTTTTGTGTTGGCTTCGCGACCGTGGTAATTTCTTCAAAATCTTCGTATTCAACTTGCGACATTGTGTTCACTGTTACAGTGCTGCTGAACTAATGAATTTTAAATGTCGTTTTCTGAAGATATGTATAAAATTATCTTACTTAACAGTTTTCGGGGAAACAAATGAAAAGATACTCGTATTAAAAATTTCGGAGATTTGAAGCATCTATGCCAAAAATTATAATAATCCACTCCTGAACATCAGACAAACTTGCACCCCGCTGGCTAGGGCTGGCTTATCCCATTGCTTGCAAGGTAAATTATTAAAAAAATTTCCACAATGAGTACTTCTCAGGTCAATTCTCTATATAGTCGATGTTTAAGCGATTGTGAACCGAAATAGCTTGTAAATAAAACCTATTTTCCATTGCTATAAGTTCACCATAAGCGGTTTTCGTTATTGTAGTCAAAATTGCAGAGATTATAGAAGTCATATTAATGAACTTGACGTAAACTTTAACTAGCAGAGGTTTCCAGCGCTCTCATTGGCTGAAGGCTTGAAGGCGTAGAGCGGTTACCAAGCAACGTTCTTTCGGTAACTATGATAAAATTATTTAGTGATTATTATCAATAGATTAATCTGATAATACTGATAATTTTTTACACGTTATCAATTAAATAATAACGAATGACGTTGTTCACATTTTGAAGGCAACGCTTTGTATTGTAAAATATTAGCAAATCAATTTCAAATCCTTTCCCAAGTTTAGACCTATCCCAACCTATCAAAATAAAGTTTTCTAAACGTATTACATTAAATTACCAATAGATATGCTACAACACCTAATGACCTAATCTATAAACCCACATAATATCTCCATTTAAAATCAAAATCAGTCACCAAATGAAGATGTCGCTCTTATCATGCAAAACCCGTTTAAAAATTGTGCAATAAACCTATACTCATTTAGTAAAAACACTTTCGTTTTCATTTCTTTAAATCACATTTACACACGTAACACGTATTCCTCGAGAAAGCAGAAGTGTTGAAATATTTTACTTGCAAAACGTGGACTGTATTATTAAACAAAACAATAACACTCTTGAGGAGTATGTATGCTTGCGCTTCAAACAATCGTAATTATATGTTTTCTTTCTTTAATAAGTACTCAAGATAAAATGCTTGTTCTCAAATACCAACGAACTGCAGACTATGAAATATTATTTTAACTTTACCCCCTGTAGTTCCTTCTGCTCTAACACCTTTGGGAGCTGTTATTTGATGGCACTGTACGCGTAAGAATATATTTTGAGATGTTTCAAAGCACAGTCAAAATGGGTGATTATATATTTATTTTTGAAGACATGCAAGGTGCAAGGTATTGGGTGCTCTGGGTACATTTGCTCGAAACGTGAATGTATCTAGAGATGCTCGATTGAGTGTATATAATAATGTGTTAGTACCTACATTGATGTATGGTTTTGAATGTTGGTTGTGGATGAAGAAGCATGAACGACGTATAAGTGCTGTAGAAATGAGATATTTGAGAGGAGTATGTGGGTATACGAGACGTGATCGTATACGGAATAGATTGGTGTATGATGAGTGTGAGATTGATAAAAATGTTATTAAGAAAGTGGGGGTGAGTCAGTTGAGGTGGTTTGGACATGTTGAGCGAATGTCGAATGAAAGGTTGGTGAAACTAATATATGTGGGTGAACGATTGTGTGGGCGTCCGAGGAATAACTGGTTGGGTATGATTGATGGTTTGTTGCGTGAACGAATGATTCCGAGTGTGAAGAATAAACGAACATATATGAATCGCACTATGAATGTGGACGAGGCGAAAGTGGTGTGTCAGGATAGGAATGTTTGGAGGATATTGATTGTTGGTTGACTGTGTTTCTGGGTTCGTGCTACCCCACTAAGTAGGACATAGCGTAATGTTATGTATGTATATATTAAGAAATAATTGTAGTGAATATCGTGAACATAACCTAACTTAAATCAACAAATACTTAAGTTCACAATATTTATAGAAAATATTGCTGTATCTATTTAACTTTTAACTTTACAGCAAAAGTGGTCTGAATTTAAAAATGCATAATTTTGTTACCTAATTATTATTATTTCACGAAATATCAATCAAATTAAAATTAATATGTGTAACAAAAATTGTAATACGACAATAGAAAATTGAACTAAAACGAGAAATATTAACCGTACCTGAAAACAAATTTAGATTTATTTATGACAGTATTGCATTATTTTCTGTAGAAATTTCGTAGTAGACTGTAATTATATAATAGCGAATTTGAAAGTTCATTTATTTCTGTTAAATAATAATTATTTGTTTAATTAGGCACTAAATTCCAAATTTATAGCAGAGGCAATAAATGCTATCGAAATTGTAAATCTGTTTTGGCAAAATTATGTAAGCTGTTATTTCACATCCCAATCATTCTGACCTGTTATTATTGACAAAATTAATCAAAAAACATAAAAATAATACTTCTAATTATATAATTAAATATTACCATTACTAAAAAAGAATTTCATATTTAACTGTTTACTTAATAAATTAATGAAACATTTCTGCGGTTTATTTTGATAATAGGCCATTTTATTTTATCATTATGGACTAGTTCGTAAAGAGCCACTTTATGCCCGCTAACACCTATATCATAAATAAGTGTTTATAATACCTACAGATGACCATAAAGTATATTATAAATTATAAGAATTCAATATTCAAATAAAAAAATTATTTTTGTAACAAGTACATAATTTAGGGTTTTATGGACGAAACTGTTTAGGGACCGATCGAGCGCAGCGAAACGAAGCATATAAAATTTTTTTTTTTTCTCTATTGTTTGGTTACCTAGCTGTTTTTAGTTTATAGGAGTCGTCCATAAATAGCCTGTTTATTGCCGCTATATAATGTCATAAACGATATAATACAGTTGAACATAATAGTATATTGTACAACGAGCATGGAATGGTACTCATTTCCTACGAGTAAGAAATGGACATTCCATGCGAGTTGTACACTATACTTTTTCTACGACCACGATATTATTTCAAAATTAATTTAATTTTAATAATAAATTTGTCCCGCTTTCACCAATTCTAAATAAGTATCCTAGCAATGGCACCTGCACTTAAATGAACTGAACTGTATTGAAATACTAACAAAACAAACTCATTTCGCACGATGCTTGCAATGTACCTCATATACCTAGCAACAACAAACATACAAAGAGTAAATTTCTCAGTGGCCGTAGAAAAAATGTATTACCAACGGTCTCTTCTATCAAAATCAAAAATAAAAATAAATTCCAACTTACGACAATAAGGAAACTCCTTTCCCGTCATCGTAAAGTATTTCCCAGTAGATGGCGTAAGCTGTCCATGGGACTGTGAAATTTCATTTTCTAACCCTAGAGAAGGGGAGACATCAGCGTGGTACCCCATAAGGGCGCAGCTCCCCGTACTGGATCCAGCTCTACAGCTGAAGCACTTGCCCGAAATGTAATGTTGGTAACTTGGACACTGATGCGCTGAAAGAAGAAAAAAATTCAGACATTTTGTTTTTGCAATAACGCACAGAATTAATTCTAAACAGTATAAAATATAAACAAAGTTTCAAATACAGTATCCAATATTATTTCACATCTTTTTGGATAGAACAATATTTAGTCTAAATCAAATATTTATTGAGATATATAAAAAAAAATCTAATAGGCCTTCAAATAAACTACCACTTCCGGTTGATAGATTACTACCAAAATTTAATCAGCTTGTAACTTAACCCTTTGAATTCTAAATATATAATTTCAAAATAAAATCTTCATTAGCTTTTGAGTTATGTACTGAAACATAGTTATTTACATTACGAGCAAGGTAAAAACAGTTGCCTTGCGTGTATTGTACAATATTTAAAAATTAAAATTAAAATTTTTTAACCAAATCCTGTCAGTTCCACACAACTGTTCTGTCAAAAATTATTTTAAATGATTTCGCACAAGCCTTGTAAGCATTACTGTGGCAACGTGCATTGTTTACCTTGTTTACTAACTTGTAAAATATTTACAATGCAGCTGTTAGTTAGTACCTTGTAAAGATTCATTTTCAAAGGCAATAGAGGGCTTGGGTAAGTGGTGTTTACAAGTGAATAACAAGCAAACTATATTACATACCTATATAAGGGCATTGACTGTTAATGCTATCAATGAAGAGTTTGATGGCTCGAACATGATTGCAGGCCACTAGAACCCTTGAGGCCTCCTCCAGTCCGTCCCTGTAAATAAATAAATTATTGGTTGATTATCATTTGGATCAAAATTGGACATTTTTTTTTTTGACTTAATATATGATTAAAAAATTAATGAAAAATACCTGATTAACGTCAAAGGAACTAAAGGTGTTTGAGTTATATCGCATCCAGGCTGTTCTTTCCCATTGTTAGGGTAGAAATCTAGATGACCACAAGGTTGGGACATTCCGTATCCTGTACAAATTTAATACAAAAGGATAATTTTTTTGTTATTAGTTTTTAATTTAATTTATTAGATGTATTAAGTCATGTACTTCGTTGAAGGCAGTGCAATCCCGGCCTCTAAAATGGAAGGACATATGGGAGGAGGGGGGGTTGTATTATACGTGGGACCAAACCGAGGACCATATGGTACTCCCATCATATACCGGATGGTCTAACTGTCAACATATTTTGTTTTACTCGATTGGTTTAAATATTCCGAAAACTTTTAAAAACAAAGTTTATTTTAAATTAAAATGGCATGTCCACATATCTGCAGTAAAAGTTTTTCTATTGGGTGTTTAATTTTCGCGCAATGCTATGCAACGTTATAAGCAAGGTAAAACAGTTTTTATTGCTGAATGGAGGAAATGACCGGCGAGCCGATTAGGCGAGCCTGTCACCTGAAGCAGTAAAACAGTTACCTTGCGTGTATTGTACAACATTTTACTTGTTACTCATTTGTAAATCAAATTAAAATTATAACCAAGTCCTGTCAGTTACACACAACTGTTGTAAGCATTACTGTGGCAACGTGCATTGTTTACCTTGTTTACTAACTTGTTAAATTTTTATAATGTATCTGTCAATTAGTAACTTGTGAAGATTCATTTTCAAATGCAATAGAGGGCATGGGTAAATGCTGTTTACAAGTGAGTAACACGTAAAATTTCTTAATGAGTTAGCCTATAAGATGTTCAAAAAGTTCCGGGACGGAGAAATATCTCGAGAAATACACATCAAATCAAAAAAAAAAAAAACACGAATTTAATGGTGGCCACTTTGAAAACTTGAATGGAAACCATGACAATAATAATATTTCTGATTCTGTATATATGAAAAATTTATTGATATTGATTTTAAAGGGTAAACCTTCTTTTATAAATTTATTTATTGTTTTTAATTTTATGATATACTTTCTGTGTGTGATTATTCATTAATATAATCATGAATGGTTTCTATACTGATCATTTTAGGACTATAATGATTAAGAACTGTTTTAAAGAGGAACAGAAGCTCTTTAAAATTTTGTAAAAATATTTAGGGTGTTCTATTCAAAAATATAAAGTTGCATATCATTGCGGCGAAAATGAAACACCCAGTAGAAAAATTTATACTGCAAATATATAGGCATTTTAATATAAAATAAGTTTTATTTGAAAATTTTCTCTATAATATTAAAAATAATTGGGTAAAATAAAAACTATAGACCAATGAACCATCCAGTATGAAAAAGCATTTTTGTTATTCATTTTATTTATATTGCAGTAAAAGTTAGTATGTAAATTTAATTAACAATACTTGTTTAAAATATTAGGGTGGAAATAAATAAAAAAGATGGAGCGGTCGGGATGCGAACCCCAGACTTTCAGTTGAACCATTTTGTATTATGTTGAACTGCTTAAATAAATCTAAGGGTGCGGGTTCGAACCCAGAAATTACATTTTTTTTTTATAATTGTTTTTAGATTATAAAATATACTTGTATTAAACAGTTATAAAAAATAAGATGTGGCTAATACATAACTTCCCGAATGTGTACATAAATTAAAATAATAATAATTTTTAAACGGTAAAAAATAGAGAAAAAAGTCTGGAATAAAATATATTATACAATTTATTCTAAATTACTTATTTATTGAGTTATACGTAAAAAAATATCATAGGTCTTTAAGTTAACTACCAACTCCAGTTAGTGTCTAATTGGCTTGCAACTTAAACATTCAAATTCTAAATATGAAATTTGAAAATGATAACATCATTAGATATCGAGTTATTTTCTTGACAATCTAATTAATTTTCTCTCGAATTCTTCGCTACTAAAAATAATTAATTAAAATAATAACAGTCTTCAATAGGAAACGCATTGCAAAAAAGCCACACGGTCATTTGTAATTGCAGGTTTAGCCAATCTCTACTTTAATAGCGGTAATGAAATTATATTAAACACCTATTAAAATCTCTGCTTAGTTTCAGTAACAGTTACAACATATTTCCTCCGCAGCAAAAAGTGAAATTATGTCAAAAAAGAAAGTTCAAAACACCGCTAAAATTGTATCTAGCAGGGTCAGTGCTATTAGAGCGATATGCAATGTCAAGTTCACCCGCCAAAGTCAAAAGTGAAACCTGAAAACTAAATGGCCTAATGATAGGTTACGCAGACCATTGCGGAGATGCAAGCAACACAAGAGGCACCCAAAATGAACGGAAACACTACATTAGCATGGAAACATCGTAAAAGTAACCTATATTCGTTGAAAGTATTTTTTAAAATTTTTAAATTCTGTATACGTATTCGTATACAGTGTGTCTCAATTTTGAAGATCATTATTGGAATCTAGAGTACTATAAAAGCTGCGACTTCGATTAAATTATACGAAAGTTGTCACACTATCATGCCAATTTAATAATGTTTTTGTTTTTATGAAATAATGCATAGGTCATCTATTTTCGTTCATTTTTTCATTTTTACAAAATTTCTGAACTATCCCATATATTAATAGTTATTTACTTTGCAAGTGGGCAAAGTAAGGAATTATCCATGAGAGAAATTTTAGCACACGAAGCCGAGAGCTGAGTGTGTTAATTTTATCGAGTGGGTAATTCCATTTTGCCCTCGTGTGAAGTATAACATTTTATCCAACATCTCTTAATAAATTAAAAATTTATAAAAGAACTATTATTTGACAGTGACATATGTTTTAAATTAAAATGTCAATCGAAGTAGTTACCACTAGTGGGTAATCTGTTACTTTCCTTGTTTAAAATCGCCATAGTTATAGAGCATTTATTGAGAGGTGTTGGATAAAAAATATTTTTTTGCAATACCTGTACTGTAAGTTACCCATTAATAACAAAATTTAAACACAGTAAGTGGAACTTTTATTGCGCAATTGGTTTTCATGGTTACATCATTTACTTACCGTCCACGGTGGACGGTAAGTGAAACTTACCGTTCAAGGTGGACGGTAAGTAAATATATATCATTCAAATTTTATTTTTAACCTCAATCTGACAGCTGTTAATTTTGATACCTATTTTTCCTTTTCTTAAACTTACGCAGGTATTGCAAAAAATAACTTACTAACCTCGAACTGTAAGTGATTTTTTAGGTCTGGAATATTTAGGAAATCTCGACCCTACGGGTCTCGACATCCCAAACTACATTCTTGACCTAAAAACTATCACTTACTGTTCACTGTACGTAAAATACTATTAATGTCTAATAAGTGGTGCAGAAAATAGTTCTTTGTTTAACTAGGCACTAAAACACCAAATTTACAGCAGAGGCTGCCGTTTTATTGACAAGGCAAAGTCGAGGAAATGAATGCTGCCGAAGCTAAGATATAAATCTGTGTTTGGTGCCGAGTAGAACACATATTTTTTTGCGGATTTGAAATTAATACGAATCTATGAATTCGTAAAAACAAAAACCTCATTAAATTAACTTACTAGTGAATGGGGCAAGTTTTGTCTAATTTAAAAAAAAAAGTTAGCTTTTATAAATCTCGAAATTGCAATGGGTAGCCTCGAAAATGAAACACACTATATACAAGTCAAAAACACTTTCAGATTGTTGATGAATTTAGTTTAATAATAGTTGATAACAAATTATTTATGGTTAACTTGAATTTTATCTGTTTTAACTGTTTAAAAATGTTATTTGAGTTAAAAATTCTAATAGCATATGGGTTAATACTGTTAGTTTATTTTCCTGTCAAATCAATGTGTAAAAAGCGTGTATAGCATGATGAAAAAGTGCATTTACCCCAATCAAACATACCCAGAAGGAAAATACTTCTTCCGTCTGTGTGGATGACATCAACAAGTTCTGCATCTGTTGGGTCCAGGCGAACTTGTGCTGGCATCCCCTAAACACACAAAAAAAATACTAAAAATAAAACTTCTATTGTTGCAATCAATTGTTGTAATCACGACATTGTTGTAATCAGATAAATGATGCTGTTACACGTTCCTGAATTATTTTAGAGAAAAATGCTTTAAGTAAAATTTGTAGACAATTAAATATTCTATCATTCTTATTTGAAGCATTTTTCTCTAAAATAGTTGTGCAATGATTGACAACACATTGAATTGAATAATTGTAAAAACGCATTTGTTTTAGAGAAAAATGTTTCAACTGCTATTCAAAGGAAATTTAATGACTTACAATGTTTTGCTGAAGCATTTTTCATTAAAATAATTCAGAAACGTTTTAGATTTGAAGATTTGAATGTTGTAATCAATAAATTGCAATAATTTAAAGAACTGTCAAAAGGTTCTAAATCATTTTAGAGAAAAATGTTTCAAGTAACACTTGCAGAAAATTTAACATTCTATCATTCTTATTTGAAGCATTTTTCTCTTAAATTATTCAACAACGATTTACATCGCTTTGACTTGAATTATAAATAATGCATTTGTTATGTTTGCTCCGCTGTAAGTTACCTAATTGTTTTAGAGAAAAATGTTTCTACTGGACCTGGTAGGAAATTTAGTGGTATACAATTTTTATTTGAAACATTTTTCCCTAAATAATTCAGGAAAGTTTGGTGCCGATTTGAATGTCGCAATCATGAATTGCAATAATCTAAAGGACTGTTAAACGGTTCTGAATTATTTTACAGAAAAATGTTTCAAATAAAACTTATAGAAAATAAAATATTCTATCATTCTTCTTTGAAGCATTTTTCTCTAAAATTATTTCGAAAACGAAATACATCGCTTTGAATCGAATTGCAAATAACGCTTTTGTTGTTTTAGCTCCGCTGTAAATTTACTAATTATTTTAGAGAAAAATGTTTCAAATGAAATTTATAGGAAATTTGATGTTCTATAATTTTTATTTGAAGCTTTTTTCCATAAAATAATTCCGGGATGCTTGAAGCTTACATGTTTGTTGTAATCAATGAATTGCAATGATTGGAAAGTATGTCAAAAAGTTCCTGAGTTATTTTAGATAAAAATACTTCAAGTAAAACTTGTAAAGAATTAAATTTTCTATCTGTTTTATTTGAAGCATTTTTCTCTAAATCAATTCAGAAAGGTTTGACAATACAAAATAACCTTACCTGGAAGTATGGCTCCGCTGGATCAAGCCCTGTAATCCGCCCCAATCCTGGAACTAGGGCCCCTGCGTACCCTGCTGTGTGGGCCCCCAAAGAATGCCCTATTAAATGTACCTTCTTTGGTTCAAGGTCGTAGTGTTTCTAATTAAACAACAATAACAAATCTTAGAGTCTCAACTGATTTGTAAGTATTTTATAATACTCACAATTAAATAATTAATGAAATACGCGAGTTCTAAACCTACTAGCCTGGTATTGGCTGTCGCTTGAGTGTATAGAGGTAAACTTCCACCCGCCCAATCAACTACTAAAACGTTCATGTCGCCGGCTTTTATCAGCTCGTCTCGCATATCTCCTACCTTAAAATAAAAGAATTACAAAATAAACAGTTGTAGGAATAAGTATAACTTTGAGGAGAGTTATTCACATAATTAGACGTTTTGAGGGCATGTATTATACATCAAAATATCCGCTGAATCTTATTCTATTCAAAGATGTATGATTGAATAGTTTTACTTTAACGGTATTAGAGTTATCGTTCATTATTTGAAAAGTGGTTGATTTTTTAGAGTTGGTCATTTTTTCGTGCTTCAAATAAAAATATTATCAACATGTTATATATCAAAATACTCGCTGAACCTTCCTCTATTCAACGATGTATAGTGTATTATAAAACTCGTTTAATTTAGCATGAAATACTATTGTGAAAATAGTCCGCGAAATTTTGTGGCATGAACATGCTATCTCTAAATTTGCGATAACTCCACTCTGCAAAAACAAAATCAAATAATCTTTACATTGTTAGAAAGAGGAATATTCAAAGTACATACTCATGTATGTTTTATATTTTTAACATTCTCACAACTATCTTTAAAAAAATTTAAATAATGCAAATATCCCTCGTGTAAGATTTATATTTTATATGTGGTTGATTTCTAGAACTAATAATTTTTTCCTGTTTCAAATAAATATATTATAAACATGTCACATATCAAAATACTCGTTGAATCTTCCACAATTCAACGATGCATAATTTACTGTGAAACTTGTTTAATTTAGCTTGAAATTTTGTCGTGAAAATACTCCGCGATATTTTGTGATAACCATGATAAACATTCTATAACTAAATCTGCAATAACTCAACAGTACAAAAAGTAAATTAAACAAACTTTATTCAGTTGGAAAGAGAAAGACTTAGAGCACATTATCATGTATGACTTTTATTTGTAACGGTCTCACAACGAACTGTAAAAAATAAGGAATATTGCAAACATTCCTGGTGTAAGTATTTAAGTTATCTTTTATGAGTGGTTCATTTTATCGGTCATATTTTGTTGGTTCATATAAAAATATTGTAAACATGTTATATATCAAAATACTCGTTGAATCTTCTACTATTCAATGATGTATAGTTTATTGTGAAACACTTTCAATTAAATTTTATCGAGAAAATATTTCGTGACAAGCTCTATGAACATGCTACCACTAAATCTACAATATCTCAACTATACAAAAAGTAAATTAAATAAACTTTACATCGTTTAAAAGAAGAAGGATCAGGGCACATTTTCATGTATGATTTATATTCCTAGCATTTCTACATTTTTGTTTAAAAAAATATGAAAAATTTCACACATCCCTCGAGTAAATAGCTAAGTTACAGAGCTATTATATCGTATGAAATGTAGTTAGTTAATGATGTAGTTTCTGTACAGAAGAAGTGATCGTAAACGCAATCATAAGATGCAAAAACGTGATCACATAACTTCCTTATTACTGACGCGCAAAGTAAAAGTGAACATAAAACTGAAGGGTATAAGAAAGTTGCAGAAGTAAATTTAACAATTCTCTTCAAATTATTTTACTTTGTTATCATTTCAAGATCATTATTTCATCAATGGGGTCTTTCACCATTTTTTTATATATTTTTTTATGAAACTTTATCTATATTGAAGACTATCTACACTTTTAAAAAGTCTTAATTGTTATTCATTAAGCCACAATGATTTTTTGAAAAATGTCATAGTAGAGGTGTTGCTGGATCTAAAACAGTAGAGATTTAAATAATTTTTCTTACATAAATGTTCTATTTTATTGTAATAATAATAATAAAATAAGTAAAAAAAAATATATGACTACAATTATTTACAATCTATGCTGTTTTAGATCCAGCAACACCTCTACTATGATGTCACAACATTTAAAAAAAAATCATTGTGGCTTAATGAATAACAATTAAGACTTTTTAAAAGTGTAGATAGTCTTCAATATAGATAAATTTTCATAAAAAAATATATAAAAAAATGGTGAAAGACCCCATTGTCGAAAAGTTAAACTAATTATAAATTTAAAAAATAGAGACAATAAAAATTGTCAACTGTTTCATAAAATACAGTCTTAGAATAATAACAAAGTTATTAATTCACAGCCAAGCCAATCAATTGGTAAATACAGACGCGTTTTGATCTTATTGGAGCTCATCAGTGTAGTGTAACCCGTCAACTGCTGTGAGGCAGTGGCACCGATTGACTGGCTCAGCGAGATCTAAGATCCCAACAGATTGGTAAATGGATCTGAGAAGTAAATAAATACTCCCAGAGCCATCTACCGTTCTTAAACTTCAACAGAAGTATATGTTTTCAAAAATCGAATACTTTCTATGAAACATATATACACATACACTTTTTAAAAAAAGTTGTGTTTTTTTTCAAATTATAAAAATTTAGATCATTTCAGTCACATATTATTCAATATTTCTTATAATTTTTCAACTTTTTATTCATAATTTCCTTTCTGAAGTTTCGCGGTTGCAAAATCGTGATGTCATCTTGTATTAGAATGTAAAGCATGGCAAGGCGAAAGAGGTGTTGATAACAAATAAAATCTTGCTTTTCAGTGTTGTATTAATTACTTATTAATATTAAAATGAACACTCCGATAAATTAAATTAGATATTCGTTAATTATAACATTTTTAGTCAAAGAGTTTAGGACGTGTTAAAACAAAATGCTTTGTTGCACTATATCTTGTCGCTTGTCGGTAATGTCGGTAGTCTCATTATCACACCTGTCATCTCAAGTCATATGTTGCAGTTAACAACGATTTTCAAATTAAACTTATGTTTATTATATTTGTTATATTATTTTGCCCAGGTAATGTGAATAAACTATATTTGTAAAAACCTCTCAGTAAATAACAATGACTGATAACAGTCAATTTGACAGTTGGTGTAGTTCCTCGCTCTCCGCAAGAGCGTGTTTCGTAGAATAACAAGATGACGTAGGTGCTGACGTCACAGGCGAAAAATTTGAAATAGGATGCCAATTTTAAAAAATCGTATCTTAACTAAATGCCTTTTAATATTAAAATTAGTATCTATATCTATAATTTTACTCAAACTTACAGAAAAAAATAAAATGAAAAAAGGTTTATGACCCCATTCACAATTACCTACAGTATGACCATTCAACCATAATTTATTTGAACCTAAATACTTTATTATAATGAATGAAACTAACTACATTTCAAACATATTTTTGTAACCATAAATACATTTCAAGTCTCTTTATACTTAATGATGCAAAAAAATCTGTTAATTTTAGGTTAATCAATTCATTGAGGCCTAAAAATGATTCAAAATTAGTTCAAGCACACACATTCGCGCAATGAGACCTTGCTTAACATATTACATTACTCAGTACCGAATGGTAATTACAGAACAGAGGCGGCGGCGTGAAATTTTAACTTTCCATGATAAATATTCCCCATAAAAAAATTACCGCCGCCGCCACTGCTCACTTCTATACCCTACTTACCCAGTTAGACAGTGGCGTATCTATAAACCCGTGGATAATGAATTTAGTAGACTTTTTTGGATTGAAATTTGATTTCTCAATTGTTTCTGCATCTTGCACTCTAATTACTTGACCCTGCAATGCATTTATTGATAGAATGTTTTGTTGAAAGTGTAACAAAAGAATGCCGATTTGATGAAAATAAAAAAATATACTGTGTATGAGTGTAGATGTATGGATGGATGGATGTGTGTCCGTACGTATCATAGCTCACGAACGAAGAAAGACAGAGTAACTTCATAATAAGAAGTTTCATGATAATGAGCATTTTGGTGGAAGTTGACAAAACAATTGAGAAGATCTATCAAGTTTATTGGGCATATCTCAGTAAATAATTGAATTACAGTACATTTTGTCATATTCTAATAGTTGAAAAATAGTATTGGCAACAATTTTTATACGATTTTTTTTTTTATAAATCCTGGACAGTGATACTACTTTCACAGTTATACAAACGTCACACTGGGGTCTGAGAAATCCCAAGAAAAGACAAACAACTTTCCCACCCCCGAATTTAATTTTTCTAGATATTAAAAAGGTTAATTACTTTTCTAAACCATATATTTCATTCAAAACACAGCATTTATCCAAAACTTCACTTTTTACTTTCTTATACAAAGTATAAGGAAGTATTAGAATCATGAAAAAAAAATCGTTCACTAGATTTTTGCGGAAATACATATTTTGACGTCCACTGAATCCGTTAAGACCAATATCTCAATGATGTCTGTGTGTGAGGATGGATGGATGGATGGATGTCCGTGTGCGCAATATCTCATGAACGAGACAAGATATGTAAACGAAACTTGCAATTTATAAGTTCTATAAAAAAACGAAGAGCTGAATTGATTTTGAATGAAATTGAAAAACCGGAAGAGGAAGTTTACTGGACACACAAAACAATAAATTCCATTTATTTCAAAAATAGAATTAGCTGTGAGAAAATGTTTCAAATGAAAGATGTTAGCAAAAATATTTGGAATATAAAATGTTATTTGCACTTTTCTTGTACAAGCTTCAAATTTTGAGAAAAAATAATTAATATATTCAATAATATATTTCTATAATCTTAGTTACAATGGGAACAAAAGCTAAAACATTTTTAATATCTATGTGTCAAACGTATCAAATAATTGCGAAGTGTCAAAAATATATGTCGTGTGAAATATTGTAAAAGTAATATTTGTATTATTAGTTATTAGATATTAATTTCTATTTATAATAAATTCATAGTTACAATGAGAACAAAATATTAAACAGGTTTAACATCTACATATCAAATAATTATTGTCAAAATAATGTCATACGCAAGGAACAAATCATATGTGTTCAGTTGGTTTTATTTGTATAAGAAAGTAGTGTGGTGCCCACACCAGATTTTTATTTAATACTTTTTGCTCTATTTTGTATCACTTATACCCGGTTGCACCAACGTTAGTTAAATTTTAAACTTGGTTTAAATAAATAAAAGCGTATCTAATTCTTTACATCAATGTCAATTACTCCATATGACATATAACTTCGATTTGCTTTTATTTATATAAACCAAGTTTAAAATTTAACTAACGTTGGTGCAACCTAGCATAAATAGTTGTTTAGGCGGCAGGTTATGTGTTTAGGAACATCAGATTTTCAATATTTTCATCAAATCTACACACTTCAAAAATGTAATACCTCTGTTGGATTGTCCCTCGTATACAGAATGAACCTGGTGTTTATAACAGACCTTGGTAGAGGAAATACATTAAATGGTCTGTTAATAAGATGATACCAATTTCTAGTTATGTTCAAGCATCCCAGCTCATCGTAACACCTGGATTCATTTTCGACTGCAGACAAAACTAACAATCACATTTTTATTACAAATCACAAAATAGCCATTCACGCACAGAAGTACAGTTCAATATCTGTTCTGAGACGGTACGGTCGTCATGCATTATTTTAATTCATGTCCGACAACACTAATTATATATTTTTTGATAAACTTTATATGAGCAAAAGGTGTCTACGTGCAATATTTAGAAACAAAGATAAGAATTGGGTGATATAAACCAGGCCGGGGTTATTTTTTTGTGCTCTTTGTTTTAAAATCACAGTTCGCGGCAAAGGTGTGACCTGACACAAACCAGCATCGGCACATCTGGAGGCGAGGTGTCAAGTGGCCGACCGAGGGTAAAGAATCTGAGTGCCAGGGATGTATTGACGGGCTGGGGAAGTATGAAATAAAATATTCTAAATTGTGTAAATAATTCAATGCCAAGTAATGAAACTTTTGTCAAATAATAAACAGAGATAATTAATGGATTCGCAATGTACGAAACTATTAGAAATTTATGTCACATAGAATCATCTTATTAGAAATCTAAATTATTATGACTCCAACCCTGTATGTACCTGCAACCAAATACAATAGTATCCGGCTTCTGCATATCAATTAGTAAATGAGTTTCATGACTGATTAATTAATAATAAGTAAATTATTTTACATTTAATTAGAGAATTTTAAAGAAACACATACACAATATTCAAATTATTAGTTCACAAAAATCTCGCCAACAAACAGGAAGGGGTAAAAACGTATACGGCCACATACTGTCTCTCTCTACTCTACAATCGAAAGGATGATGCTTTCTGTGTTCAATTAGGAGACAAATCAGAGCACGGGCACTCACCCCCGCCAAGTTAAGATCAGCAACGAGGAACTACAACCCGAGGTCGGTAACAAATCAGAAATAGGTAAACAAACCAAGATACTACGAAATTATCAGATTGCTCGCTCTAACACTAGCTATCCAAATTAGTTTTCTTTTTCTAACTGAAAAATGCATTAACGAATGAGAATAATATTAACAGATGTTGTTCTTGGAAATAGGTTGCGATTTCTTTCTAGCTCACGAAGATGAGATCTTCGTTCGCACAGGTGGATGGGGATGATGGGCGGCGATTATCAGTATAAAATAGGATGCTTTTCACCAGGAAAGGCATCTTGGTTTTGACCAGGATCCGCTACAGTCCAGTTGCGACTTGATCAGACGTGGTCGTTGCACGTTCTACTTTATAGTAGTCCAGTTGCGACTTGATCAGACGTGGTCGTTGCACGCTCTGTGGTGTTCTCCTACAGTCCAGTTGCGACTTGATCAGACGTGGTCGTTGCACGTTCTACTTTATTGTAGTCCAGTTGCGACTTGATCAGACGTGGTCGTTGCACGCTCTGTGGTGATATATAAATTTCCGCTGCAGTCCAGTTGCGACTTGATCAGACGTGGTCGTTGCACGTTCTACATTATTGTAGTCCAGTTGCGACTTGATCAGACGTGGTCGTTGCACGCTCTGTATGTGAGATATAAAATTGTGGGCCAGGCCGCTCAGTTGCGACTTGATCAGACGTGGTCGTTGCACGTTCTACCTTAGTGTAGTCCAGTTGCGACTTGATCAGACGTGGTCGTTGCACGTTCCGCCTGACTGACAGTCCAGTTGCGACTTGATCAGACGTGGTCGTTGCACGTTCTACTTTATTGTAGTCCAGTTGCGACTTGATCAGACGTGGTCGTTGCACGCTCTGTCAGTATTCCCGTTATAAAATACGCTCTTGGAGCACAACAATTACGCCATCCGGCGCACCAGCACGCTCTTTGAGCACAACAACGCCATCCGGCGCACCAGGAGGCTCTCTGAGCACCAGTCCACTTCGGTGGCACGTATATATATTTAGCGGAAAGCACTCTTTGAGTACAAGTACGCTAATTGCATTAACCAACTAGCTCTCTGAGCACCAGTCCACTTCGGTGGCACGTATATATATTTAGCGGAAAACACTCATTGAGTACAAGTACGCTAATTGCATTAACCAAATAGCTCTCTGAGCACCAGTCCACCTTGGTGGCACATATATATATATATTTAGCGGAAAACACTCTTTGAGTACAAGTACGCTAATTGCAATAGCAAACCGGCTCGTCTAGCACGAGCTCATCACCCAGGCCTTCCCAAGGGCGGTTCCACGCCGCCGTCACCTTCCCGGGAGCCAAGCAGTCCCGTGACGAGGCCGTACCTGAGGGTGCTGCCGCTCGACTACACGAGGCCGTCCCAGACAGCCTGCCGCCAACGCCCAGGGAGCCAAGCAGTCCCGCTAGCAGGCCACTCGAGGGTGCAGTCCGCCTACCAGCCGTCACCAACCCGCTAACGGAGCGGGTGCCGGCAGCCCTATCTGCGGGCCTTCATCCGAGGCTGTACCGGGAGGTACCGCCGTCCGACTACCTGAGGTCCGTCCTGAGAGGCCGCTCCTGAGGGTGCTGTCCACCGTGACCAAAGTCACCACGGGCCAGACCGTTCCAGAGGGGGCTGTCCGCCTTACCAACTGCAGGCACCAGTCGCGTGCCTACGCCCAGGTTGGCTCTACCCCGCTCAAATACGATCACGAAATTATATCATTCAGACAATTATCTAAAATGTATATTGAATAAGTCAATATAACAGTTAAAACCAATTGTGTCTTTTCCTTTCTCATCCTCACACTGCCACGACTTCAATTAAAAGAATTCTGGTCACTTTATTAAAAGTAAAACACAACGTAATTGGGTCCTAATCACTATCAAAATTATAAATATTTTGCTAAGACGATTGCCGCGTCACAGTTCGTATTTCCCAACACGGTTAAAAATAATAATAGTCGATTAAATAATTTGAAATACCTTTCAGAACTCATGTCAAATCAAAATGACTTTTTGATAAAGGTCAGCAAAGCCCTCTTTAGCATTTGAAAATGAATTTTTACAAGTTATTAATTGACAGCTGCATTGTAAAAATTTTACAAGTTAGAAAACAAGGTAAACAATGCACGTTGCCACAGTAATGCTTACAAGGCTTATGTAAAATCATTTCAAATAATTTTCGACAGAACAGTTGTGTGGAACTTTTTAAAAATTTTTATTTTCATTTGCAAATGAGTAACAAGTAAAATATTGAACCTATAATACACGTAAGGTAACGGTTTTACTGCTTCAAGGAGGTGACAGGTTCGCCTAATCGGCTAGTCGGTCATTTCCTTCATTCAGCAGTAAAAACTGTTTTCTATAACACTGTTTTGGAAACTGGGCATTCCACTACTAAAAACTGTTATGGAATCACTAACATTCCATACGCGGCGTATGGAATATTTTCGACAAAACCGGAACCACTTATTAGCGCGACATATGAAGTATTTTGATTCAGTTACTATGGTTACGTCTATTTGTTATAAATTAATTTATTTGAGTTTGACGTTTTCAACAGTTTTATATTTGTATTTTTGTAAAATTTCCAAAAACCTTTTTATAGAAAGTATAGTCTACAATATGTAACGGAATGGCCTATCCCACGCTCGCAAACCGTAGCCCTCGCCTTCGGCTCGGACTACAAACTTTTTGCTCGCGTGGAATATGTGCCATTCCATTACTTGTTGTAGAATATACTATTCTATAACACTGTTTTGGAAACTACACATTCTACAACTAAAAACTGTATTGGAACAACTATCATTCCATACGCCGCGTTTGGAATAATTACGACGAATCAGAGCCGCATATTAGCGCGATATATGAAGTATCGTAATTTTATTTATTTGAGTTTAACGTTTTCGACAGTTTTATATTAGTATTTTTTGTATAATTTCCAAAATCTTGTTATAGAAAGTATAGTCTACTACATGTAACGGAATGGCATATCCCACACTCGCAAACCGTAGCTCTCGCCTTCGGCTCAGACTACAAACTTTTTGCTCGCCTGAAATATGTGCCATTCATCACTTGTTGTAGAATATACTATTATCTTGCTTGTAATGTAAATTACTATATTAAATTACAACGTTTATCTGATAGTCGATTAAGTTTATCGTCCACGATAATTCAAAATATAGCATTGATATTATTATCAAATTTCATATTTAAAATTAGAATGTTTCAGTTAGAAGAAGGTTAAATTTTAGTGGTATTCCATCAATCGGAAGTAATAGTTTAGGATATATTTCAGTAAATAATTAATTTAGAATACATTTTGTTTTATTTGTAAATATGAGAAATAGTATTGGCTTTAATTTTTATTTGAAACTTTATTCGATATTTTATACCGTTTAATAGTATATTAGTCAATGAGCATGTAATGTATGCTATTACTCATGAGAATGAAGTTTGTAAATCATTCGTATGAGTAAAAACCATTACATGCGAATAGAATACTATATTTTATCCACAACATTTTGACAAATTATTTGTTTATCAACCTAGACAAATTGTAGCGACCATCGCTAGGCTACGTACTGTTGTAACAAAATTTTGAGGTAATTTGACATTTAGCAGAAAATCTTAAAACCAATTATTCAGCTACAGTTTAAGCTTTAAATGAAAATAAAAGTATGAAAAATGAAAATACTAGCGTGTTTTCCTTATTATGTGGAAAAAATTACTTAAAAGGAATTTTGATTTTACTCCTTTGACAGGTAAGATTTGAATTTTACATAACGAATGAATAATAGTAATTAATCGCATTGTCAATATTATTTTATTAGCAACATTAACAAAGGTCATTAACTGATAAACAACGGTTGAATTATTGGTTTATTATTTGACAGTTGTATAGATAAAAATTATTGTATTAATTAAATTATTTAGACAGTCGGGCGGTTATGAGTTTACCACACCAGATTTTGTTATAACTATTTAATATAAATACATAATTTAATTTAAAGCAAATAATAAAAAGTTTTACAAAATACCAAGATTCGAACCTCGACCCTTGAAAGTCATGACACACCACGTACCAGACAGTCAATTGGAAGAGTATAGTTCAAATCCCGCAAAATATATATTTTTTTTAATTCACTTTTTAAATTTAATTAACAGGGAAATTAAAAAACTTATAAAATTAATGCTAAATTTGGTATTAATACTTGTTTAATTGAACAGATATTGAACTGTATCCATTAGCCCATGAATGACCCAAGTTTAAATTCAATTAGATTAAAATAAACATTGCAACTATATCCGAGTTGTCTTCCTGAAGGTGATTTCCGGTTTCGTGAAAACATTCACTACATTTCAACAATCGGAAGTAAAAGTTTTAACAATTAAGCTATGTTGAAATACAAATTCAATTATAAAAATATTAAAAACTACTTACATGGCAACCAAGGTATGTTGACATCAATGTTGTCTGACCTGGCCCAACTAAACGGATCAAGGATACCAGTTAGACAAATGCTAGGAAATCCCAGGAAAACTATGATCTGCAGATGAATCAACAGAAAAATGTTTTCGATTTTTCTATCGGTCATTTTTCACTAAAATCGCTTACAAAATAAACGAAAATGTGAGCCAAAGCCAGAAAAGTTCCTGTTGGGATCCCGTTATGACGATCGATAGATTTCTGTAAGAAAAGAAAATAAGTATTATTCATTTTTACAGCACATTTTTACCTCCCGCCACATCCTGTAAGGGAGGTATAGGAATCATGCTAAAAATTGGGTAGTGAGTTTTCAGTGGATGAGCACGTTTTATGGTCCCTAGAATACGATTTTAATAGTTTCGCGATGATGTCTATGTGTGTGTCTGTCTGTTTGTCAGTTTGTCTGTCAGTCAGTCTGTCTGCCAGTCTGTCTTTCTATTAGTTTGTCTGTCTGTCTGCCAGTTTGACAGTCTGTCAGTCTGTATGCCTGTCTGTCAGTCTGTATGTCTGTCTGTCAGTCTGTATGCCTGACTGTCAGTCTGCCTGTCTGTCAGTCTGCCAGTTTGACAGTCTGTCAGTCTGTATGTCTGTCAGTGTGTCTGTCTGTCTGTCTGCCATTCTGAATGTCTGTCAGTCTATCTGTATGACTGTCTGTCAGTCCGTCTGTCTGTCATTCTATGTGTGAATTTCAGGAGTTACAGTTTCTAAAAACTACTAAACAGAAAATTTTGATATTTTGCATATATCAATTGTATACCCTTTGGAAGAGCTGATTAGTTTTTGGTGATAATCCAATAACCGGAAGTGGTAGTTTACTTGAAGCCATATCAAGTAATTTTAAAATATCTCAGTGAATTATAGTTTAATGAAAATTTTGTTATTAGGATAATATTTCAAATATTATTATCTACAATTATTGTTTGAAACATTTTCCTCTTACTGTCACCATTTACGAATTACAACACGTTAAAGAAAAATTATATTTTGATATTTTCGTTTAAATCTGCTACCCTGTTTTTTTTTTTTTTAACCGAGGAAAAAACAAAACAACAGTTGAACAATGTCATTTTTTGACATGTGTCATAATTTTTCAAAGGGATGCTAAGCGTTTCTTGATAGTGGTGGTCCGTGTTCCTGCATTGTTCGATAAGAAATCTATGGCGGGAGGTATTGTGGTGCCCACAACAGATTTTTTAACAATCGCTCCACGAAAGATGAGCAAAAAATATGTATATAGTTTATGTTACTTTAATAAGAAGATTACGAGGAACCCAAATTTTTTAACCTCATCTGAATATCTCGTTTAGTTCTTGAGATATTGCAGTTTACTTTATGACATCTCAAAAATTCCGAGCAAGACAAACAGATAAATTTACATGTGACATAGTATAAACACGAAACCTAAATATGTGGTTATATATTAAGAAGACTTCAAGAATTCCAAATTTTAAAACCGCATTTCGATATCTCGTCTAGTTTAAAAGATACAGCCCTTCAAACTTGGAAAACTTGAATGTAGAATATTGTGTGACCAGGTAAAATAAATAAAATAAATATATCATCACGCCTTTTACCCATTGCGGGTGTGGCACTCTGCTTACGCAGATCTCGGTAAGTGATATATTTTTTTCGTATGAAGTGCGGTTACCAGCCGTCATATCATAGCCCCCAAAGATGTTAGTGGAGGGGGAACCACAGGGGTAAATTTAAATTTGTAACTGTCGGCAGTGGGATTCGAACTGAGGATCTCACGATCCACAGTCCGACACGTTACCACGGAGCTATTTACCTCATTTACCAGGTCTCAGCGTATATAATATTATTTTATTTTTTCTCTATAAATTCAATTAGAAATTCAAAGTGTATCACATTACGAATATTCGCATACGTGTCACGTATGTAAATTTCAAATATTGAGAAAGTAAAAATAAAATGACGTTAATGGTAAAACCGCAAAACCGGATAAAACAAAAATATAATAAAACGTCTGACTTCAGTGAACTTTCTTAAAAATGTGCTCCATATCTCCCTATAAAAATATAGCATTTAGAAATTTGTTTAGACGTCAGAGTATTTCCCGACAAAAAACGGATTAAATTAATTATGGGCTACAGTTCGGCTTCCTGAAGCGGGAAGAATAGAAAATAGTTGTTGAAAAAACTATAAATGATCTTATTTTAAATATTGTTCTTACTTGATTGTTGCAAACAATAAATTGATTGAACAATCAGAAAAATGCTGCAGTCAAACATTAATGAACTATTTTAGAGAAAAATGCTTCAAGTAAAACCAGTAGACATTTAAATTCTCCAACGGTTTTGTCTGAAGCATTTTTCTCTAAAATGATTCAGGAATTCCTGACAGCGACATAAAATAAATTTTTGGTTGCAATCAGACAAATGGTGCTGCCAAAGGTTCCTGAATTATTTTAGAGAAAAATGCTTCAAGTAAAACTTGTAGACAACTAAATTTTCTATCCGTTCTATTTGAAGTATTTTTCTCTGAAATGATTCGGGAACATTTGACGGCGACTTAATTGTTGCAATCAATAAATTGTTGGTTGCAATCAGATAAATGGTGCTGGAAAAAGTTCCTGAATGATTTTACAGAAAAAATGCTTCAAGTAAAACTTGTAGATAACTAAATTCTCTATCGTTTTTTTTTTTTTAACATTTTGCTCTAAAATGGTTTAGGAATTCTTGACAGAAACTTGATTGTTGCAATCAATAAATTGTTTGTTGCAATTAGACAAATGGCAAACGTTCCTGAAACATTTTAGAGAAAAATGTTTCAAGTAAAACTTTTAAACAACTAAATTCTCTATCATTTTTATTTGACGCATTTTTCTCTAAAATCATTCAGGAATTCTTGACAGCAGCTTGATAGTTGTAATTATTAAATTGTTTGTTTGACAGCGACTTAAAATAAATTTTTGGTTGCAATCAGACAAATGGTGCTGCCAAACGTTCCTGAATGAGTTTAGAGAAAAATATTTCAAGTAAAATTTGTACACAACTAAATTCTTTATCGATTTTATTTGAAGCATTTTTCTCTAAAATGATTCAGAAATTCGTGACAGCAACTTAATTCTTTCAATCAACAAATTGATGGTTACAATCAGACAAATGGCGCTGCCAAACGTTCCTGAATTATTTTACAGAAAAATGCTTCAAGTAAAACATGTAGACTACTAAATTTTCTATCTATTTTGCTTGAAGCATTTTTCTGTAAAATAATTAAGGAACGTTTAACAGTGACTTGAATCTTACTAATTATTAAATTTTACTTCAGATTGTGTAGTATAACTCCAACAATAACAACTAGAACTAATTCATCTGATGAACAGCACAGTTTTGATATAAATTTCATCCCAAATATATTGTTATATATCTAAAGAGGATTTTATCAAAAACTGCCCACATTAAGAAGTTTACTCATCGGATATATTCGTAAGCGATATGAGGGAATGAATGACTCAATGACCACTGAGTAACATAACAACAAATTAACACATTTTGTAATTGCTGTGCGTTAATACATGAAGCATTATAATTTACACATGATTCATAATTATTTATCAAAACAATCTTTCAAGATAAAGAGAATAACAGGTGTCTTTGCTTTTTGTATGTTTTATTTATTGCTTATTACATCGTTACTGATAAATTATTTTACTGAAACAATTACCTATGTGAGAAGAAGGAGAATTAACCCTCAACTGGTATAGTGGGGTATTTGAAGATTTCAGTGTTTTTAAATTTAGTTGTTTAGTATTAAAAGTTTAAACTAAATGTTTGAGATTTTCAGGAGCTTCACAATTGACACACTCGACTTAGTGAAGGTGAAGGAGATAAAAACAATTGGGGTCTCTGTTGACCCCACTGTACCAGTTACGTTGATTTTATAATTAACATGTCTCGGTGTTTTTTTAACTGTAAATGAGTTTTGTGATATTTTAATTATCAAGAGCAAAGATGAAAATGACGAAATATAAGATTGATTCTAACATTTCTAATACAGAAAGCAAATACAAATTTCAAATGAAACTAATTCAAAAAGAGGTGCAAATGTGAGTAAAAAACATCCCTGTTATTATTATTTTTTTTTTTTTGCTGTTGTCCTAAAATATAAATTTTATATCATAGGTGATGTATTCAGGTATACTAAATTGTAATTCAAATTGTAATTCCGTTTGGTCCCTAAAAATTATTTTTGGCAGTTTTACGCCCCAATAACAAAGAGGCTGCAACAGAGGATTAGTATTTTGTTCTGTACTGTTTATTAGCTGAACGTTAATTTTATTTTCTTATTTTTATGCATGTTCTGTTTAAATATATGTAAATAAAGATATAAAATCAAGTTTTCTTGTTAATTACCATTTTTACTTTCTTATACAAAGTATAACTAAGTATTGGAATCAGGAAAAAAATCGTTGACGAGATTATTGCGGAAATACATTTTTTGACGTCCACAGAATCCGATAAGACCAATTTCTGAATGATGTCTGTGTGTGAGGATGGATGGATGGATGGATGGATGGAGATCCGTGTGCGCAATATCTCATGAACGAGACAAGATATGTAAACGAAACTTGGAATATATAAGTTTCATAAAAAAAAAGAAGAGCTGAGTTGATTTCGAATGACATTGAAAAACCGGAAGAGGAAGTTTACTGGGCATACAAAAAAATAAATTCCATTTATTTCAAAAAAAGAATCAGCTATGAGAAAAAGTTTCAAATGAAAGATGTTAGACAAAATATTTGGAATATAAAATGTTATTTGCACTTTTCTTGTACATGCTTCTAATTTTGAGAAAAACCAAATTATGTTTTCAATAATATATTTCATTAATCTTAGTTGCAATGGGAATAAAAAATTAAACATTTTAACATCTATATATCAAATAGTTGTCAAACGTACGGAACAAGTAACACGTGTTCAGTTGGTTTTATTTGTATAAGAAAGTAGTGTGGTGTCCACACCAGATTTCTTACATACATTTTGCAGTGGTGTCAATAAAGACCCCACTGTACCAGTTACGTTATAAAAAATCACTATACCAGTTAAACGTTAGATAAGCTTTATTTTAGTTTTTGATTCATCATTGCAGCTTCAGCAGTTCAAAAGATACAAATCAAAGAGTTTAAAACATAATAATCGTCCTACACTATTTTTATATATTTCTAGAATTAGAAATCAATTGAAGTTCACTTCAAACTGCTGTAGTATTTCGTGCAATTATTACAATAATTTATTTACTAAGTTACTACCTGTATAAGCGGAAATCATGTGCTTATGAATAACCACATAGAGCTAACCGGAAGGAACTACTGACAGAGGAAGGAGGGAAATAAAAGCATTTGAATTTAGAAACAGACAGTTTGTACGTTACGCTCTGTTGGATTTGTTGCTACGAAGAAATGAAGATTAGTTGAACTCTGACGATATTTCAAAACACGAAATAATTTTCTACATATATTATAGTTTTTCCTCTGCCATCGCTTCCTCGATTTTAAAAAAAAATATATTTCAAGTAAATTAAGCTTGTAGAACATTAAATTCGGCTTCTGAAGCAGTTAACACACTAGGCTTAAACTATAGTTGATTTTTTGAGTTCCTTTTGTTCCCTGATTTTTTTAGGGAAAAATGCTTCTAATAAAATTTATAGAGAATTAAATTCTGTTTCTGAATCACATAACATTTGTACATTACTAATTTAGTAATAGTTTAAACTGGGTTAAAACCAAAGTTGGTTGTCATTGAATCCTTTTCGTTCCATGATTTTTTAGTTTCTTATACAATGTATAAGGAAGTATTGGAATCACGAAAAAAATCGCTGACGAGATTTTTGCTTAAATATATATTTTGACATCCACTGTATCCGTTCAGATCAATTTCTCAATGAAGTCTGTGTGTGAGGATGGATGGATGGATGGATGTCCATGTACGCAATATCTCATGAACGAGACAAGATATGTAAACGAAACTTGGAATTTATAAATTTCATGAAAAAGTGAAGAGCTGAGTTGATTTTGAATGAACTGGAAAAACCGGAAGAGAAAGATTACTGGACACACAAAACAATAAATTCCATTTTTTTCAAAAATATAATCAGCTGTGAGAAAAAGTTTCAAATGAAAGATGTTAGATTTTTGAAATATAAAATGTTATTTGCACTTTTCTTGTACATGCTTCTAATTTTAAGTAAAACTAAATTATATGTTTAAGAATATATTTCTATAATTTTAGTTACAATCTGTGTCAAACGTGTCAAATAATTGTGAATGTTATTTGCACTTTCTTGTTTAGTGCACCAACGGGGACCTTATTAAAAGAACGTAGTATAATAGAAACAATACCTTCAGTGTAATTACATTCTCTATCAGTTTTTTGTTTAAGCTTCTCCTTATAAAATAATAGAAAAGCAATGACAATGAAAAAACTCTTCGCGCATTTTAGTTTGTTGATTTAAATGCCTCCACTTTTCCTAAAGAAAAAACAATAAAAATTGAAATGACTTGAAGAAAACTAGACGTTGAATTAAGGTTGAAAAAGCACCACACCTCTACACTTTTATTTATACATCCATATCTGCATTTACGATGTATTTTATTTCATTTAAATGAAAGTAAAAATGCTCTACGTGCTGTTCAAATATAGATGTATCAATTTGCTTATTGGAGTGAGAGTATCGTACTGATAGTGCAATAGAAAGTAAACTTCTAATCCAATGAGCAACTCCGTTGAGTTTGAGAAAATCGTGGTTTTATGTGCATAGAAAATTATTATAATAAGTTTCCCACAACATAACACAAACATTCCTTAACAGAATATTTCAGAATATTCTCTGGATTCACTTTTATGTTATTTGTCTACACAGTAAAATATTTGATTTGCAATTTGTTAATTTTGCGGTTGTTAAGTATATTTATCCAACACCTCTCAATAAATGCTCTATAACTATGGCGATTTTAAACAAGAAAAGTAACAGATTACTCACTAGTGGGTATAATTTTGAGAAAAGTCCCTAGTGAATATTTTTTAAATTTATAACAATAATAATAACACACAACACCTTGGTAACCACTTCGATTGACATTTTAATTTAAAAATTTAAAGTATATCTCACTGTCAAATAATATTTCTTTTATAAATTTTGAATTTATTAAGAGATGTTGGATAAAATGTTATACTTCACACGTGGGCAAATTAGAATTACTCACTCGATAAAATTATTACACTCAGCTTTCGGCTTCGTGTGCTAAAATTTCTCTCGTGGGTAATTCCTTATTTTGCCCATTTGTAAAGTAAATAACTATTAGTTACTATTGACAAATATATTGTGTTAAATTAACAATTTGAACAAATATGACAATTTGTTAAATTATAATTTTGTCAATTCAGAAATTTATCAAGAAAAAATTGTTGTTTTTATATATTTGCTGGATTTATAAAATTTAACAAATAGTCTCGTCAATAATAACAAGTAAATTATCAATTTGAAATTGTTAAAAAAAAGTTTGTATCCTTTGTATCAACTTAATTTGTTATAACTATGATTAATTTGAAATCGGCACTAAAGTGGTCAAAAAGCGTCATTAAAAGCTTAGAAAACGTCACTAAAGTAACCCATTATACGACGATTTTGAGCATCCCAGTGTTGGCAACCGTTAAATAATTATTGTACAATTAGGATAATTTTGGCAGATATATTGACGTACTATAGTAAATTTGGACGAAACATGAAACAAAATTTGCAAGAAGAATTAACTAATTAATTCCGATTACGAAATTGAGGACAAAGCACATAATTTTGAGTGTTATTTAAGATAACTTCAATGTTCGAGGTTGGCAACACTGACTGGTAGTTTCAATTGACAACTGACAGATGTATAAACTTAACCTATATTGTATTTTTTTACAGTTCTTTAGAATTTTAGATTTCAAATAAAACTTAATATGTACCTCGGCACTGAAGTTCCTTTTTAGCACTCACATGGTTTATTTACGGGCCTCGGCAACTTAATTCCATATTCGTGATAAAAAATTGAACTTCAGTGCCTTGATACATAAATAACTATTATTGTTCTGCTTCAATATAATTACTAAAATATTTAGGCAAAAGCACATAAAAATAAATGTTAATAATTACTACATTCACAAATATATTTAGTTACGAAATACACAAAAATATTTTGTTACTTGCTAACATATTTGAAACTTGTTAAATTAACAAAAATTAACGGTGTATCGTCTGAGACTAAAAATTTTGTTAAAATTTTGTCATTTTGATTATAAATTTTTTACTCTGCAAGTTGGTCGCATAACAAACCATAGATAAAAAGAAAAAACATCATAATTGTACCTGCACCAAGTGTCTTGTTTTCTATTATTATTTTAGTCAGTGAACATGACTTAAAAATGGTGTCATTATATTCATTAGTATAATTAAACATATCTGCCAGGTGCATTAATTATCTATACAAGGTGTGGCAATCAAATAAGAAACCTATGTACGAACGAAGTTTCAATAGTTAATTTTAAAAGATGAATATGGTCACTAAATTTTAATTTTTGTCAGGTTGTGCCAATGAGAGTAATAGACTAAATATGGATGTATCATATATGGTTTTATATTAAAAAAAGTATGAGGAATTCAAATTTTTTAGATAAATTAAAATATTTCAGTTAGTTTTAGAGATACGAGGCTTTAAGAAAATAATGTGAGATATATACAAGTTAATTAAATTTTTAAATTTTTTGTGATTTAAATCTAGTATAAACCAACCATAATTCCGAGTAAGAGAAATTAATAAACTCTCATGTTGTTGTTTATGAATTTGATTACATAATATATGTTTTTATATAATATAAAATTATGAGAAATTATAATTTTTATATAACATTTAATTATTTCATATATGTTTTCATACTTAATGAATTCTTCAACTATTTCTCGAACTGGGAAAATATAAATTATTTCTAGGGTAATCTATGAAATATTAGTACAGAACATACATCGTATCAAAAAGAGTAAGAGGAATTCAAATTTTTATGTTACATTTAAATATCTCATTTTGTTTATTAGATATCGGCCTTTAAACTTGATGAATTCTTACACTATTTTCCAAACTGAAAAATAGTGTTTTTCTTTCTGGTAAATTATGAAGTATGAATACATAATATTAATTTTTATACCAAAGAATGTACGAGTAACCAAATTTTTATACTGCAGTCAAATATCTCATTTACTTTTTGAGATATTTCGCACAAGCATCAAGAAATCCACTTTTGGCTCTGTGATTGGTCGAGAAGAGTGAATTATGAATCATAATTCACTGTAGTGAGCACTATAATTAAATAAAAAATTGAAATAATGGGAATGTATTTATACAGGAGTAGAAAAAATATTTTTTTTTACCAAATGACGAATCCGGATATTTAAATGTAATTTAATTATCTCATTTAGTTTTAGGGATACGAGAGTTCAAACTAGTCCTATTCTTCGACTGATTTTGAGAAAAGATCTACACAAATTTTCATCATCATTATCATTATCATCATCACGCCTTTTCCCCATTATGGGTGTGGCACTCTGCTTACGCAGATCTCGGTAAGTGATATATTTTTGCGTATGAAATGCGGTTACCAGCCGTCAAGTCATATCCCCCAAAGTTGTTAGTGGAGGGGGAACCAAAGGGGCAACTGTCGGCAGTGGGATTCGAACTGAGGATCTCACGATCCACAGTCCGACGCGTTACCACGGAGCTATTTACCCCATGTGATATTAATAATTTTTGTCGATATATAACACAAGTTTTTAAATAAAAATTGTTGCTGAACTAAAAATGCAGTAGAACACAAACAACCATTTTGCAATTGTGCTGAATTTCAAATTGCAACAACCGGCTTATTTTACGGTACACCAAAATCACTAGTTTCAATTTTTAAAATGTTTGTGTCGTCATAAATAAAGACAACATACAAACAATCTCACCAATTAAGTAATTATTACAAATTTCGAAGATTTTTTACACTTCCCCTTAAGTACCAGTCCATTAAGAACAACATGTCGTTAAAGATATTGTGTCGACGGTGACCTAGTAAGGTACAGACATTTCGTTTTTTGACCTGGTTGTTCGACCTCAAGGATATGTCTCACACGACACGCATCTCAGAAGGTTACAGTCACTGGAATATAGTAATAGTGGAACGTTGACTTGAAGGTTTTTATGAAAGCAAAAAATGAGTCTGAAGTAGATAGATGTCGTATGGCCACCCTTCTTTGTTTAACACTTGTTTGTAGAATGGTTGCTATGTAAAAAATGTTACATAGTCTTGTCCAAAAGTGATAGGGTATTGTTCAACTATTTGATACATAATAGTTAATCGAAATCATTTCTAGTAATGCATTATTTAATTTTTATATATTTTTATACTTATATTTTATATTTTTATACTTCATTTCTAACGCGAATCTACATTTTGAATTCCCGTGGTTAAGAAACACCTCCAAAATGGGGCAGACTCGAAATATTATCGAATGAGTTAAACCAAGAAATATAATATCCGTAAAACTGTACAATAAACCGTATTGTGCATTTAAAAAATATAGTATTTTTTATTTTTTGAAATTTTTATACAGAAACACTTCGCACGATCCCTAGAAAATATATACAAATATTTATCAAAAACGGTCCAATAGTTATTGAGTGCATAAAGGACAAACATACAGACAGACAGACAGACAAGCAGACATAAATTCGTTTTTATAAATATAGAGATAGCAAAAAAAAAGGATCAGTAGTAGAATGAAGACAAGGAGGAAGAGCCACAAATCTGTAAAGATGGTGTAGGACTCATATTTCGGTAGTGAGTTACGAATACGATTTTAATAGTTTTGCAATGAAGTTTGTGTGCCTTTCTGTCTATCTGTGTGGATCCCTGAAGTTACGGTTTCTCAAGAAATACTAAACTGAAAATGTTTATATTTTGTGTATATTAATTGTACCCCCTAGTGAAGAGCTGATTAGTTTTGGTGATAATGCAATAACAGAAAGTTGTAGTTTACTTGAAGCCCTATCAAGCTATTTTGAAATATCTCAGTAAATTACGGTTGCTGTCACAAATTAAGAAGTTTATATCTACTAATCGGTATTTTAATAAAAAAAAAACGCGATTCAAAAATGTCATTTTTTGACAAGTGGTATAATTGAAAACTATTTTTTTAAGGGATGTGCGTTTCTTAATAGTTGTGGACTATATCCTACATTTTTTAATAAGAAATCTATGGCGGGAGGTATTGTGGTGCCCACAACAATTTTTTTTTCTTAAGAAGACAAATAGGGACACCAAACTTATATTAGCCTAGGGGCGGCTGCAACCTAAATCCGGCCCTGATAATGACAAAATAAGTTGAAGAAGATTTAAGAAAAATGGTATGAAAAATAATAAGAACAATGTTGGGACAAATAAAGATTTAAAACACAAATACAGAACTTTGAAAAAAAAACAAGAATTGGAATGAGAAGACATAATGAAATAGATCTACAGAGGGTCAAATGATTTGGACATATATGGACAGCAGAAGAAAAGGATCAGTAGTAGAATGGAGACCAGGATTAATTGTTGTGAACTGTTTTAAATATGAATATAAAAATAAAATAATAAAATTTTATTTATAAATTAGGCTTACGCGGGAAACATGTAACTGTCAAAATTTAAAATAGAAATTAATTTGTTTTATTGTTGTCGACAGAACTCTCAATCCCTAATTTTCTTTATAAAATGAGCTTTTCGTTTGCTCCTTTCTCTTGCATAATAAATAATTTAACAACAAATAGATACTTATTGGATTCAGATTTTAATTCTAAACATATTTTGTATTTACACTTTTGGTCTAATTTAATTAGGTAAGCAACAGTCACCATATTAAAAAAATATCATTGGATTCCCTATGTCGTATATTTAAATTCAACATCCGATATATACCGTTCCCTAAACCTACTCGGAGTCGAAGATTACTTAAAGATTGATCTTGTCTTAAAAGCTCTTTAACATTTTAAGAAAGTAATTATAGTCTTGAACTCATCTAGGAAATGAAACGTTTTAATAAACTACTTTTTGTCTGTTGTTTGACTTATTAATTACACTGCTGGAAAAAACTGGGACTTTTTTTACGACTGTCGTAAAATTTTAATAAAACGATTGAAGAGCCTGTAACAAGTTTAAGGGCAATAAAATGAAAGTGTAAAAATCAAAGAACAAGGAATAAAAATTGAAACAAAACGGTGACAAAAGGTATTTGTCCAGCAGTATTTGGGGGTTGTTCATATGTATCAAACCAAGATCTGCTCCAACCAAAGTGCTACACTCAAATGGAGTAATGATATCATAAAAAATAACAGGTAGAATATACTAGCGCTCCAGTAATTATTACGGAACATACTGTGTATGTACATGTACATATAACAGCGTCATCTGTTCCGAATAAGGATGTAATGGTTCGAATACAGTTAGAAATTATAATAACAAGTTGCTTTTGTTACTGCATGTTGAAGTCACATAAAAATACTATATTTACTTCGAACTAATATATTAATTTAATTTTAATTGAAGTACATTTCTAAATAACTCATATTACAGTATACGGTAGAATTGAAATGTGGCGTATAGGAATTTAAATGCAATTTTTTTTGTATTGCTGTAAATTTTTATGTATTCACTTAGAGCAAAACTGTAAATACAAAAGTTGTTGAGAATTTAAAAATGCAATAAGGTCCATCTGGTTGCCTAAAGTTTAGTATTTCACAATAAATCAATCAGATTAAAGTCAATATTTATTAGGAAAATTGTAACACTATCATAGAAAATTTAACAGAAAATATTCAACATTTCTTAAAAAAAAGTTTAGGTTTATTCATTTACTCATCACAAATTTCTAATACAGCATATACTATGCCAACTAGAAATGCTGGATAAAACAGAATATTTCCCTCGAAAAATTTCAACCAATCACGTTGCTGTATTTTCTGAATTTAGACCAATGACAATCGAATACAGTGAATATTTTACATATCGAGTATTTTGTACAAGTGCGATACCCGAATATTTATAATAATCGTAAACAAAATGAGAAATCGTTTAATTTTTTCGCTTTAAAAGGACAAAAGGGATAATATCTTCATATTTTTTCAATCAATTTCTTCAAAATAATTACTTTTAAAACGCTGATGACTCATTTTTAACGTAATTTGACAAATGACATTTATCAAAGTGTGACGTTTATGTGACAGATTAAAATAAATATATATTCAATAATTTAAAATAATGACTGAAATCTTTCTCGAGAAATATTCGTCTAATATATCTCTCGTGCGTGACAAATACAATCAGAATATTTTCTCTTGTGCACGTTTTTGCACTCGAAAAAATATTCAGGTATTTGCCATGCACTTGGGATATAACCACTGAATATTTTTATTTTTTGTTTTGGGCATTTTTTAATGATTTATTTATTTTCTATACCATTTATTATTCGGAGTAAATGTGACTTTGGGTGTTTACATGTTCAGCGCATAAAGTACCACATTTACTCCTAATAACACAATATACTATTAATTTTTGTTTCATTTTCCACGGCGAATTACATTTTTCCTAATAAAAATTTATTTTAATTTAATTGAAATACTAATATTTATATAACCAAATGGGCCTTATTGCATGCATTTTTAAATTCTGAACAACTGTTGTGTTTACACTTTTGCCGTAAAGTGAATAAGTAAAAATTTACAGCTATAAAAAAAAATCTGATGTGGCCAGCATATAACCTCCCGCCCAATACTACTCTTAAACGGTACAAAATAGTATTTGATGATACAGAAACATACCTTCTTATTTATTTATTTTCTATTTATATTTGAGAAATTTAATTTTATTTCGTATATTTATTTAATTTTTTGACATATATAAACAACTTCACAAACAAAATGACTTGTGTCACATTTCGTATAAAATTGAAAATTTTTAAATGTTTCCCTGGTGTACATACAAGGACTACAAGATTTATTAAATTTATTTTTTTATATTATCTCTTAAATCTAATCAAAATTAATAAAATTAGTGTAATCAAAACAAATGTTAAATTAAATATTCTACAACTTTCAAAATAACATAAATTGTTGAAAAAGGATATTTAACCGTGTTTTTCACAAAAAACTGTTAAGGGCTTCAAGTAAACTGCTACGTCCGTTTAAATTATTGCTAAAAAGCAAATGTATGATTACTGAGAAATAATTTAAACAAGTCAATTATCATTAAAACTGTGGCAAATGTCATCTGTCAAACTCAAACAATACGACTGTTTGTATGTTTTGTTTACCATGGCCTTCTGGAAATAACTAAAATTATACATTTTATTTTACGCCTTTCTCATGACAGAATTGTATCACATCAATAAATTTATGCTCATTTGGTGCAGTTTTTAATTCTGAACATTTTACACTTTTGCTTTAATATTAATAGGTAAAAACTTTAAGCGAAATTAAAATATTAACATTGTATTCCTTATAGCTCAAAAAAAGTATAGACACCCGGTATATATCAAATTTTTGGGGCTGTATCACTCATGGTTATTACGCTTGAAAATATCACGAGTGTGTGTAATACCCATTTGTGATACAGCAACAAAAATTGTCGATATAACTTGCAACAGTAATGGTAATATGATTATTTTGTTGATGTTTTTCCTGGCGAATAATTCTCATAAAATGTTACAGAACCAATAATCTTTTCAAGAAGTTGAAAAATCTTTCAGAACTCATTATAAATACAAGGTTTATGTATTCATTTATTTATCTGACGAAGAATTATGTATAGTATATAAATAAAATATTTATACAGAATTTAATCCAAAAGTCTTTATTAAAATCTTTTCATTTATTACTGAGTTTTGAAAACGTTTTAACAAGCTGTTTTATTTATGTATGTCTACTATCTATAAAGCTCTAATAAGTTGTAGAGAAACCAAAAAACTCATACTCCACAGCTACGAGTATATTTCTAAATTCTTTCCAGAATTACTGAATGATTATTTCACTCATTACAAATTTGACCAATCAGAATGTTCCATTTTCCATTGTTGTGCATTTTAGATAAGTGATTAAACAGCACCATGCTGTTTATTCGCGATTAAATTGAAGCTAGCTTTTATATGCAAATTTTGAACATTTTGAAGGCATATATAGCCGGATAATTAGTTGCAGAAGCAAAATACTTACATGTTTTTTACCTTTACTGGTATTCTGTCTTTAAACATGCTGAATTATTCAATTCAAGCTATTTTTATTTACAAATTTTTGACATTTATTTGACAAATGAAAAGAAAAACAATCAATTTGCTATAGTTACAATATAACAACAATTTTTATGGTGCCTTTTGCTTATGTATGTACCGATTTATTTATGTGAAAATGTATCAAAATCAACGTTTTAGTTCAATTTCTTCGGCAAATATTAAAGTTTATGCTATGAATTCATGAAATAATCTTGACATATACTCCTCGTGCTAAAGAATTGAATCGATTAAATTTGATGTCTTGCTTATTTACAAAATTTTGCTTTTAAAAAAGTGTTATCGTACATAATAATTTAAGAGACCGCAGGTCTCGGGATTTTTTCAAATTATTATGTACTCAAACACTTTTTAAGTAAAATTTTTGCATAAGCTAGACATGTCAAATTTAATCGATTAAATTCTTAGCACTCGTGATATAACTATTGATTATCCATCCTACCTGGTCTCAACAGCAGTGTCCAACTTCGCGTCTAGTTTCAAACCAACTCAGTACTAACCTACCTCACTTATCACAAGCACTGGTCACTTAAGCAGGTCACTTTGACCACAGATCTCGCGGAACTTCAACGTGCGACGATCGCGGAACTTAACGCGCAACTGAGTGAGTAGTGACCGGAGTAGAGTGAGTGTGAGTTTAAGTTGTTGAGAGGTGGAACACGTTCACGCAGAGTTGGATTTGGAGAAGAGGAATGATAAATATATTGTGAAACATTCAATTATTAAAAGAGGAAAGTAAGGAAATAAATAGTAATGTGAACTGTTCTTCCCTAATTCTGAGATAAAGATTGTTTTGGATGTTTTGGACACGAGAATCTTTCATAAACAATTAATAATTAGTTTTTTGCTAATTAATTCCCGGTTGCACCAACGTTAGTTAAATTTTAAACTTGGTTTAAATAAATAAAAGTAAATCGAAGTTATGTGTCATATGGAGTTACTGACATTGATGTCAAAAATTAGATACGCTTTATTTAAACCAAGTTTAAAATTTAACTAACGTTGGTGCAACCGGGCATAAAAGTGTGATTTTTTGACAGCTTACAGTCCGTATGCCACTAAGCAGCAGTGTTGTGCCTGTTCTAGATCAACTCATAAGATCTTTGATCTGATATCATGAAGAATAAGATCTATGATCTTTAAAAAGATCAGATATTTTTCTGCATACTGCAAATTATCTGCTAGAGTTGACAGCGTATATTTGTCAAATTACTTTACCTATCGCTACCAATCTGTTTCTTTCTAAATTATGAGATTTTTGCAGAGTTCCGCTACTCCTAGCAACACTTTTATAAAAACAAATAAATAGTAGCTTTTTGATTTATTTTGTAAAAGAAATTTGCATTTTTTTCTTTGTTATTAAAATTGCCAATCAAGTATACCTACCTTATATACGTAATTTGAACTTCTAATTTTGTGTTCTATTTTCTCAATAAGAATTAAAAATTTTGTGAAAAAAATTACTGATCTTTTTTATAATCTAAAAAAGTTCTTTCATTCCTGATCTGATCTAAAAAAAATCTGGTGTGAGCACCACACTACTTTCTTATACAAATAAAACCAACTGAACACGTATGACTTGCTCCTTACGTATGACTAATGTGACAATTATTTGGCATATAGATATTATACCTGTTTAACTAATAATACAAATATTGTTTTTATAATATTTAAAAAGACACATATTTTTGACACGTTTGACACATAGATGTTAAAACTATTTTAGTTTTTGTTTTCAGTGTAACTAAGATTATTGAAATATTAAATATATAATTTAGTTTTTCTCAAAATTAGATGTACAAGAAAAGTGCAAATTACAATTTATATTCCAAATACTCTGATAACATCTTTCATTTGAAACTTTTTTCACAGCTGATTGTATTTTTGAAAAAAAAGGGATTTTATTGTTTTGTGTGTTCAGTAAACTTCCTCTTCCGATTTTACAATTTCATTCAAAATCAACTCAGCTCTTCATATTTTCATGAAACTTATAAATTCCAAGTTCCGTTTACATGTCTTGTATCGTTTATGAGATATTGCGCACACGGACATCCATCCATCCATTCATCCATTCATCCATCCATCCATGCATCCTCAGCCTCACACACAGACATCATTGAGATATTGGTCTTAACGGATTCAGTGGACGTCAAAATATGTATTTCCGCAAAATCTCGTCAACGATTTATTTCGTGATTCCAATACTTCCAAGTAAAAATAGATCCAATCAAAAAATTGACCTATGATCTGATCTAGAACATATTAAATGTAAAGATCTTGTTCTAGATCATTTTTAAAATGATCTGTCACAACACTGCTAAAAGTAAATTATTATATGATTGATTATGATAGTCATTATTCACGAAAATGAAGTATGCGTCACTAGCCGTAGGCGAGTGATGCAAATCAGCCGAGTGAATTTAAAATGGTGAAAGACGCCATTGCAGCTCCCAGCCTCCATCCTCAAAATCCTTCCGAGTCCCCTCCTGCTACCAGTAAACATCACCATACATTCTATTCGCAACAAAACAGCACTAGCCATCAACTACGTTGGTAGAAGCACTCCACTTCTTGTACCGTGGCTGTTGTAGCTATTACACAAGCAAGCGAGTGTGCGACGTTATGCAAGAAAGAAATTTGTAGTGAAAACTTTCACCGCACGTACACAAAACACTGGGATTGGTGCCCTGGTGGAAACAATCGTACCGGCGACGCTGGTGCTTGCGCTGGTTAGATGGAAGTGTGGATGCAGTTGACAATGAGAGAGAAATGTTTCTGGGGTGCTCTGTGTAATCATTTTAGAGAAAAATGCTTCAAGTAATACTTGCTTAGAACTTAATTTCCTATAACTTTTATTTAAAGTGTTTTTCTCTAAAATGTTTCAGTAATGTTTGAGAGTTCATGAACTTCAAACACAAACATAAATAGAAATATTTCACCCTAACATTTATATAGTTAAAAAACTATTCAAGACAATTTAGTTTTGTGTCAAGAATTGGATTTCTTGGAGTTTTTCTATACACGATTATATTTTGATCATAATTAAATGAATTATAAATAGTTTATTTAGGTATGATAAAAAATCTGTTGTGGATGATGCAGGAACACGGACCACCATTATCAAGAAACGCTCATCCCTTCAAAAAAATTAATTTTCACTTATGACTCATGTCAAAAATAGACATTTTTCAAGCGTTATTTCATTATTTCAAAAAGCACAGATTAACAAATTCTAACGAAAATGTCAAAATATAATTTTCTTACACGTCACGGAAAATAAAAATGTTTCAAACAATAATTGTAGATAATAACATTTGAAATATTATTTTAATAACAAAAATTGTCATTTAACCATAATTTACTGAGATATTTCAAAATAACCTGATAGGGCTTCAAGTAAACTATCACTTCCGTTTATTGGATTATCACCAAAAACTAATCAGCTCTTTCAAATAGGATACTATTGATATATACAAAATATCAAAAATTTTAGTTTAGTAGCTTTTGAGAAACCGTAACTGCAGAGATCTACACAGACTGACAGACTGATAGACTGACAGACTGATAGACTAATAGATTGACAGACAGAATTTTTAGCATGATTTCAATACCTTCCTTACAGGACGTGGCGGGAGGTAAAAAGATATTTGAAATAAATAAAATATAAATATATCATCACGCCTTTTACCCATTTTGGGTGTGGCACTCTGCTCGCGCAGATCTCGGTACGTGATATATTTTTTCGTATAAAGTGCGGTTACCAGCCGTCAAATTATTTGAAGATATTTGAAGTCTGTAGAAAATTGTTCCCGAGAAATCCGTTTTTGAAAACGTTCCGCAAAAATCAGTTTTTTCTCAATATCTCAAAGAATAATACAGGTAAAAAATTCTAGTGCACACCATTATATTCTCTAGAAAAAAATACATAAATATGTACAATTTCGTTAAAATCGCTTAATGGGCTGAAGCGCTAGAGCAAAAAAACTTTAAGAATGTCCTAAAATCTGAAAAACGTCAAGGGGTGTATATCAAAATTTCATTAAAAATTTTCATCTCCCATAATTTTGATGTATACACTCCGTTACCCTGTTTTCGACTTGAAATTCTTTTAAAATCATCTGAGCTTTGATTTTTGAGATTTGAGCCATTTTATGATGTTTGAAGTGGCTGTAAAGTATTTAATAACTCGTAACTGATTACTCAAAAACGAAAAGAGATATTTTAAATCTGATTTAATAGATAGGTGAAATAGAATACAATAGTAGAATAGGTAAGTTTTTAGGATGCTACCTTGAGAAATACATATTTTATGAGCCGGAAAAATTACAGAAAAGAAGTTTGATAATGTACAAAAATCGATTAAGTTTAGGAAGCGTTACTTTTGAAACCAATAAATATTATTCAAAATCTGATTAATCGAGTAGATTCCTCATACTTTAAATAACTATAATCCATAGTTCATTATGTTCCATAAATTATTTGGCAGAAAAATATACATTTTATTGAGAGGCAGACATGACAAAAAATCTTCTAACTTTGCTAAGCTATATGTTTGAAACCAAGAAAGATAATTCAAATCTATTTGAATGAGTCGATTCCTCTTACTTTTATTTACTACAAACCACAATTTCATAATTTAAAATGAATTAGTTTTCTCGCTAATTTCATCACTTTGAGCTACTGAAAAATAAAATAAAATCAGCTTGTAGAATGCAGTGAATGCAGACAATTTCGCAGATCGCAAACGTGATACCAGAAGGTGAAATGTGTTTACAATTTAAAATCTCAGTCGTTCATTGCCAGTCGCCCAAGACTCAAAGTTGCGTTCAAACTTTTACTACTTTCGCCCTAGAGTTACCAGCAATTTAAAAAATAAAAGATTGTACAATTTCCCAGTCTAAAAATTATTAGTGGAAGAATTACTGTTAACAACGGACGCGAAGGTAATAACTTTCAAAATTTTTGAAGGTTTCACATGGGTTTCTGTCACAGTAAATGAATAATGAGAATTGAAAATCTATCAAATAAAAAAGAAGAAAGTGTTCGACATATCGGAACGTTTTAAAACTTAATCTTGAGAGAGAAACGTTAATTACTAAATTCACCAAACTTATAATATAAGCGCGATCTTCGTATCAAATTAATCTTGCAAATTAAACTACACTTTCAAACGGTAATTTCACAAATTAAAAAACGCTAATTGGTACTTTAAGTAATTATAGTTTAATACGAGGTCTGTTCAAGAAATAACTGCACTTTATTTTTACCTCCCGCCTACCTCTAGGTAAGGGAGGCATTGTTTTTGGTCAAAAAATTGGGTAGAGAGTTTTCAATGAATACATACAATACAATTATTTTACTATTTTCGCCTTGATGTCTGTATGTATGTATGCATGTGTGTGTGCGTGCGTGCGTGCGTGCGTGCGTGTGTGTGTGTGTGTGTGTGTGTGTGTGTGCGTGCGTGCGTGCGTGTGCGTGTGTGTGTGTGTGTGTGTGTGTGTGTGTGTGTGTGTGTGTGTGTGTCTGTGTCTGTGTGTGTATGTGTGTGACTGTGTGTGTGTGTGTGTGTGTGTGTAGTCTGTGGCGATTTTTTCGCATAACTCAAATAATATAATACCAAAAAATACAATTTTGTGTATTTTGCTTCTTATATTTATATGAAGAGTTGATTAGATTTAGGATAAAATTGGTCAACCGGAAGTAGCAATTCATTGAAGCCTTTAACAGTTTTCCGTTAAAAAACACTGTTAATAGTTCACTTTTGACACGTTGCTACGTTCCTTTTAACACGTTGCTATGTTTATTACAGTGTTGTATTATTTTCTGATATTTTGTAGAAGATTGTAATGTTATAATGGCGAATTTTGAGAGTTCATTTCTTTCTGTTATAAATAAATAAATCTAAAGCTGTCTCATAAAATTTCTAGTTATTTTCTTTACAAGTGGGCAAAGTAAGAAATTACCCACCAGAGAAATTTTAGCACTCGAAGCCAAAGGCTGAGTGTGACAATTTTATCGAGTGGGTAATTGGACTTTGCCCACGTGTGAAGTATAACGTTGTATCCAACACCTCTTAATAAATGCAAAATTTATTAAAGAATTATTATTTGACAGTGACATATGCTTAAATTTTTAAATTAAAATGTCAATCGAAGTAGTTACCAAGGTGTTGTGTGTTATTATTATTGTTATAAATAAAAAAATACTCACTAGTGACTTTTCTCAAAATTATACCCAGTAGTGGGTAATCTGTTACTTTCCTTGTTTAAAATCGCCATAGTTATAGAGCATTTATTGAGAAGTTATTTATCGACAATTTATGTTATTATGAAAATTATAGACTATTTAATTATACATCTGTTTTGATTACACTAAATTTATTAATTTTCATTAGATTTAGAGATAATAAAATATAATGAAATTAAATTTCATAAATCTTGCATTCCATGTACCCCATGGAATATTTACAAATTATGAATTTTTTACGAAATGGACACATGTCATTTTGATTGTGAAGCTGTTTATATGTCAAAAAATTAAATAAATATACGAAATAAAATAAAATTTCTCAAATATAAATAGCAAATAAATAAATAAGAAGGTATATTTCTGTATCGTCAAATAGTATTTTGCATCGTTTAAGAGTAGTATTGGGCGGGAGGTTATGTGCAGGCCACATCAGATTTTTTTGACATTGCTCTGCCATAGTCTCAGCAGCGTACATTATTATTATATTACATCATGTCAAAGCTATATAATTAAAATAGAGTAAATTTGATGAGTGTTTCCGGAAGTAAGTCTAAATTCATTGTTTAATCATTGAATTATATCTCATACAAAATAAAACTGAAGAAGAAAGAGAAACCTTGAATAAACATAAATATCAATGCAGACAGGACAAAACAACAATATCCACGAGTAATTTATTTTACAACAAACATAATTAATTTCTGCAGCAACAATCACGAGCAAATGCCGGAAATGAGTGGAACTGAAGAATCTAGAGAATGGTGATCCGTATACGCAAATCTACTCTTACAGAACGTAGATTTAACACGCAGTGCTTTTAAAGAAATAGGACATTGACTGTTGTTTGTCGAGTGATACTTGCAAATTGTTCGAAGAAACTATTATTTCTTGTTGTACATCACAAGGTTGACCATTGTTTTATTTAGCTCTGAACAGATTTATTAGTAGTGAATGGATTATATGCACGAAAAAACTGAATATATGCTCTAATTTTTTGGGAAATATGTACTATATATGCACAAATATGATAATATATGCAGTAAACTATGTAAAAACAATTTTAAATCATTAGATAAAAAGTATAAATGAATGTGTTATGAATTTTATAGTATAATAGTTTTAATTTTGATTTATAATTTATAAATATATTATTAATATAAATTAAGTTTAGAAATTTGATTTTATAAGATTATGATATATTTACATAATTACAATAACAAATTATTCTAAATTAAAAAAAATCATTATCGTTTTAATAAATATGATTGACTTAATTAAATAGTATTTTATTCAATTTACCTATTTATTTTGTCTTTTAGGTATTCTATAATGTTTATACTAGGCCATACCAGTTTATCCTAAGAGTGTGTGTATTTCTGTCAGGATAAACTAGTTTGGCCTAGGCTAAACTGGTTTATCCTATCGTGCTTAGGACGAACTAGTTTAGCCTAGGCTATACCAGTTTATCCTATTGCATGTAGGAAGAATTAGTTTAGCCTAGGCAAAACTAGTTTATCCTGAAATCGGGTTTGGCCGGTAACATATACAATGAATACCTACCGTTACCGTTACAGAGATTTCCCTAGAAACATTAGAGTTTATTAGTTTGTGTATTTGCTTATTGTATTGTTTATTGCTTTTTTCGCTGCATTCTTCTATTTATTGCGGCCTCCTCCAATATTTGGGAATTATCAATATGCATTACCAGAAATTTCAGATTGTTTATCACTAGACAAGGTCTTAAAAATATTGAAATATGCAATTATATGCAACTTTTGTAAAAATATGCATAAGAATGCCCAAATATGCAATATATGCAATTAGTAATTAGCATTAATGAACTTTAATCAATGTAATTCGCCTAGGAAATTGATTTTATTTAAAGATATGCAAAAATTAAAATATATGCACTTTGCATATAATCCACTCTCTATTTATCAGTGATTATATGAAACGCAGTACAACAATTTTTTAACTTATTTTTTGTACTCGGCTCTCTCTATGTTTAACTGGATTATTTTGCTTTAAAATTAAGGGAAATCAAAGACATAATGTCCTAGATTTGATTTTACGGTCAGGATTTAGATTTTTCACAATTTTAGGCTCTTTCTTAATTTTTGCTGTAGCCCTAATCGTGTTCCAAATGATCAATAAAATTTTGTCAAGTCTAAAGATGTTTGAGAAGTATCCTGCACAGTAAAAAAAAATTCAGTAAAAATGCCACGGTACGAAAATAGTTATTTGTTTAACTAGGCATCAAAATACCAGATTTACAGCAAAGGCTGCCGAAGCTATAAATCTGTGTTTGATGCCGAGTTGAACACATAATTTTTTTGACGATTTGGAATTAATGTTAATTTAGTGATTATTTTATATAGATATTTTGAAGGTTATTGCTGTCAAATTACGTTGCCATGTTATATAAAATATTCTTACAGCCTAGGCATAAAAGTGACATTTTACAGACTGTTAGCAGTCTGTGAAGTGTCATCTTTAATGTCAATCGGCAAAAAACTCATTTTTATAACCATATATTTTTTCGATTTAAAAACATACCTTTATATTTTGCATGGTAACTTTGTTGTAAACAGTGATAAACAAATTTTAAAGTTACGTAACTTTGAAAACCGACATAATTTATTTAAAAAAAAGTGATGCGTTTTTATTTCCGGCAGTGTATTAATATTTATTTGTGTTCAATACGCGGAATACAAGTGTTCAACATACATTAGTTGCTGTCATTTAAAACATATTTCACCTTTGCTTTCGCGTTTGAAGCTAAAGTAAAAACCTAACTATTTTTTGTCTTATTGAGGCATTTTATTAACATGTATTATATACCAAAAGATGCACTGAAGTTCCCTCTATTCAATGATTTATAGTTCATTTGTTTTTCTTATGCCTAACCAGAGTTATTGTTAAATATATGATGAACGACAGTATACCGAAATAGATTCGCGCGACAATCATGTTATCATTTAATCAATGATTATTCAATTACAGTAAAACTAAATCTAATAAACTATACATCGTTGAAAAGAGGAAGGTTTAATGTATAATCTACAATATAACAGTTAACTTTATTATGTGTAAAGTAGCAACTATGTATCTTTGAAAGTACTTCTCGCTCATTAAGAAATGCTGCAGTTCCAGTGCCGTAGAGGTGGGGTATTAGTGATTACTTCCGTGATAGTTTTATACCCTGAGGGTATATAAATTCTTAGGCGCCGCTCTGTTAAAATTTCTCGGTTTTTTGCAAGCATTTTATGATAGAAATTAGTCTGGCTGGCATTGGCATTATTTTTGAAAATTGTCATAAATAAAATTTGAATTTTTACAGACGTTATATTGGGTAATATCTGATATAATTTGACCTTAGACTGATCTGTTATATTAATACATGAATTCGAGTTAAAAATATTTTTAAATTCTTAAGATTTCTAAATGTTTTTCGGCGAAATTAAGAACACGTAAAGCATCATACGATAATATTTCATTTTGTTTCTAAATTATTGACGCAAAAAATTGAATAATATTATTTGGATTTCATTTCATCAACGCAGTAAGAAATTACTAAATATAATTTGTTATTTATAAAATTACGAGAATCATATTTTATCTACTTTTGTTTATCAAAACAGAATAATATTAATACAAATTTTACTCATTTAATATATTTGTTATATCAATTACAAATTACAAGGTTAAATAATTATCTTTGAATGAACAATTTAGCAATTACTAATCTTAGTTCTCAATAAAAATAGGATGTTTAATGAAATCTGCAACTGCAGAGCGCGCCAATCTAAAACATGTAGAAAATAACTATATAAAACATAAAATATATTTTTCTCAAAATTGAAAGCAATACAAGAAAAATGGAAATATTTTTTTGCTGATTGACATTAAAAGTACGACTTTTGTGACAGTTTGTAATATGTCACTTTTACTGTCTAGCTCATTGACGAGGCGATGCCTCTGCTGCAAATCTGGTATTTTGGTGCCTAGTAATAAATAACTAGTATTTTTTACTGATAGACATTAAAAGTGCGATTTTTTACTGCCTAAATTTGACATTTCTATATTTCATCAACATTTTGCATGTGTGTTTTCAACGAATTTCGATCATTTTCAGTATACGGGATTATGGTAATTATTCACTCGGATGATTTTTATCAATCGCCTACGGCTCGTGTGTTGTATTTTGATGACTAGTTAAATAATAGTTATTTATGTATCAAGGCACTGAAATTTAACTTTTTATCACGAATATGGAATTTATTTGCCGAGGAAAATAAACCATGTGAGTGATAAAAAGGAACTTCAGTGCCGCGGTACATATTAAATTTTATTTGAAATCTGAAATTAGAAAAAAAAATTTCATAAAAATATTATATAGATTAATTTTATACATCTGTCAGTTGCCAATTGGAACTGACACTCAGTGTTGACAACCTCGAACATTGAAGTTATCGTAAATAACACTCAAAATTATGTGTTTTGTCCTCAATTTCTTCATCGAAATTAATTAGTGAATTCTTCTTGCACATATTGTTTCATTTTACATATAAATTTACTACAATCCGTCATATATCTGTCAAAATTATCCTACTTATACAATAATTATTTTACGGTTGCCAACACTGCGTTGCTCGAAATCGTCGTACAATGGCTTACTTTAGTGACGATTTCTGAGCTTTTATTGACGATTTTTGAGCACTTTAGTGCCGATTTCAAATAAATAAATATTATTGCTAACATTTTTTATTTGAAATTTTTTGTCGTATCTGTTTTATAATAAATTGAATTTATAGTTTTTTGTGTCAAATAAACTTCCGGTTTTACAATTACTATCAATTCTTTGCATTATTTTAAAACTCTGAATTATGAAGTTACATTGCCCTATCTTTCCTCGTTCGTGAGTTATTAAGAAAATAAACCAATTATAATAAAAATATATCTGCAAGGAATGCGCTTAAATCAACTGGTTTTTCAATAAGTAGTCTTCTAGTGTCAGAGTCAGGAAATTCATACTTCTTACTTAGGAAACCTGTAATAGAAGCTTGTATGTTATATAAGAAAAATGAACATTTCTTCTATAGTGTAACAGCAAATTAAGGTTACTAGGAAGTAAAATGAACAACAACATGGAACATGCGGATGTAGGCGCATCATGGATCGTGAGTAGGAAGTACTGGAACTGTTAGGCAACGCCAGTGGCGGTCGGAGAGATTTATTTCACCTGGAGGTTGAGTTCCTCAGCAGTTACTGCTGGTAGAGCACTTATAATTGTTAATTTTACATTTCCTTTACATATGTTTGACATTATAAATCTTTAACACAGCTCCATTGAGATTATTTTGATATTACATTTACAGTTCTTAATTTATTTGAAGATTAAAGTAATGAATGTCAATATTTAACGTGAGATCATTGTTTAATTATATCGGATGTAGAAGTATAAGAATTTCATTGCTATTTATTTATATTGCTGTATATTTTTACCTATTGACTCTACAGCAAAAGTGTAAATACAAAAGTAGTTCAGCATTTAAAAATGCATGCAATAAGCAATAAGTCCCAATCAATTAGTTAAATATTAGTGTTTCACGATATATCAATCTTATTAAAATTAATATTTAATGTAAATTGTTACATGGTCATGCAAAATCAAACAAAAACGATAAATATTTTACATTTTATAAGACAGTTTTAGATTTATATATTTATAATAGAAAGAAATGAACTCTTAAAATTCGCTATTATAACATTACAATCTTCTACGAAATTTCAAATAATACAACACTGTAATAATAGTATATTGTACAACGAGCATGGAATGGTACTCATTTCCTACGAGTATGAAATTTTGTAGCATGAGTCGAAGGCGAATGCTGCAAATCATACGAGTATGAAACGGACATTCCATACGAGTTGTACACGACCACGATATTATTTCCTAATTAATTTAATTTTAATAATAAATTTGTCCCGCTTTCACCAATATTTGACAATTCTAAATGAGTATCCTAGCAATGGCACCTGTACTGAAATGAACTGATCTGTATTGAAATACTCACAAAACAAATTCATTTCGCACGATGCTTGCAATGTGCCTCATATCCCTAGCAACAACAAACATACAATGAGCAAATTTATAAGTGGTAGAAAAAAATATATTTATCCAACATCTCTCAATAAATGCTCTATAACTATGGTGATTTTAAACAAGGAAAGTAACAGATTACTCACTAGTGGGTATAATTTTGAGAAAAGCCACTAGTGACTAATTATTTATTTATAGCAATAATAACTCACATCACCTTGGTAACAACTTGGATAGACATTTTAATTAAAAAAATTTAAGCATATATCACTGTCAAATTATATTTCTTTAATAAATTTTACATTTGTTATGAGATGTTGGATAAAACGTTATATACTTCACACATGGGCAAAGTAAAATTACCCACTCGATAAAATTTCTGTCGTGGGTAATTCCTTTGCCCATAACTATTATCTAGGACCGTTGTTAAAAATGGACCTTTTAACGGTTGCTTAGCAAATTAAATGTGTTACTTTCTGACGCTAGTGTTAAAAGTAACATAGCAACGTGTTAAAAGTGATTTTATTGTTACTATTAACACGTTACTAACGATTTGTATCAATAAATCAACAAATATAACTCTACCTTTCAAAATAGCATTCTACATTTTTTAGTATTTACTAATACACTAGGAAGGTAGTAGATAAAGTTTTATATGATACGAGTGGGGAAGTTTGTGAAGCGAGGCAAAGCCAAATGAAACAACCACTCAAACGAAATAAATCACCTTTAAATCTGTTTTCTACAATGTCTAATATTTTTCGTTTTTTTATTCTGTTAAATATATTTCTAATTCGATTGATATATTCAATAATTTTTAGATAAATAAATGGGCCTTTATTGCATGTTTTTTTTAATTCTAAACAACTTTTGTATTTACACTTTTGCTGTAAAGTAAATAGGTAAAAATATATAGCAATATAAAAAATAGCATTCAAATAATTAATCCTTGTAGATTTATAGTTGCTGCAAAATAACTCAACATTTTTGTTTTTGTAGCATTTTCTTTCCTTAATAGAACCCCGTACAGTTTATTTTGATATCTCACTTAGTTGTTAAATTATTAGAAGGTTAATTTATGATAAAATGGACTCCTGGCCACTTTGAGAATTTGGGAGCCGAGACTTGACGGCATGTGTAAAAATATATCACTTACCGAGCTCTGCGAAGCAGAGAAATACCACACTTATTAAGGGTTATGTTTATTTAAACAAAGCATATACAAAGAATAATAAAGTAACAATGATTTTCTTTATTAAAATATAAGTGTAACAAGTCTATTAACACATTCATCATAGCTGTCCGTCTCAGTTCTAACACAAATATCAGCTCTTGTATATTCCTTGTTCTTCAAATCGTTCCCAATATCTCGCACTTGTATTTTAAGACGTCTGCCGAAATGTTTATTTAACTCTGGAATGCAAACGTCTGTTCCATATGGTATAGTAAGGCTGGAATCGAGAGCTAGAGTTATATACTCTGCTCTGTTGTCTAGAAAGTCCTACAAAAATATCAACTATAGTTTTGATGATAAAAACTATCTAATTTCGATTTGAACATGTTTGGTCGTTTGGTCAAGGTAGAATAACGTCCGGTGTTGGGTAACACCTAATTAAATCTTAGTATTTCCACCGGAAGTAAGTTATAATAATAACAAGCATATCGTGATTCATAAAGAAATTTAAATAAGTAGAAACAATGCGTAGTTCCCGAATAAATTGTTATGTTTTTGTATATATTTACATATATTTATTTTTTGTCAAATCTTGTAATAACTTACTTGTAATGTTCGTAATTTTTTACCGTTAACGTCCAAAAATAAATGAGGATCTTCATCAAACTGTGGGTAATAAGCAGATAAGCTTACATTTGTATAAGTTTTTCCATGACAGTCTAGACTGTCTGGAGATTCGTAAATTATTGTACCTAAAAGAATTTATACACATAATTTTCTTAACTGTTTCAAATAAAATATATAAATATTAATACAATATCATTGCTTAAATGATAGTATGTTTTCAATGGCTAGCAAACTGCCACGTATAACTTAATCTACAATAACTCGACAATTACAAAAGTAATGTAAATGTTTCATACTTCGTTGAATAGAGGAAGGTTCAATGTACATTTTGGTATGTAATTCATAGCCCTAAATATTTTACTTGTTGCTAGAAATATTGTTCAATAAGTACTTACATTTTGAAACGCACAGAACGTATACAAATACACAATAAAAAAAGTATGATTTCATTCTTAATATATTTAAATGTACCTTTCTACTAAAATATACTTTAAAGCATCTACTGCTAAACTATAAATGTGCTGAATTTATACCGTTCATATTTCTCAACATCAATCATTTTTATTGGTCAGCACTTAAATCTAGAACACTACACCAGCAAAAATAAAACCAAACAACTCATTTTATACATTTATTCATTTTCCAATACAAAAATCTTTAAATATAACATCAAGCAAGTCTTCCGTAGTAACTTTTCCAGTTAATTTTCCCAGCTGTCTTAACGCAGACCTCAAATACTGTGCCATAATTACAACATCTTTGTCGCTGTTTTCAGTTTCTGTCAAAAATTTACCCAAATAACTTGAACAAGAATTAAGAAGAAATCTGTGCCTTTCTTTGTTCATGCAAGGGTGTTCTTTAGATGGGGTACCGCATCTATAAAAAGCTATTTAATTTTTATAATACACTAAATGATTCAGAACTTACAGTTCTTGAAGATTCGTTGTTAGTTTTTCAATGAAATCTTGCAGACCTTCTTTAGTAGTACAAGAAAGCAAAGAAATATTTTTACTGTTGAACATTTCTTTAACTATATTTGTGTTTGAATTTATTAAATCACTTTTATTCAAAACATAAATACATTTCTGATTGTCATTATCGCATATTTTCAATTCATTTATTCCTAAATTTCGAACATAATCACGGATAAATTCAGTAACAGTTTTATTTTGATCCAATACAAATTTATTTACATCTAACACTAAAATAATCAAATTGGCATCTTGTACTGAATGTAAAGCTCTTTCTATGCCTTCTTTCTCAATTATATCTGTTGTATTTTTTCGTAAACCAGCAGTATCTGTCAAAACTAATGGATAACCATTGATATCTAATGTTGTTTCTAAAAGATCTCTAGTTGTTCCTTCAATTGGAGTTACTATTGCTGCTGGTTTTTGACCTAAAATTATTTATTTTCTCAAAAATATTCCTCAACATCTAAGTTTTAATTTTTCTCACATAAAATATTGAACAAGCTACTTTTCCCTGCGTTTGGTTCGCCTAATATAACAGTTTTTATTCCATTTCGTAATATTTCTCCCTTTCTACCATCTTTCAAATGATTTTGAATGTCTTTATAAAGATTTTCAATTGGTTGAAATGTACTATTAAATAAATTACTGTCATCTAATTGCTCGCTTTCCTCAAAATCAATACATGCTTCAATATTAGCTACTGATTTTACTAAAATTGCACGCCAGGCATTGTAAAGATTTCCTAACGTTCCACTAGATTGAAAAAGAGCCTAAAGAATTTATTAAAATTAGAACCTATAACCAACAACTAATTGGCGTATTATTTGTCGTGCCTGTCTTCGTTGCATTTCCGTTTCTGCTTGCAGTAAATCTGCCAGACCCTCAACTTCTGTTAAATCCATTTTACCGTTATCAAAAGCTCGCCGTGTGAATTCACCTGGATCTGCAGGTTTTAAATTTGGAATAGTTTGCAAAGCATTTAAAAGAGAAGAAATAACTGCAGCTCCTCCATGAATTTGGAATTCGCAGCTGTCTTCACCAGTAAAACTGTTAGGACCTACACAATTTTGTAATTACTGCTTTTAAAATTAAATTTTGAGTATTTTTAATCACCTGGAAACCATAATACCAAGCCTTTATCTAAAATTTCGTTATTTTGGGGGTGGTAAATAGATTTTAGCACCGCCATACGAGGTTTGGGCAATTGCCTTAATTTTGTCATTGTTTTTAAAGCATGTCCTGCATGTTTGCCAGAAATTCGTATTACAGCGACTCCACATTTTCCATGTCCTGACGATAAAGCGTATATTGTATTTAAATGCCTAATATTTCTTATAGATCTAGCTGCTAGACAATATAGATTTGTGTTTATTATAGCAAACATATTTAGGTTATGTTATTACAAAGAAATGAATACAATTTAAAACAATAATATAATATGAATACAACATATATTTAAATTGAATTGTAAGGGAAAATGCATAAATTTTAATTAAAATTGGAGACGAGAAAACTGGAGAAAACAATGACAAGAATGACAGTCCATCTTGTAACTAGTTCCTGAAACATTTCTGGCGGGATTTTAAACTTACAATCTAATCATATCATGTATCTATATATTTAACCACATAAAATTTATTGTATTACAACTAATATATTGAAGCTATATCTACAAAAATTACTGAATTAAATAATATATTATTATTAACATAACTAAGTTTCGAGTGAAATATTTTAGAAGCCATGCTTCTTTGAATTCGCGCCAAGCAATGAATCAGCTTAAAACTTTTTTATATTTCCTCTAAATGTTTATAAAAAAAATAATGGATGAATAGGAAACAACACGTAGATGTTCGCAGATACAACCGCCTATTTTTTATCATCCCCTAATTTTTACCCTCCGAAACCAGTTCTGGGGACAGTTGCAAATAAAATCCCTACATTTATCTACAGACGAGGGATAGAGTAGCATCACTGAGGTATATTTGTGGTAAATAGTAGTTTTAAAATAGAAATAATGCATAATTCGTGAATATAAGTAGTAATATTAGTAGAATAAACATTACTCTTTCATTATTTCAATAAATCATCACGCATGACCAATCAATACCCGGTGTACGTTACTGTTGTATTCGTTGATGTGATTTGTGATCGATTTTGTTTGTGATTAGCAACTTACCGGTCTTTTAGATAAACTAACAAGTATGAACAAGAATAAATAAACATGTGGCAATCGCTTTTTACAATATCATATCTCTTGCTTTATATTTTGTTTGAAGTTTGCAAAATTTTAATTTTTCTTTTCTTCCGCATTTGGAAGTTGTTGCCAATTTTGTATTATATTTTGTGCATTGTAAATTATACGATTAAGATTTTTGTTAAACCTGTATTTATGTTAACTGGCAATTTAAATAATCATAGGCAGAAAAATATGCCTAACAGAGTGTGTTTGATTTTATCTAATTTATTATTCATGTTTACACAATTGAATCTTTTGTAGAGACTTGAAAAAAGTTAAACTACACCATGGAGGAGACTGTTATACCTCAGCAACCTAATCTACCTCGCAGAAGAAATACAAGAGGACAAAACAACATGAAATCGGAATGTTTGCCTTTGGACCAAGCAGCTAAACTGGTACGTATATTTAAACTTTTCTAAACTTCCAATACATTGTATATAATTTAGGAATTGGCTGCTATGCCTTCAAAAACACCAGTGTCAATACTTCAAGAACTGCTAAATCGACGAGGTTTAGCGCCGCCAAAATACCAGTTGGTGCAGATAGAAGGCGCTATTCATGAGCCAATTTTTAGGTACAGAGTTAATGTTGAAGGACTTATCGGTGCGTAGATGAATATATGTGACTTGTAAATTATTTTATGGATGATGTTTCCAGCTATGGGCACTGGGCGATCAAAAAAAGAAGCCAAACACGCAGCTGCGAAAGGACTGTTAGACTTACTGATAGAGAATCAGTATATGGATCGGTTGTTTAAAGAAGGCGTCGTCATAGCTAACGAAGAGTAAGTACTGTTTTAATTAACTTGGTGCTTGCTTAAAACTGTCAACTTTTCTTTGCTTTAACCTCACTCTTTTTTACCTAACATTCTCACCCGCATCTATTTGAGACTTTGTACAAGAAAATAAAAGAGTTGCATAACTTTTGTTCATTTATTTATTTTGTATGAATTTATTTTTAGGTAATTATTTTCTTATAATACTCGGTGGTGGAAAACGGAACTTCTCGATAGGTGATGTTTAGATTGTATTTTGTTATTTACGCATTGTTTTATTATTATTTTTAGCTCTGATTTCTCCATCTACGAATAAACTCCAGTTAAACTAATTTACGAATAATTAAAAAATGTCGCAGTTATAATTTCGATGCGACATTATTTATTTATTCGACAAATAGTTTACTCAGAGTTTATTCGTAAATGGACAAACCAGCCCTTAGTATAATAAGATTTATTTATATATTTATCTGTATAAAAATATCCCTCTAAATTATAAACTGCTACAACCTCATTGTTATAATTATTATTTTAAAATGTATGAACTGTGGCCGAATGTGTTAAAGTGATATTGTGAAAAACCCTTGGAGGAAAGAAGATAAAGGAGAAAACATAAGCTTATATTAACGGCACGGGGAATGTAAACTAAGGTTTTGGGATTTGCACGGTACATACTTTTGGGCTGCCAAATGCTAATGGTTGCGATTACAGCGGTTCTAATTTATGTCTTGCTACCGCTTTCTCCTTTATTCTTTCTTCCAAGACAACACCCGTTCAGTCGGGGTTCGAATCTACCGAGCGGCAACCATTGAAATAATGGGTGTTTTTTTAGAGGTTTAGAAATTTAAAATGAAATAAAACACATTAAAATCGTGGTAATAGCCATGGAATTGCATTTTTGGAAAGATAATTTTATACCATTTGTGTTTCAATATAATTTCGGAAAGATGGACGCCGTGGCTGGCTCTAATTAAGCGCATTCCGGAAGTCTAATTTTCGATTACCTTTCGAGGTAGCTGGGGCCGCATATCGGCAATAACGTCGCGAATGTTGGCCTCCAAGTCGTCCCATCGTTTCGGGTTTATCGGCGTAGACTAGCGGCTTCAAATATCCCCGCAGAAAATTATCCAAAGGTGTTAAATCACAAGATCTTGGAGATTCACTAAGCGATATTATGCACTCATCGAATTTGTCCCTCAATAAATCGATTGAGGCGCGCACTGTGTGACATGTTGCACTGTCTTGTTGAAATCACCGCACTTCCACATTAATGCCATTAAATTTGGGAACGAAAAGTCAGTAATCACGGCTCTATAACGTTCTAGCTGGTATCATTTTTGAAGAAATATGGACCAATGATTCCAACAGCCAGTAAAGCACACCAGACAGTGACTTGTTTATGTAACGTTGTCTCAATAATGGCGGAAATTTTGCTTGTTTTTGCACAATTTGCAAGCGTAGTTCTGGCCAATGTGAAATGGCAAACCAAACTGAGCACAAAACAACTGTCAGCTGTCATATTCGCTATCGCCAGATAAAGTGTTGCCAATTCAAAAAACAAACCTCTAAAGAAAAACACCCGTTATAATAATACTGTAATGATAACGGACGTTGAAAATGCGAGCCGAGATAGACAGTCAATCTTTGATATGAATACAATAGCTGGTATTATAAGTAAATATTTACCGGTATTATTGTGACAGATTAAAATAGAAATATGATTATTTCAAAACAATATATTCGCGATATCTATTTCTATGATGTCACGTACGAAATAGTTTTTAAAACATCACATAAATGGTTAAACGTCAAAATTGGTTCAAATATTTAATCACTGATACTGCTTTCGTTACACTAGTCGCACAGATTGAGACTCTACCCCCAGGATGAATTGGTGGCGAATTAACGCCACGGTGTTTGAGACTGGTCGCCTGATTGTCGTGCTATAGATGTAGTTCTGGACGCACAAGAACATCTGATTTCGCTTTGGTGACATTAACCACAGATAGTAAATTTAGTTGGCTACATTGTTTACTAGAAGCATTTTTCCCTGGCATAATTCAATTTATATGGTAGCTATTACAATTCATTGATGGCAATTTTTAAATCGCTCTGAAACGTTTCAGAATTGCTTGAGAATAAAATGCTTCAAGTTAAACAGATAGTTAATTTAGTTGTTCACATATTTACCTGGAGCAGTTTTCTCTAAAATAATTCAGGAACGTTTAATGGCGGTTGTACAGTCTCTACAAAAGTTATAAAATGTTTTGCTGGTAATGTAAATTACTATATTGTTCAATTATTTAAAAATTCTGTTAGGGCCGATATTTCCATCGGCTAAACCGTAGTTTACGGCCAAATATGACGTTAGCTGCTGATCCAAGTTCCTTTAGCCGGTCATAGTTAAAGAAAAACAATTTAAAAAAAGAAGAAACTCAGATTTATTTTAGTTTTGAGGTTGAATAAACACGAATTTGTTCAACAGCATTTTCAGAATGCAAATTTACTAGGTTTTTGTTGTTCACCCCAAACTGTCATATCCACCAAATATCATTGGCAACCGTAGCTAACGTCATATATGGCCGTAAACTACGGTTTTACCTTTCCATCTACGAATAAAGTACCGAATAAATTATTTGCCAATAAATGAAAAATGTCGCATCGAAATCATAACTCAAATGATATTTATTGTTCTGTCACTTTTTGATTCGCATTTTTTTATTTATTCGGTGAATAACTTATTCGGAAGTTTATTCGTAGATGGAAATATCGGCGCTTTTATATTGACATATACCTATAATAGTTAATTGGGGTTACAAAACATTTCTGTAAAATACAAATTACGAAAAAACATTTCTCGAATGTACAATTTTCGAAAATTACGATTAGAAATTGTACATGTACTGAAAATACAAATGTCGAATTTTACAAATCTCGAAAATACTTTTGTCGAATTGCTTGGATGTTACATATCTCGAAAATATATTTCTCGAATATACAAATGACGAAATTAAATTCAGAGTTTGTACACTTACAGAAAATACAAATGTCGAATGTGGGAAATGTTACAAATATGGAATGTTATGTTCATGGAAATTAACTGTATTATTCGACATTTGTATATTTGAGATATATACTTTCGTAATCATCATCATGCATCATTTGTATTTTCGGCAAAAGTAAAATCTCTGAAAATAATTTTCAACATTTGTACATTCGAGAAATGTATTTTCATGTTTTTTTATTCGAAGTGTATGCGAACTCATTTCTAGTATTATTTAATTTTATCAACTTTGTAAGTGGACTGTACAACGAAGACAAGTAGCCCAACAATTGACTGTTTCGGCTCACATTTTCAACGTCAGTTGGCGTTCCAGTATTATTTATTTCAGTGGTTAGTATTGTCAAACTGGCGGCGCATTTAAAATATCAGGAGCCCAGAATTAAAGAGCTCGTATGTTCGTAGCTCTTTCTAACATCATGCTGTTCTTTATGTTATATTTCCCAGCTTCTCACAGGTAGCGTTGTTCCGCGAATTATTCCGACTGTAAAATATAGTAATAAAATTTCATGGACATGCTTAGTAGCATTTTAGGCGTCGGATAAGATCCACAGAACACATTTCTGTGTCATTCACGGAGGTTCCTACCGTTTACATTCAGTTCATTACAAAATTGTTTAGGTTGGTGGTGTCATTATTTGTTTATACTTGCCATCAAATCACCTATGAATAAAAACTGAAACTAAAAATATTGTGTCAACCTGAGATTGTTTTTGACAACTAGTTTTGTGTTTCAATAAAACAATTCCAGAATATGTGCCAAAGTAAACATATCGTATTATCAAACGATAAAATTCCTTTTATTATGACTACATTCTCACCACCAATCAAATCTCCGCTTACATTTCTGCTTAGGCCAATGCCAGAAGAGATTCGTGCGGACGACAAAGCAATCGGGAATCCAATCGGGTGGCTTCAAGAAATGTGTATGTCTCGTCGTTGGCCACCACCGCTATACGAAATGGAAAACGAGGAAGGTCTGCCTCACGAACGTCAGTTCACTATCGCGTGTGAAGTCTTTAAGCACCGGGAAATCGGTACAGGGAAGAGTAAGAAATTGGCAAAGAGACAAGCAGCTCTGAAGATGTGGCAGTACCTGCAGGAGTTGCCTATGGAGGGTACCTCGCTTCCTCAGGGCTTGGATGATGACGATGAGGTGAGATTTAAACATTTGACTGACTATTTTATTGACGAATTTGTGTTCTAATTTATGGTTGCAAAATTGAAAGGTTGTGTCATATCTAATGTATAGTATATTCCGTAACTTAGCCACGGCGATTAAGGTTCTGGTTAAGCTTTTATGCCTGGTTGCACCAACGTTAGTTAAATTTTAAACTTGGTTTAAAAAAATAAAAGCAAATCGAAGTTATATGTCATATGGAGTAATTGACATTGATGTCAAAAATTAGATACGCTTTTATTTATTTAAACCAAGTTTAAAATTTAACTAACGTTGGTGCAACCGGGCATAAATGGAACCAGAAAATAATTTTAGGTTCATGGTTGCATTTCTAACCGTGGTTCCTGACAATTTTGGTTAGTTTTTCGTGACCATGATTTTTCAAAATACAATATATAAAATTGTATTTATAATGAAATATAATCGATTAATAGCTACTAATACCGAGTGTGGTATTGAAATGTGGCGTATAGGGGTTTCAATTATTATTATTTTTTTTTAATATTGTGACACCTATTTATTTTTTACTGTCTGTTGAAAATTTTAACCAATGATAATTGACGTCACTGAATAAAAATTGAAAATTTCATGTGACATATATTTTTTTGCAATACCCATTAATAACAAAATTTAAATACAGTAAGTGAAACTTTTTTTGCACAATTGGTTTTCATGGTTACATCATTTACTTACCGTCCACGGTGGATGGTAAGTGAAACTTACCGTTCATGGTGGACGGTAAGTAAATATATATCATTCAAATTTTATTTCTAACCTCAATCTGTCAGCTGTTAATTTTGATACCTATTTTTCCTTTTCTTATATTTACGCAGGTATTGCGAAAAATAACTTACTAACCTTGAACTGTAAGTGATTTTTTAGGCCTCGAATGTTTAGGAAATCTCGACCCTACGGGTCTCGACATCCCAAACTACATTCTCGACCTAAAAACTATCACTTACAGTTCATGGTACGTAATATACTATTTATTGTTTAAAATTTTAAACAAGCCGTTAAAAATTAGCAGGTAAGTTACATATTTACCCATTTACTATACAGCAAAAGAGTAGTAGTATAGTCTTTATTATTTGCCTTTGGGCTTTAAATCTGTACATATTAACCTATCAATGCATTTGCAATAACAACAAAAAATAACTAATTTTCCTTTTCTCCACTATTCTCATCCATGTTAGGTCTCTTTCTGAATCTTCGCAGTTCATCTCCTCCTGTGATAATTCTTCCCATGTTTGTAAGAGATGTAAAGTCTTCTACTTTTTCCTACATAGTCTGCACTTTCTTTCTTCATCGTTTCTCCAATACTCCTTCGATTTCTCTTCATCCACATCTATACCTCGCCATTGTCTTTATTTTGTCAACCTCTTCTCATTTTAAATACTGTGACAATTCCGATGTTCTTTCCTGATTTTGGATGTCTATACTTTTTGTATTATCATTTCTACTATACTTTGGACTCTTTCCCTCTTCCTGTCCATTGTAGAAAAGCCACTTTATTTCATAATTTTTTCCTACTGCGTTTTGCTTCTATTTCATCTCTTTTCCTGATTTCTTTGTAGCATTTCCATAATATATCTTCTTTCTGTCCCAATAAAATTTGTTCTTAAAATCTCATTGCTCATTTTCATGTCTCAATTTCTATATTATTCTTCTTCTTTCGAATTTATCCTGACTGTTTTATCCTTATATTCCTGCTCCATACATCATTATGCTTTTCACTAAAACATCAAATAGCATCATTCTCGTTTTCACGTTATCTTTGAATTTTCTTTCTCCTATTCTCCATGCTTCTTTTGCTGCTCTTGTTCCCTTTCATCTTAGTTCTTTTATCGGTGCTTCTGAGCCACCATTACTTTTAAAAATATAACATAAATATTTGAATTCTTTTACATTTTCTATCTCTTCTCCTTTCCATATCCATCTTTTTTTCTTCTCTCTTTTTAATTCCATGTTTCTCGCCTCTTGTTCAGAATTTAAAAATTCATGCAGTAAGGCCCATTCGATTACCTAAATATTAGTATTGCATGTACAATCAAATTAACATTAATATTTATTAGAAAAACTATAACATGACCATGAAAAATTAAACGCACACAAAATATTTGACATTTAAGATAACAAATTTAGATTTATTTATTGCAGTGCAATAATTCATGCAATATGGCTCATTTGATTACCTAAATATTTGTAGTTCGCATTGTATAAATCAAATAAAAATTGATATTTATTAGCCAAATTATAATACGCCCAACAACAAAACAATATTTTTACATTCCAGAAAATAGATTCAGTTAATATTGGATAATTTTCTGTCTGTAGAAGATTGTAATGATTTAATGACGACTTTGAGAGTTATGGTGCAATTCTAAGCAATTTTTATATTTAACCGTAAAATCGTAAAACCGTAGTGTACGAGCCAATCGTAACAAGTCAAGTTACAGATTTACGATAAATGCAATTCTATGCAGAAAACTGTATCAATGAACGTTACAGATTAGCTTTACGATTGACGTCATATTTTACGGTCAGTGTCTAACTTCATTGCTAATACAGTATCTGAATATTGAATATGACAGTTGTTTTTTATTATTTATTTACTTATCAAATACAACCATGTGATGAGTTTTCATTACAAATTTTAAGAAAAATGGTCTTGTCTGCGAATTATGAAACAAGATCTTCATTTACATCCCCATGAACAATCGGTGACATGTGTCATTGTCAATTATGACATACGATAAATTTGTCTTGGCAGTATTTGATGCCATTTTTATTTAATCACCCGATATATTTAAATATAAATGGAATACTATAATATGCAATGGAATTCTTGAATTTGATGGATTATAAAATGGTTCTATATTACAAATAAAATTGATTATCCATTACTGATCCAATCTAAACATTTGTTTGAAATTTGCAATAGTAATGTCAAATGGGTTTACCAAATCTTTTATATCTGTGTCTGCACAAGAGACGCAAGTCATTTCTAAAATATGTATAAGGTAATTTTTCTTGACGTATAATTAACATATTTTTGTTATGCATTACCTGTTATATTCAACAAGAAGGAGAGCAATATTCCAAATATTTATATTTTCATTCATTTTATTGACAAAATTGAGCAATGATTAGAGAGAAAAATCAAAACCGTAATGTTACGTCCAGTTACCCTCTCAACGTAAAGTTTTCGAGAAATCGTAAGATATTTACGAGTGATCGTAAGCAATAGTTTTGCACAGAATTGCTCTTTGATTCGTAAACTGTTACGAGTCTTACGAGAACACCTGACGAGCCTTACGGTTATGCTTAGAATTGCACCATTAATTTCTTTATGTTAATAGTCATTAATCATAATTAATATTAATTTGATTGATATATCGTGAAATACAAATATTTATGTAACCAAAAGGGCCTTTTTGCGTGCATTTCTAAATTCTGAACAACTTTTGTATTTACACTTTTGCTGTAAAGTAAGTAGGTAATAAGACACAGTAAAATTTAAAAATAGCATTGAAATACTTGTACTTTCTAAAATCTGTAAAATTAATTTTGTTGTTGCTTTGAGTTCTGAAAGTTTTTACAGCATATTGTTTCTTTATATACTTTATCCAGCACCTCTCAATAAATGCTCTATAACTATGGCGAGTTTAAACAAGCAAAGTAACAGATTATCCACTAGTGGGTATAATTTTGAGGAAAGTCACTAGTGAGTATTTTTTTATTTATAACAATAATAATAACACACAACACCTTGGTAACTACTTCGATTGACATTTTAATTTAAAAATTTTAAGCATATGTCACTGTCATATAATATTTCTTTAATAATTTTTTCATTTATTAAGAAGTGTTGGATAAAACGTTATACTTCACACGTGGGGAAAGTGGAATTACCCACTCGATAAAATTATCTCACTCAGCCTTCGGTTTCGTGAGCTAAACTTTCTCTCGTGGGTAATTCCTTACTTTGCCCACTTGTAAAGTAAATAACTATAATTCATAAATAAATAAAAGACGCTATAATTTCGAAATCCCTGCTTTATCTACAAAAATAAACAAGAGAGTTCTGATTCCCATCTATTCATTTAGTAACCACATTATAGCTACACGTTCTACAACAAAACCATAACCACGATCGTGGTTAAGTTATGGAATATACTAAATAAACAATATAAACAGTTACTAACAGTTAAAACCGACCTCGTATCTCTTGAAATATGATATGACACATAAATAAAGCTATCTTTCAGCAAGCGTGTTATCTGTTCGGTGCTATTCTAAAACAATAATTGTTTGTACTCCCTAATTATTTTAGAGAAAATCACTTTTCTCTGAAACAATTCGGGAATAAATGTCACCAATAAATAGTCAGTCAAGCTGTGAAAGAATAGCACCGAGTGTTAGGCTAAGTTTACTGATTTCTGCTGTGAATTCTGCTTGTAGATTTCGCAAAAAGTGGCCAATGTGGCATCCAGATACGCAGACTTGAAAGATAGTAAAATATCGACTTTGTCTACCCCTCATAGTCACAAAGTTTCCAATTTCCACAAGAATCTTAAGCAATCATCAGGACCTAAATTGTCTGAACTTCAGGTATGTGAGAGATACCAAGTCGGTTTAATACCTTATGGTGGGTTTATGCAGACAATTAAACAAAGAAATTAAAGAAATAACTAAATTAAGAGAGTAGAAATAACTATTTTCATTAGTAGCATTTATGCAACTAAATTAATAAATTCAATTAAGGGCATTAACTTAGTGATGTGTCGCCAAAATTTCCCATCGGGCATTTGTTTTTACCCGGAAATTCCCACAGCCACGATTTGCGGAAAAAATTGTTACGTTTTGTCCGGAATTTTTTTTTTGAAAATACAATTTTCTCCTTCGGTGTATACTATATTTTTTACGACCCCAATATTTATATATTTCAAAATTATTTGAATTGTAATATATAATTTATGATAATTACCTTTGATTTATTTAATATTGTTCATTTCTCACTTTATTTGAGCACTTTCCCTCAAGATTTTGGTATCATAGAAACCTAGTTTCTATAACACTGTTTTGGAAACTAGGCATTCCACAACTAAAAATTGTTATGGAATCACTAACATTCCATACGCCGCGTATGGAATATTTTCGACGAATCAGAGCCGCATATTAGCGCGATATATAAAGTATCTTGATTCAGTTACTATGGTTACGTCTGTTTGTTTTAATTTGATTTATTTGTGTTTGACGTTTTCAACAGTTTTATAAATGCATTATTTGAATATTTCCAAAATCTTGTTATAGAATTTATATTCTACAACGTGTAACGGAATGGCATATCCCACACTCGCAAACCGTAGCCCTCGCCTGCGGCTCGGACTACAAACTTTTTGCTCGCGTGGAATATGTGCCATTCCATTACTTGTTGTAGAATATACTATTCTCTCCCGATCGTGAAAAAACCATTTTAACAAAGAGTGGAAAGAAAAGGAATTTAATTATTATTCACATTTGAATTTCCTTGGGAAATTTCCCTGGAAATTCTCCGGGATATATCCCAAAAAAATCCAGGGAATTTCCCCGTATTTTTAAATTTCGGGAATTGGCCCATCTCTATATTAAGAAATTGGTTATATTCAACTTTATAGTTTAATCTTCCTGTTGACGGATCCTTTCAAAATCACACCGTTTGACGGGTTGGGTCTCTTAGACCATAATTTTGCCGTTTACGCCTATCCTTATGCATTAAATATGTTTAATTTTTTATATTTTACTGTTAATTTGATCTATTTAGTGTGTTGAATATAAAAATAGTTGTGAAAAAAAAAAATAACTCAAGAGAAAAAAATATTATATTTAACGCAGTTATCAGAAAAATCGTACATAAAAAAAAATTGGAAAAGACAATAACAAAAAAAAATATATGAATAAACGAATTGGAATATGTTCAACCCGTATAAAAAAATATAAATTCGATATATGAAGTTTATACATAAAATGTAGATTTGTAAATATAAAATAGTTGAAGAAATAAGTTGCACGAATGCACGGGCTGGGTCTGACAGGCCCAAAGCCTTTCTTGTAGTCAACAGTAAAATTAAAAAAATGAAGAATAACTTGTCTTTCTTAAAGATAGACAGATAACAAGAAGCCAAAGAAATTAAAAAATATTTAAAAGAAAACAACAAATAGTATATTGTCTACAAAATCACATTTACTCATATTGACACATACAATTTATTCTTCAAACATAAAAATAAAAAATTAACATTTCATCACGCCTTTTACCCATGATGGGTGTGGCACTCTGCTTACGCAGATCTCGGTGATATATTTTGCGTATGAAGTGCGGTTACCAGCCGTCAAATCATAGCCCCAAAAGATGTTAGTGGATGGGGTAAATTTAAATTGGCAACTGTCTGCTGTGGGATTCGAACTGAGGATCTCACGATCCACAGTCCGACGCGTTACCACGGAGCTATTTCAAACATAGAAAATAGAAATGGAAATCATTAAAAAATAGTTAAAACTTCAACAAATATTATGTCTTATCCAGCATTACTAGTTACCATAAACTGGGTTGTTTTCTTGTTATTGTTTATTTGTTTTATTCTTAACCGTTAAATTATTGAATTACAAACTTACTGTTTTTCATAATATTTTACTTTGTTTGCGAAAGTAAAAATGTTACCGGGAATAGTTATTTTTATATCTAGAAACTAAAGTATAATTTTTTATTACGAATAAACCATATGAGTAATAAAAAATACTTTAATGCATTAGTACATTATATTTTTTCCGAAATTTAAAAACATAAATAAAACGTCAGCTAGTTGTTGCGACGGGGCTGGCTGTTATAACAAAAGTATTGTCTAAGTGTCAAATTTGGATATAATTTTCATTATTACATTATACATAATAAATAAATTCACCAATAGTATTATAGATTATTTTACTCATTACAAATTTGACGAATCAAAATGTCACATTTTCCATTGTTGTGCATTTTAGATAAGTGATTAAACAGCACCATGCTGTTTGTTCGCGATTAAATTGAAGCTAGCTTTTATATGCAAATTTTGAACATTTTTAAGGCGTATTTAGCCGGATAATTAGTTGCAGAAGCAAGATACTTACATGTTTTTTACCTTTACTGGTATTCTATATATTTAAACATGCTGCATTATTTAATTCAAGCTATGTTTATTTACACATTTTTAGCATTTATTTGACAAGTAAAAAGAAAAATAAATAATTTGCTATAGTTACAATATAATAACAAAATTTTATGGTGCTTTTGTTTATGAGTGTACCGATTTATTTATGCGAAAATGTGTCAAAATCAACGTTTTAGTACAATTTCTTCGGCAAGTATTAAAGTTTATGCTATGCATTCATGAAATAATCTTAACATTATACCCCTCGTGCTAAATAATTGAATCGATTAAATATGATGTCTAGCTTATTTAAAAAATTTTGCTTTTAAAAAAGTGTTATCGTACACAATAATTTAAGATAAAATCCCTCAACCTACGGTCTCAGGATTTTTTCAAATTATTATGTACTCAAACACATTTTACGCAAAATTTTTAACATAAGCTAGACATGTCAAATTTAATCGTGATACAACTGTTGATTATTGACTTGTTTAAATTATTTCTAAATGGTAAATGTATCCACGATTATTGAGATATAACTTAATCTTTTATTGCTTCATCTGGAAACATTTTATTCGTCCCGTAAAAACTCTTTTACCGGACTTATAACGTAAATATCTATTAAAAAAGTATTCACCATTAAAGGCAGGATTAAATAATAGTAAGTTTACGATTCAATATATCGTAAACAAATTTTTCATTTCCTTCAAATATATGCAATATTCTATTGTTTACTGTATTTGTTAGCGTAATTTTACAATTTAGTGGCTTTTTATAATTGAGTTGCTGCATAAACCCACCATTAAACTATTTTCAGAAAGTTACCATTTATTAAAACGGCATTTCATTGCAGAAAACTTGCCTAAACAATAAAGAATTCAACTTCGTGCAGTTCCTGCAAGAAATCGCATCGGAGCAACAATTCGAGGTGACCTACGTGGACATCGAAGAAAAGTCTCTAACCGGAAAGTGTCAGTGTTTAGTGCAGCTGTCCACACTTCCGGTAGCGGTGTGCTACGGATCCGGCAGCACTTCGAAAGACGCCCAAGCCAGCGCGGCCCAAAACGCGCTGGAGTATTTAAAAATCATGACAAAGAAATGAAGAGTGGGTGGGAAACAGGGTGTGTCGGAAGTATTCGCTCGGTTAATAGTTTTGGCACACCCTGCTTAACTCGCTGCTAATATAAATATCGGTATTCTTTATTCCGATGCCTAGACATGCTTAGAAACCTCGGCCAGGGCCATTTGCATTTTCCAGCGCGCCACCACAAAAACCTCAACCAAGACGAAATTGTACTCTTCCTTTCTTTGTGTATTATGTAAACTATTTTTTTGTTTGTGGGAGTAAAATTATGTCCTATGTTTATTTATTAAAAAATTGCTTTAAAACAATTTTTCGCATCAGGTGTTTTATTTTTATTATATATATTTTTTCTATAATAATGAATAGTTTCTTTTTGTGAACCAAGGGCGTAAGATTTTTTGTCGTAATCGCGTTCGAAAATGTATTTGGCTCTAAGGTTTGCATTGTCTTTGACTGCGGTACAAGCTATACTTTGCATAGAATTAGTGGCATTTTCCAAAACTAGGAATTTATTATTACTCCTCTTACTGACGTATGTAAATGGACGGTTTTCTAGTGGAAATAATTTGATTTTGTAAATGTATAAATGTAGAGTAGGTTAGTAGTGTTGTATGGTTTCAAGAGATTTGAACCCCGTTTAGGAAAAGAGCATTATTTTAATGCAAAGTATAGAGGTTGTAATTAATTAATAAGTCGTGAATGTTGTATCTATCTAATTATAATATAATATAAAACGCATTAATTTTCAGTTAAGGTTACTTTTGTTTCTTTCTATAACAAAATTTCTAGGTGCACGATCATTTAACGAGTTATTAATGTATTTCGGTAAGATTTCATGTATGTAGTATACGTAATAAATAAATAAGCGTATCAAATTGTTTTATTTCATTTCGGTTAATAAGAAGGTTTTATTATAACTATTGTGAGAATCTCGGATTTCGAAATGAATAAAGGAACACAGCAACTTTGTTCAATTGGGTTTTAAAATACGTAATAAGGAAAATAAAAAAATCTGATGTGGCAGCACATAACCTCCCGCCCAATACTACTCTTAAACGGTACAAAATATTTGATGATACAGAAACATACCTTCTTATTTGTTTATTTTCTATTTATATTTAAGAATTTTAATTTTCTTTCGTATATTTATTTAATTTTTTGACATATATTTCACTAAGAAAACAGCTTCACAATCACAATGACATGTGTCACATTTCGTAAAAAATTTAAAATTTTTCCATGGTGTTCTAGGAATGCAAGATTTGTGAAATCTAATTTCTTTATATTTTATTATTTCTAAATCTAATGAAAATTAAAAAAAAAATATTGTAATCAAAACACATGCAAAATTAAATATTCTTCAACTTTTAAAATAACATATATTGTTGAAAAAGGAAATTTAAACGTGTTTTTCACGCAAAACTGTTAAGGGCTTCAAGTAAACTGCTATTTCCGGTTGATGAATTTTATTCAAAATCTAATCAGCTCTTCATTTAAATATAAGAAGCAATAATTCACAAAATTGTATTTTTTGGTATTATAATATTTGAGTTATGCGAAACGAAAAAATTGCCACAGACTACACACACAAACATACATACATACATACAGTCATCATCGCGAAAATAGTAAAATCGTATTGTAGAGATCCTAAAACGTGCTTATTCATTGAAAACTCACTACTCAATTTTTTGACCAAAAACAATACCTCCCTTACCTAGAGGTAGGCGGGAGGTAAAAAGAACATTAAGAACGAGAGGTGGGCAAATAATAGGATATGTTGATGATATTGTGATCGTCACAAAAAACAACGATTCCAGAAATGTTACAGGAAATAGTTGTAGAACAAAACAAAATAAGATTAAAAAGTAAATGAAGTGAAAACAAAAATAATGCTACTCGAAAAACCATTGGAAAGAGAAATCAAGAAAGAATTATAACAAACAAAGAAGTAAAAATGAAAAGAGAGCTAATGACAACAAATAGAGCTTTCCACGCAAACAAAAATGAGAATGATAAAAAGGCCAATAACAATATACGCTTTTAAAATTGACATAAAAAATGAAAAAGATTTAATGCCGAATTCATGCAACCATTTTCATTTAATTTAATTCTAATTTATCTTTGTTAAATGTATCATTCATGGAACACTACAATATTAAATTAAATGAAAATGAACGCATGCACCAAAGCACGTCATGTGTCACATTTAAGTTTGTCAATCTTATATATTGGAATAACAAATACATAAATAGTTACGCGATTTGTGTTTTGCAAGCAAGAAGTTTTTTAAAATAATGATCATGATCATATACAAGTGATTATGTGCTTTATCATATCATTTAAAAATGAAGAAACGAAGACCCAGTTAAGTCGTTTGTTCAAAGGGAAAAAGATTTCTTCAATAACGTTTTGAAATTGAAATCTATGTTACTACATCCTGACCAAAAGATCTTTATGTTAAAATAAAATTTCATTTTTATCATACAGAAAAGTATATTTTATTATTTTTGATCAGTTCTACTAGAGTTAAATCATCAAAATCATTCATTTTTTAGCAAAGAATTTCAATTCTCAACGGTTTAAAATATAACCTTTTCAATAACAAACGTCAAAATTTATCATTTTCATTTAAAAGATAAAAGTTGGTTATCTTATAAATTAAATTAAAATGAAAACATAAATTAAATGATTGCATGAATGCTTATATTTGATAATACGTATTTATATTTTAAATTAAAATAAATTTAAATTAAATGAAAATGGCTGCATGAATTCGGCTTATGAATAATGAAATGAAAATAAAACCAACGTCAAATGTTTCCAAGGTTGAGTACAAAAAATATTTCAAATGTCACGTTTCTATACTTTCAAAACAACTGAACAAATAATATTTTCACTTTTATAACTGTCAAAATTCAACTCAAAATGTTTGGCTTATCAATAAAATCTTCTCTAAATTTAACATACCAAATAATTCGACAGTGTACAAGACAATATGCTCAAGCAGGTAATTTCGGAAACGTAAAAGTTGCAGTATGTGGTGCAGCGGGCAAAACAGGGCAAGCAGTTTCACTTCTGCTAAAAGCTTGCCCTTTGATCGACGAACTAGCACTTTATGATATCGCTAATACTGGAGGAATAGCAATGGAACTGAATCATATTGATACAAAATGTAGGGTTTATTCATATAAACGTGATATTAGAGGAGCTCTAGAGGTAAAATAGTGGTTGAGGATTTAAAAGTAACATGTGAAAACATTTAGTAATGTTTGTAGAATTCAAAAATCGTAGCGATTACAGCAAGCAGCCCAACAGTAACTGGAGAAAGCCCATTTTTACTCAACGCGGATATTATTTGCGAACTTGTAACTTATTTTGCTCAATATTGTCCAAAAGTAACTTAATCCCATTAAATAATAACCCAAAAATAATTTAATTAATTCTCTCAGGCCATGTTAGCGATAGGAACAGATCCTGTAAATAGTTTGGTGCCTTTAGCTTCTGAAGTTTTAAAACATAATGGAGTTTATAATCCAAACCACATTTTTGGGGTAACTACTTTAGATGTAATGCGAACTAACTCCCTTGTTGCCCAAAAACTTGGAATAGAACCCGAAAAAGTTCATGTACCATGTGTTGGAGGTCGGTCAAAAATTACTGCAGTGCCTGTTTTGTCCCAAACTAAACCAAAAACTAAATTTACAGATGTAATTTTAACGATATTTCTTTTAAAATATATAATAAATCGAGATAATTCTAGGAGGAACTGTTATTAATAACAGAAGGAGTACAAACTGCTGCTAGTCGTCTGAAAGACGAAGGATGTAGAAGCACATATTTATCGGGCGCGTTAGCAATTTCTCAATTTGTTATTTCATTGTTACGAGCAATGAAAGGGGAAGAAAATGTTGTAGAAACCTGCTATGTTAAATCTAAAGCTTACCCTAATATGGATTATTTAGCTACGCCAATTATACTTGGAACAGATGGGGTACAAAAAAATTTAGGGGTCCCAAATATGACTGACTATGAAAAATGTTTATTCCAAACTTGTCGAGAATGTTTACGAGAAGAAATTACCCAAGGTGAAGACTATGTAAAAAGTAAATTTAATCAAATATGCTCTTGAATTATATTGTATTTATTTTGTAATAAACGAATTTTAAACCTAACCTATTTTACGCATGCGTATTGTTAAAGTTATTTCCGGTATGTAGTTACATTCTTTGTCGCGGTCGAAAATTGTGCATGTTACCACGTTAGAGGTTATTTTTGTTAAAATCAAATATTCGTTGTTTAGCAGACAAATTAAATAATGGGAGATGCAACAGCGAAAAAGGTAAGTACTTTGTCAATTTTAAATCAATAAGTTTCGACGTAATAACATAGTTTGATACGAATTTTTTGCATATTCTAGCATGTGGTATGCAGCTGTCATAATAATTTGTTTTCACTTCATTTACATTTGTGAAGTGTTTAATTAAAAATATATGAGCTAAATCCAGAAATTACCACAAAAACAAGCAGGTAAAGAAATATCCGGTAGTATTAATGGTTGTTATTTTTTAGGTTCAAGACTACAAAGACTCTCTCAAAACTAAAGCTGAACAACTAGTTCTAAAAGGTTTCCCGGATAAAATTGTAAAATTAAATGAATTATTGGAAACACCAAATTTTTTAAATAGAGACTTAACCTCTGTCCACCAAGATCTAAATGTGCCGGTACCGGAACCAGTGGTTGTTAACAGCCATGATGAGATGCCGGCTGCTAAAAAAATTAAGCTAGAAAATTGCGATGGCACTAAAGTCATGGCTTTGCTAAATGGACCAGTTCCCTGCAACAAGTCTTTATGCGATCTTATACATCTTGTCAAACCGCACATTCGGCAACTGGTCGAGGATTCCAACCTGGTGAGTGATCTTGCTTCTTCCACATTAACATGCTTTGCTGCTTTTTATGAAGCTCTCTTGTTGCAGTAGATCAAGCTCCGTTTATTTTCCTTTAAATCCTATTAGTTGATTTCTCCACATCTTCCTGCTGCTTATAAATATTCTACTTTCTTTAACCATGTTGATCTGGCTCTGCCTCGTCTTATTCTTCCTTATCTCTATTCTACTACTGATCCATTTCTTCCGTTTTCCTTATATGTCCATCTAACTTTCTGATCTTTTTCACTGTCTTCTCCTTCCATCTTTTGTTACATTGCATAGTTCTGTATTCGTATTTTGGTATCTCTATTAGTCCTAATCAGATACTTTTAATAAATATCTAGATACTTTTCAAAGATACTTACATAAATTTGTTAAAGATACTTAAGTATCTAGATACTTTTTATTCTAAGTATCTTAAGATACAAATATTTCTTAAAAGTATCTAATATAAATACTTAAGATACTTTTAAATATTTTAGATACTTTTTAATATCTTAGATACTTTTAGATGTTTTAGATACTTTTAAATATCTTAAATACTTTAAAATATCTTAGTTAGGTACTTTTAAGAAATATCTGAGTAAATTTTAAATATTTATACTAACTGTAAGCATAAACATTAAAAAATATCAGATATTTCAAATTATTTTACAGGTACATATCTTAAATATTTGCAAATAAGATACTTTTTTTAAATAAAATATACTTTTTAAGACAAAAGATACTTTTTTAAGATAAAAGATACTTTATAAGATGAAAGATACTTTTAAGATATAAGATATTTTTTAAGATAAAAGATACAGATACTATTAAAAAGTATTTAAATTAAAAATACTTTTTACATAAAATAGAATGTATCTTAGATAAATTATCTTAGATACTTTTAGTATCTTAGATACTGTCGAATATCTTTTTATGTAAGATACTCCCAGCTTTGGTCCTAATACTGTTCTCATTATTTTTCGTTTCACTATTCTTAAATCTTCTTTCGTTTTCTTTGTCACTGTCATAATTTTAGCTGTATTCATTGTTATTGGTCTTATATCGTATGCTAAATTCTCATTTTTGTATCATTAATTAAAACTTACTTTTTTAGAAATTTTTTGTTTACGTGAAAAGCCCGTTTATTGCAATTATCTTTTCTTTGACATCTGCTTCTCTTTCTCTTATGTCTGTTAACAATTGCTCGAATTAGATATCTATCTTTATATATATATTTTTTTCAGTGAATTTTCTGAGTAGCATTATTTTTTTCTTTCCTTAATTTATCTTTAATCCCATTTTGTTTCCTTCTACTAATATTTCCTTTAAGGTCTCTGTCATTATCTATCTATTTTTTGTGACGATTAGAATACCGTTAGCGTTTGCTGTTAATTGTCCTCCTCTTGTTTTTAAAATTCCGTTTTCTATTTTCCTTATTACATATTCTAAAAACAAATTAAACAAAGTTGCTGACAGTGAGTTTCCTTGTACTCCTTTATTTATCTTGAATTCTTCTGTTTCTCCTTCCAGTGTTCTAATACTGACTGTTGTTCTCTTCATTGTCATCATAACTACACGTCCTAATTTTCGTTGTATTTCCAGTTAATTTTTAGCTAACAAAAAGGTTTTCTCTTTTAATAGAATCAAAAGCTTGTTTGAAATCTATGAAAAATAGATCTTTGTTCATATTGCATTCCCTGCTAGACTTCTAGGTTCTTGTCCAGCAGTTTTCACTAGGTATTTTTATAATTTTCGCAGTTAAAAATGTGGATTTCCTTCATGATCCCCAAAATCGAAGACGGCAACAACTTCGGAGTTTCAATCCAAGAAGACACTCTCGCGGAAATCCAGTCCGTTGAGTCGGAAGCAGCCGCCTTTTTCGACCAGATTTCTCGATACTTTATTTCCAGAGGAAAAATGATATCCAAGGTCGCAAAATATCCCCACGTGGAAGATTATCGTCGAGCAGTTCAAGAACTGGATGAGAAGGAATATCTTAGTCTTTGGCTTGTGATGTGCGAGGTCCGCAATCGATACTGTTCACTCCACGATATTGTGATTAAAAATTTGGATAAGATTAAAAAGCCGAGATCTTCCAACGCTGAATCATTATATTAATATATTTGTCATCTCTAGGTATTATTACTTTAATTATATTTTTTTTTGAAGAAGAAGACATTTTTTTAAACGTTTTGTTTGTTTTCCCGTACATTAATTAGGTCTTACTGCACACGAATGTAGTAATTTGTAAAAAAGGACGTTTATATTTGATTAAACAATTTTAGATAATTGAAATTTTAGTAGAATAGTTAATAATTTTTTTTTATTGTATTGTACCCCTAAGAAATTTGAACCTCTTATTTTTAAAAGGGATCTTTTCTGTAAAAAATAAATAAAAAGTCTGCGAACTGACTATATTTCCACTAGTACCTGTTGATTATTTTTAAAAGTGTTTATTTTGTTTTTCATTTTGAACACTAGAATTTCAGTTGTTCATGCAATTTGTAATGTCAAATGGCTGATATCAATCAAAATTATTTATATTAAAATGGTGCAAGTTATGTGAATTGTCATTATTTTTAATAGGAAAACTCAAGGTAAGTCGTAATTTTTATTATTTTAAATAACATATTAAAATCATTGCGCAACTCAGTAATATCTTGTCAAATGAGAGGGTTGAATTATTTTTTTTTTAATGATTTCCATACTACAATTGATATTTTATATAACTACTGGTTAAACGTTAACATTAAAAAATTTTGGAAAATATATACTCTGATAAAAGGTGATTTAGACATTCTCGAATTATTTTAGAGAAAAATACTGAAGCAAACGCAGTTGTAAAATGTTTCTGAAAATTCTAGAGACAATTACTTCAAATAAAGCAGATAGAAAATTTACTTGTCTACAAATTTAACTTGAAGTATTTTTCTCTAAAATAATTCATGAACGTTTGACAGCACCATTTATGTGATTACAACAATTATATCGCTCTGAAACATTGCTGTATTGCTTGATAGAAAAATGCTTTGAATTAAACAGATAGTAAATATACTTGAAGTATTTTTCTCTAAAATAATTCTTGAACGTTTGACAGCACCATTTATCTGATTGCAATAATTAAATAGCTCTGAAGCGGCTGGATTGCTTGAGAGAAAAATGCTTCGGAATAAACAGAAAGTAAATTTAGTTGTCTACAAATTTTACATGAAATATTTTTCTCTATAATAATTCAGGAACGTTTGACAACACCATTTATCTGATTGCAACAATTAAATCGATTTGAAACATTCCTGAATTGCTTGAGAGAAAAATGCTTCGGATTAAACAGAAAGTAAATTTAGTTGACTACAATTTTTACTTGAAGTATTTTTCTCTAAAATAATTCAGGAACGTTTGACAACACCATTTATCTGATTGCAACAATTAAATCGCTCTGAAACATGGCCGGATTGCTTGAGTGAAAAATACTTCGGATTAAACAGAAAGTAAATTTAGTTGTCTACAAATTTTATTTGAAATATTTTTCTCTAAAATAATTCAGGAACGTTTGACAGCATTATTTATCTGATTGCAACAATTAAATCGCTCTGAAATATTTCTGAATTGCTTGAGAGAAAAATGCTTCGGGTTAAACGAAAGTAAATTTAGTTGTCTACAAATTTTACATGAAATATTTTTCTCTAAAATAATTCAGGAACGTTTGACAGTATTATTTATCTGGCCGCTATTACAATTCATTAATTCTTCCAATGTAACTAGTTTTAGCTTTAACTTCATTTGCGTTTGCTTTCAAGGTTTATTAATTTTTACTTGATTTGAGCAACTGCTGTTAATAATTCAGGAAGCAAAATACAGAGTATTTCAAATTCATTTTATTGTACTTCAAATATATCTTATTGTATTTTAAATACTTGTTTATGTAATTAAAATACAATTTAGGTATTTCAAATAGTCATAAGTATTTCAAATATCAAATACAATAAAAATATTTTAAATATTTATTTGAAATACTGTTCGGCTCTTTCCCTTGAATACAAAATCATTTACTTGTTCCAATCTTATACCATTACAATTCTTTGATTGCAAGAATTAGATATAGCTCTGAAACGTTTCTGAATAGCTTGATAGAAAAATGCTTCAGATTAAACAGAACAAATAAGTTACCTGCATTCTGCTCTAAAATAATTCGGGAAGTTCCTAATTAATTTTAGAGAAAGCTGTTGGAGTAATTTTTCTGTAAAATAGTGTACGATAAAAACAAAATTAGTCATCGTTGCGTTGTGTGTGTTTCAGTTGTGTTCAAAGGCGCCAAATAAATTATTAAATACAATGGGTGTTGAATATATCAACGAAGAAAGTTTTCGTAATTATTGTTATGGTAGTAGTTCACAAATCTTAAAAGTAAAAACATGCACATGTTCTATCGGAAAAGAAACATGTCCTTCACACACTGTAACAGATCGCAGCAGCGGAGATGGCTATTTCAGGCATAACACTGACCTAAAGCTGTCTGGCATCTCCTTGAACAGCAACACTAACTCATTTTCCCCTGAAAGTAGCGTTACAATCATTCCCAAGCATCTAGCACCGAAACCTATAATCTACGACGATCTAAAACTCTCCCTTACATCACTAACTTCCGAAAAGGACAGTGAAGAGAAACAGAAAAACAAGGAAATAGCTTTTCAACGATGGCTCGCTGAGAAAAACCGCCAGAGAAAAGAAGAGCTCAAGAAGCAAGAAGAAATACAAAAGTTTATTATCAACGAGAAAGAAAAAAAGATGGAATTGGAGAGACAAAATTTTACTGCGTGGTTGAAAGCTAAGAAGGAACGCGAGAAAATTACTCAGAAAATAATTCAAGAGCAGAAGGATAATGAGGAAAGAAAAATACGGGAGGAGAAAGAGAGGAAACAGAAACTTGCACAAATGAAATTAAAGTTGTGGCTGAAGCAAAAAGAGGAGGAATTATTATGTAAATAAGACTATTTTTACTAATAGAGTTTGTTTGACCACTTGTTTTCCAAAATACGAGCATAATAACTTAAAATTTGTTCTGCTTTTACAAAGGAAAAATAATTGTTGTACGCAATTTATTTGTAACTTAAATTCTATTATTTTTGATAATGTCTTCAGGATAAAAACTGAAATAATAACAAATTAACAAAAAGCACTAACATAAAGATTTCATTTGGCTCAAAGGTATTGGTTGATACCACAACACAGTTTTTGAATATGATGACAACAAAATATAGAAAAATGTTTCAAATTAAGATATGGCTATAAAAACTGATAACCCGTCAAATAATCTACCACTTACTGGATGATGAATTGTTCCCAATATCTAATCAATTCGTACATAAACATAATATCTTCTTTACATATACAGAATGTCCCAGGTTTAAGCGCCTAACTTTTTTTAAAGTAGCGCTACTCAATAAGAAAAACATGAATATCTCTGGAATAAAGCATTTACGGACATTTGCTCAAATGAACTTGTCACCCTATTTTTAGGTGTTTAATCTTAATTTTAAGTTAGGCCGTTTAAATCTGGGACACGCTGTATGTATATGCGGGAGGTAAAAATGATTTAAAATATAAATTTGGTGAATTAAATAATTTTCCTTTGTATGATTTCAACTGGGCCAAATGATATGATTCTGGGCTCGTATTGGCAATAACAAGTGATCAAATAGGGCCCAATTTTTCTCGTAACACCAGATGGTCCATTGGTGTGTATATAAAAAAAAATAGGTCTTTAGAATTTACAGAACTATTGGGTAAAATGAGGATAAGATACATTTACCAAACTCTTCTTCTAATTGCTTAGTAAATAATCGTGTTTAAGTTTCTTAATTCTTATGACATTTTCAGAAAATCCATCTTACATCCTCAGCTTACCAAATAGTTCGATAAATTTTACGGTGCGTTTTTTCGTGTATTTTTTTATTTTACGCGATTTTTATAAATATTGTCCACATATCTGTAGTATAAGTTTTTCTATAAGACGTTCCATTTTCGGGCAATGATATGCAACTTATATTTTCAAATAGGACATGCTATATATTTTTGTACAATTTTAAGGATCTTTTGTTTCTGTATAAAACAGTTCTTATTCATTATAGTCCTAAAATGATCAGTACAGAAACTATTTATGTTTTTATTAATAAAGATTCATACACAGAAAGCATGCGACGAATTGTATATAAATGTTTAATCAATTAGATTAGTTGCTGTCAGATATTTAATAATTTTTGTCTGCTTCTTTATTTTAATTTGATGTTGAAGGGCAAACATTCAAACATTTTTTATAAATTTATTTATTGTACCTAAATCTATGACATACTTTCTGTGTGTGATTCTTTATTAATAAAAACATGATTAGTTAATGTACTGATCATTTTAGGAATTTAATAAATAATATATATTTTAAAGGGAAACAAAACAGAATGTTCCATGACTCAATATAAAGTTGCACATCATTGAGCGAAAATGAAACACTCGGTATAAAAACTTATACTGCATTCTAATTAAAAAAAAAACGTTCGTTTGAAAAAATTTCGTTCATATTTAAAATAACCAAATAAAATAAAAAATACAGGCCGATTGACCATCCGTATAGTATCTTATATCAATGAATGATTTTAGTAAACAAAATGCAAGAACAAATCACCAAAATTCAAGCAGAAGAAGAAAAACAAAAAAGAATGCAGGAAAGTATGGAAGCGTACGAAAACTGGCTTAAAAATTCAAAAAATAAGCCTAAGCCAGTACCTTCGAACCGGGGACTTGAAAGTACGAAACATTCATGTAAACATTGAAATATAATAGTACTGGAACGTCGACTGATGTTGAAAAAGCGAGCCGAGAGACACAGCCAACTGTTATTGTTGTACAGTTGGTAACGAAATTTAAAGAAATTAACAGTCAGTGATTTTTAAATAAAATGTTCATAAAATTGAACAATACGCTGTTAAATATGATTTTTCTACTTCTGTTTAAATATATCCTCATTATTTAAATTTTTTCGATAAATTATAGTGAGTTATTTTTTATTATTCACTCTTCTCGACCAATGACAAAGCCAGAAATCCATAATTCACGGTTATTTTAAAGACGTGATGTGGATCACCAAGCAATGGCCGTCTGACAGTTGACATGTAGTCAGTTGTCATTGTGGATTTTTATGTTGACGTTTTTCAACGAATTGAAAGTGATTTCCGAATTTACAGGAGTAAAAAAAAGTATAATATTATATTCGGGATTATGGTCATTATTCACTCAGGTGAAAACTTCATCTTCGTGAATAAAGACTATCATAAATCCATCATATAATAATACACTATTATCACTTTTGGACAAGACTGTACAACATGTTTTACATAGCAACAGTTCTACAAAAAAATGTTAGACAAAGAAGGGTGGCCTTACAACATCTATATCTGTCTCAGGCTCGTTTTTCGCTTGCATAAAAGTCTACAAGATAATGTTCCAATATTACTATATTTCAGTGCATATAAATAAATCATTTTTCTTAGTAAAATTTTAATTTCAGGTTTGAAAACTTCTGTGTCCGTTGCTTTTATTAACCCCACGCCCTGGGTCCCAAATATTGATCAAAAACCCGCGACGAAATGATTTTTTTTTATATAATGATATTAGTTGCTGTGAAATATTTAAACAAGTAACATTTGTAAAAAATAGAATCTTTATAAATATACAAAAATAATACGACGATAATTTGGAGTGTGACGATTTATTTTAGGTACGTTAACTCAAACACTAAGTGAAATAATTTAATTATATTTTCAAAATTGGATTTCTTGATAATTTTTTTATATAAATATTGTTAATTGGAAAGAAATTCGTTAAGCAATAATTGAAAGAGAGGTTTGGAATCTGCTCTAGCATTGAAAGCCAATCATTTCTCTCAAATACAGACAGAATTCTTTCGAAAATAATCCCATTTTTTAAAAGATACTATGTAATGATTCAAAATTATACAGGTTGATTCAAAATGTACGGAATAGTATATGCTACAACAAGTAATGGAATGGCATATATTCCACGCGAGCAAAAAGTTTGTAGCCCGAGCCAAAGGCGAGGGCTACGGTTTGCGAGCGTGGGATAGGCCATTCCGTTACATGTTGTAGACTATACTTTCTATAAAAAGGTTTTGGAAATTATACAAAAATACAAATATAAAACTGTTGAAAACGTCAAACTCAAATAAATCAAATTAAAACAAACAGACGTAACCATAGTAACTGAATCAAGATACTTCATATGTCGCGTTAATAAGCGGTTCTGATTCGTCGAAAATATTCCATACGCCGCGTATGGAATGTTAGTGATTCCATAACAATTTTTAGTAGTGGAATGCCCAGTTTCCAAAACAGTGTTATAGAAATGTATTTTCCTTAGTAATAAACTTGTGGCAAAAACTCAATAACAAAAAAATTACAGCACAATAAAATAGAATCAATTACTGAGCAGTCATTACAAACTATGGCATTTAATTATGTTTTAATACAAACTGGGAATACTTTAAAGTTAGTTGAACATTGTTTAGTTTAAAAAATTAATAGTATTGTATTATTATAAGAGTTGCGGCCATTTAAATTTTTCTGTTATTGCTTAAAAATTGATGTCCACATGATTGAGAGCCACTAAAATAAAATTAAAAAAAAAATATGTTGTGCACACCACAATACTTCCCGCCATATATTTATTATCAACGCTCATCCCTTCAAAATATTTACTTTTCACTTATGACACATGTCAAAAATGCACATTACTCAAGCATTGTTTTGTTATTTCAAAAAGCACAAGTTAATAGATTTAAACGAAAATGTAAAAATATATTTGTTCCTTAACGTATTGTAATACGTAAATGGTGACAAGAAAAAAAATGTTTCAAACTATAATTGTAGATATTAATATATGAAACATTATTCTCATAACAATAAATGTGATTAAATCATAATTTACTTGATAGAGTTTCAAGTAAACTACCACTTCCGGTTATTGGATTATCACCAAAAACTAATCTGCTCTTCCAAAAGGGATACAATTGATATATACAAAATAAAATATTTTCAGTTTAGTAGTTTTTGAGAAACCGTAACTCCAGGATCCACACAGACTGACAGACAGACACACACAAACATCATCGCGAAACTATTAAAATCGTATTCTATGGACCATAAAACGTGCTCGTTCACTGAAAACTCACTACGGAATTTTTAGCATGATTCCTATACCTACAGGATGTAGCGGGAGGTAAAAAAACGTGGAATACAAGTTTACATTGAAATTTATTTAAATATCAAATCTTTAAACATCAAAGTATAATAAAATATAGTTAAGTGCAAAATTATTAGAACTTTCAGTAAGGAGGAATATGTAGACATAATTATGGTTTATGAAATAAGTTCATTAATTAATAGTATATTGTACAACGAGCATGGAAAGGTACTCATTTCTTTAGAGTATGAAAGTTTGTAGCATGAGCCAAAGGCGAATGCTGCAAATCATACGAGTATGAAATGAACATTTCATGCGAGTTGTACACTATACTTTTTCTACGACCACGATATTATTTCCTAATTAATTTAATATTAATAAAATAATTGTGTCGCTTTCACCATTCCAATATTTGACAATTCTAAATAAGTATCCTAGCAATGGCACATGTATGTACTTAAATGAACTGATCTGTATTGAAATACTCACAAAACAAATTCATTTCGCACGATGCTTGCAATGTACCTCATATTCCTAGCAACAACAAACATACAATGAGTAGATTTCTCAGTGGTCGTAGAAAAAAATATTTCTACAATTTTGTTATTATTTTTTGTTGGGTGCATAGTTTAAAATAAAAATAACAGCATATTGTCAAATTTGAAAGAAACATTTTTCTATGGAAACGAAAAAATAATGAATATTTTTAGCAGTATTCAATAGGTGGGCGTTAATTTAAAAGGATTTAACTGTAAATGTTTATTAAGGAAAAACATTATTTTGGCCTCTCTAGTTACACATTTTCCATACGTTATGAATCATTCTGTATGTCAGAGAACAATCTTACAGTAAAACGAACTTATTTATTTGATATACTACAATAAACCGGACAGAAGTGAACCAAAATTTTCCTTACTTGACTTGTGTGAATCGTCCTCGCGAAGTGTTAGATATCTATATGTACTCGTATAGATTGTAGTGTTGTTTATATTGAGTTAGCCATTTGAGTAGTTGTGTTATTACAGTGAGTGAGAAATACATCATCTAGTGTGATCTACAGTTGCAGAGCTGCTTCTGAGTAAGGTAGGTGACATAATAATTATATATTACATAGAGTTACCCTGTATACTATGTTACTATGTACCCAAAGCAATAACAAACCTACAACAACTAAGAAACAATAAAATTCTTACCTTGTATAGCATGAGCTGCTCGCGTGCTTTTGCAGATTGATAAACGAGAATGTTGTTATGGATATTTTACACACTAGTAAACAAAACACTGCATTTATAATAGTATATTGTGTTATTAGGAGTAAATGTGATACTTTGAGTGCTGAGCATGTAAGTTTGAACGACGAGCGAAGCGAGTCGGACAATTACATGCAACAAGCCAAGGGCCTGCAAGGCCTGTAGAGCTAATGGTATACCGTGTGTCTGTCTTAAAAGTGTACATAGGAGATTAACATGGGAAATCAGTTTTTTGCGTGCTGTTGCTCGGTGTTCTATCGGACAACAATGATTGTAGTACCAATCCAAAGATATCATTTTTCTGAATCAAACGATGTAAAATACTCTACTGTTTAACAGTTCCGCATATTGATTTTTAAATTTTGAGAATTCTCCGGTTTATTCAATTTTTATCGCAAATAAATATAGTCACCTATGACTGTTTTGTTTTGATTTCTGTCAAGCTATATATTTGACGTTTCTGACTTTTGGACTTGTTTAAGACAATTTGAAAAACTATGATACTACTGAAGAGCGTATTTTTATAGTAAAACTATTTTTTGGAGGAAATAGTTAACTCAGAGTGCGAGATCTATTTTCTATTAAGTTTATGAATCAACAGAATGCAGCCACGTACACGTGAGCTTAGTAATTGCAATTTAGAAGGGCAGAAGAACGTGCTTTATTGGAAGAAAGGGTTTTAGGAATGATAAATGTAGATCCTTCGTATAGCACTAGAATTTTTGAAATGAATTGGGTGTACATCGTTCATATTTTGATAAAAAAAAACTTATTATTCCTACAAAATGCACTGCAATCAAGAACTTTTTCCATTTGACGAAGAAAGTGGAAGAGTATTTTGTGAAGATATTCAAAACAGAGCTAATAAAAATGAAATTTTTTGTCACCGATTTAAAAAACTAAACTCTTAATAAATTAATATTATTTAAAGAAAACTGGTTTTTAGACTTTTATTTATTTAATAAAATCTTTACGCAAAAATTATAATAATACGCTTGTCATTACTGTAAATAACCATATTTTACAAATTGACAGAAACGTCAATTAAATCACTTAAAAGAAATCAAAACAAAACAGTCATAGGTAACTACATTTATTTTCGATAAAAACTGAATAAATCGGAGGATTTTCAAAATTTAAAAATTAATTTAGGGAACCAAATTACTGCTAAATTGTAATGTATTTTACATCATTTGATTCAGAAATATTATATCTTCGATTGATAATACAATCTTTGTTGTCCTGTAGTACACCGAGCAACAGCACGCAAAAAACTGATTTCCCATGTTAATCTCCTATGTACACCTTTTAAGACAGACACACATACAAATATGTTATTATAAACATTATGTGAAAAAATGGGAAACAAAATCACTGGACAGAAAGCTATGGAAAGAAATATGCAATCAAGTCATGGGCCTGTAAGACCTGCAGTGTTTATTTATATTTATTATAAACATTTATAATAAATAGTACGTTAATGAAAACGAAGGCGTTAATGAAGCTCTTCACTCACGAAATATGAGAGGGATAAGTGACATTTAACTCACGGGCGTAGATAAAATATTTTACACATAATTACAAATTCTGGGCATTAATAGGTTAGGCAGATTTAATTATTTAAATTAAGAAAATTATTTAAATTAAGAAAGAAACGTATAAGTATCAAAAGGTTAGTATTAGTAAATTAACTTGAAATTTATTACTTATGTATAATTTAAACATGAATAAACTCATTGCTGTAGTACGCATCGTAATATGTCTTATATTATCGAAATATGGCGATTTGTAATATTTTTCAAAATACGGAAATTTCCCCAAATATGACTTAAAATTGTAATTTTTTTTATTACATTTCTTTATAATATTCAAGTCAGGAAACCCATTGCAACAGAGCGCATCGTCATATCTCTAATATTTTTCGAGATATGACGATTTTTTATATTTTCCGAAGAGCTACTTTGAGGGGCTGTAACTCGAAAACTATACAAGATATCGAAAAATATCTCCAGTTTTGCGTTTTTCGTGCCATTTATAATAAATTAGTAAATTTTGAAATTTTTTGAATTTTTTTTCAAATTTTCGATTGGTGATATCTCGACAAATATGAAAGATACAGACTTGCAGTGTTCACCAATCGATTAAGCTCGACGAAATACATAAACCCTGAAAATATCAGAAAATTCGGACAACCGGTTTAAATGTTACCGCAAAAAGTCTGAAAATGGCCAAATTCAGGCCCAACGTCAAGGGGTACCTATTGACTTTTGGGACAAAAAACCCCATTTTCAAGCTTTTTGCTCTAACTTTGCGTCCCTTAAAGCAATTTTTATGAAACTTTGCACATTTATGTATTTCGACGAGCTGAATCGATTGGTGAAAACTGCAAATCTGTATCTTTTAATATTTGTCGAGTTATCGCCGATCAAAATTTTGAACAAAAATACAAAAAAAATTCAAAATTTTAAAAGTTTGCTAATTTGTTACATAAGGCACCAGAAACGCTAAACTGAAGAGAATTTTTAGATATCTCGTGCAGTTTTTGAATTACAGGCTCTTAAAGTTGCAGTTCGAAAAATACCAAAAATCGACGTATCTCGAAAAATATTAGAGATCTGACGATGCGCTCTACTACTAGGGGTTTTTTAGCGCTTATATTATAAAGAAATGTAATAAAAAAATATTACAATTTTAAGAGAATATTCCGTGAGTTTCAAATGTTTCTATAAAATAAATAAATATATCATCACGCCTTTTACCCATTAAGAGTGTGGCACTCTGCTTACGCAGATCTCGGTAGGTGATATATTTTGCGTATGAAATGCGGTTACCTGCCGTCAATTCATAGCCACCAAAGTTGTTAGTGGAGGGGGAACCACAGGGGTAATTTTTCTAGCGGTATGTGAATCTGTATTGAATGATTAATAATTACAGTTTCTGTTATTTGTTTGTTCCCAAAGCAACTAAAACTAGTTTATTAAACATATAATTCAGTTTTGTCAAAAGAAGCAAACAAAATCTGGTGTGGGCACCCCACTACTTTCTTATACAAATAAAACCAATTGAACACACTTTGTATAAGAAAGTAAAAAACAATTTTATCGTTTGGGCAACGGATAAATAGGAAGGTAACTTTTTGCAAACGTTATTTACCTTTTCCTAGCAACCAGATCCAAATACTAACTACATTATTATATCATTCGTGAAAAAAATATGTCAAAAAATATATATTAATAATTTTGACCAATTTCACTTTTAAATAAACATTTTCATAAATTTTTAGCAAGATTCCTATACATCCCTTACAGGATGTGGCGGGAGGTAAAAACAAAATCACTCCACCTACGGTGTCGTAATTTTATGAAAACAGTTTTCTTGTTAAATTGCTAGGTAACAAGGTTTCGTGACAAACAGAAATTTATCCGGCAAAATAAAAAGCTCTTGTGTAATTAGATTTAAAAAATCTGATGTGGCCAGCACATAACCTCCCGCCCAATACTACTCTTAAACAGTACAAAATAGTATTTGATACAAAAACATACCTTCTTATTTGTTTATTTTCTATTTATATTTGAGAATTTAAATTTTCTTTCGTATATTTATTGCATTTTTTGACATATATTTCACTAAGAAAACAGCTTCACAATCACAATGACATGTGTCACATTTCGAAGAAAAAATTGAAAATTTTTAAATGTTTCCATGGTGTACTAGGAATGCAAGATTTGTGAAATCTAATTTCTTTATATTTTATTATCTCTAAATCTAATGAAAATTAATAAAATTAGTATAATCAAAACACATGTAAAATTAAATATTCTTCAACTTTGAAAATAACATAAATTGTTGAAAAAGGAAATTTAACCGTATTTTTCACAAAAAAACTGTTAAGGGCTTCAAGTAAACTTCTACTTCCGGTTGACCAATTTTATCCAAAATCTAATCAGCTCTTCATTTAAATATAAGAAGTAATAATTCACAAAATTGTATTTTTTGGTATTATAGTATTTGAGTTATGCGAGACGAAAAAATTGCCACAGACTACACACACACACACACACATACATACATACATACATACATACATACATACATACATACATACATACAGACATCATCGCGAAAATAGTAAAATCGTATTGTAGGGACCCTAAAACGTGCTTATTCATTGAAAACTCACTACCCAATTTTTTGACCAAAAACAATACCTCCCTTACCTAGAGGTAGGCGGGAGGTAAAAATAACACCAAAGAAACAAGCGTTGTTCTTAAACAAATTCTCGCCATCCATACACGCAGATCTTTGTCTAAACAAGTTAATGCAATTCGAGTTGGATGGATGAATAAAATGTATAAAAAATGCAGAACAATTTTTGTAAATATTTTATTTTCTATTGACATTTATAAACAGTTATAATTATATCTTTGTGTAAACTAATATATATTTGTATTACATTAAGTATTATTGTGGATAATTAAAAAAATACTTTTAACGTGAAATTATACTTGGTGGCCCTCCTGTGCGTATACGTGTATCTGTGTGGGTTCACTTGTCAGTATTATGACGTCAGATTACCTTAAAATGTTTCTTCTTCCTCTTGCAGCCGAAGAATGTCTGATTTATTCATGAAATAATAGCTTGCTTGTCGTCCTTTCAAATCTTTCATAACTCTTTTGGCTCCTGCTTCGATTAGTACTCTACTTATAGACTCTACTTTTTCTACGCCCATTGCGTAATGAAGAGCAGTTCTTTCTAACTGTTAACAATTGCAGAAACACTTATTACTTTCTGAGCGTTATTTTTACGATACGAAATATGGAAAAGGTTTAAATCAAAATTGTAGCCAATATTATTTTACATCTTATTGTATATAATGTAGAATAGTATTAGCTACAATTTTTATTTCAAACTCTTTTCTTTATTTTGTACAGTTTAAAAATTATAATTATTTAAGTTCTTTAGTTCAGGCATGAAATTATTTGCTGGTCATAATAGATTAACAAATACAAAAATTTTAAAAAAATATTGTTTTTCTTCAAACGTCATAAAAGTACGTTGTTATGTATTTGTATTCAACAAGCAGAAGTTCAATATTGTCGCCGCCGGCGTAAAAGTATATCCTTGGCAACACATTTACGCCGGCGGCGGACAAAGTAAAATATCATGCAAAATAGTAAGGTTGTAATTCAATAATTTGACAGTTAAGAATAAAACAAATAAACAAAAATAACAAAATTACATATTCTGTGGCAACTAGAAATACTGGATACGGCAGAATATTTGTTGAAGTTTTGAGCATTTTTTAATGTTTTAATGTCTATTTTCTATGTTTAAAGAAAAAATAGCATGTGTTATTCGGAGTAAATGTGTCTTTGGGTGCTTCGCATGTAATTGAACGACGAGCGAAGCACCCAAAGTATCACATTTACTCCTAATGACACAATATACTATTTTACCCTATTTGGCGTCCGTTGTTAATGGTAACGGACGCGAAATAGGGTACAAAACAATCAATTTGGATTTCGCGGTCGTTACTATAACAACATCCGCGAAATTCAATAGGTTTGTTCCAAGTGGTCATTTCTGACAAGTTTGTGACATGTTTGTGACAAATTTCAGTGCGCCTGCGAAAAATGTAAACAAGTTAAGTTTGAAACATAGACTGGAACGGCGAATGGAGTAAAGCGCATGTGCATGCTCATTTTTTGTTTTGACAGCTAACCTTAAATATAAATATAAATAAAGAAATTCATACATTTTTCGCCACAAAAAAAATGAAGCTTATGTTTCAAAGTTTGTTTACATTTTTCGCAGGCGCAGTGAAATTTGTCACAAACATGTCACAAACTTGTCAGAAATGACCACTTGGAACAAACCTATTATCTCAATCTATTTTGCGGCTGCGAAATGATTATTTCGCTCCGGTTGCACAAAAATTTTTTATTGTTCTTAATTTCTTAAGGTATGCGTGTTGTAATGAATAAGAACTGTTTTAAATATTAAAAATTGGCAAAAATATACAGGTTGTTTCATTAAATAATATAAAATTGCGTTCCATTCTGCGAAAATGGAATACTCGGTAAAGAAACATATACTGCAAATACATAAGCATTTTATTAAAAGAAACTTTGAAAAAAAAATTGCGGTAATATTTAAAATAACCAAGTAATAGTTATTTACTTTACAAGTGGACAAAGTAAGGAATTACCCACGAGAGAAATTTTAGCACACGAAGTCGAAGGCTGAGTGTGATAATTTTATCGAGTGGGTAATTACACTTTGCATACGTGTGAAGTATAACGTTTTATCCAACATCTCTTAATAAATGCAAAATTTATTAAAGAAATATTATTTGACAGTGACATATGCTTTAAATTTCTTAAATTAAAATGTCAATCGAAGTAGTTACCAAGGTGTTGTGTGTTATTATTATTGTTATAAATAGAAAATTACTTATTAGTGACTTTTCTTAAAATTATACTCACTAGTGGGTAATCTATTACTTTCCTTGTTTTTAATCGCCATAGTTATGGAGCATTTATTGAGAGGTGTTGGATAAAATCTAATTATTACTCTTAATTTAATAGCATGTATGTTGAAATTAATTAGAACTGTTTTAAAGTTTAAAAAAATGGCAAATATGTACAGGTTGTTCCATTAGAAAATATAAAATTGCATATCATTACACGAAAGGAAATATATACTGCAACTACATGGGCATTATATTAAAAAAAACTTTGAAAAAAAAAATTGCGGTATTATTTAAAATAACCAAGAAAAATAAAAAATTCAAACCGATGGATCACCCGGTATTTCAACTTGCTTTACTTACATTATCTCCCACTTGAAGAGTATCCGCGAACGAATTAGCCAAATAGTCCACTATCTCTTCCTGTTGGCACAAAACTGCAATATGCAAAGTACACCGCCCATAACTATTCTTCCCAATGGCTAGCAACTTCCCACTTCCGGTGTCTTGCTCATCGGCTAGCATCTCGCGGACGTGCTCTAGGTTGTTTTGGCGGATGGCGTGGTGGACTCGCTCTCTCCTTTCCTGAAGAACAACACATGTCGAGATATTGATCTCTTTTAGGAATAACCAAAGATTATTTACCTCAAAGGCTAGAATAGAATGAAGAAAAGCTACAGTGTCTGTTTGTGCGCGACTGGCAACTATTTCTGTGATTGGAGTTTCGTCTTCGTCCACCACGTCTATGATGTGATCGTAGCCTTCTAGTAATAGCTCTACTAACCTGTCAGTATCTCCTGTAATTTTAAAATAATTTAGTTTTGTTTTATTACATTCTTCTACTTATGTACGCTGCAAAGTTTGAAGGTATTTTAAGGTCTTAAAATATAAAGACAATAAAAATTGTCAACTGTTTCATAAACTACAGCCTCAGAATAATCGGCCAAGCCAATCAATCGGGAACTACAGACGCGTTTTGCTCTTAGTGAACTCACCAGCTGCTGTGAGGCAGTGGTACCGAATGACTGGCTCAGCGAGATCTAAGATCCCGGTCTCAATGAATTAATAACTTAGTTATTATTCTGAGGCTGTATTTTATGAAACAGTTGACAATTTTTATTGTCTTTATATTTTTTAATATATATGTTTCATAGACAGTTTTCAACTTTTGAAAAATTTTAAGGTCTGTTCACAAAATAACCGAATGCATTGAATAATGTGCCAATGGAGATATTTAGTAACCTACGGTTGGCTGTATTGCGTTGCACATAACCTCTTCTGTAGTCACATGTTCTTGGATTGACATCTCGTTTAGTTTTTTTGATATTGTTATTTGAGTGCAACTTGTTTAAGTGATAATGTCCGACCGTTACGTTATTGTTATCATAACTGCCCGGCTAGCTCAAATAACACCCTAGGACGTTATAAATTTGACGTTGTTGCTATTGGACACAGAATACATAAACAGTGACCTCCATTGGTAGGTAGAAACAAATACTGACTTCTATTGACAGATAGAAATATTGAATTACCTAGTTTCTAAATTTCGTAGTTCTAGCTTCGGTAGTTTTGGCTCTGCGTTGATGAGTCAGTTACGCGAAAAAGTCCTTCCTCTTCATAATATTAATACAGATAATGTTAAAAAAAAATAATATGGGTTATTTTCTGAACAGTCCTCGTATTAAAAGAAGTGTGCCTGTCTCAAAATCGTGTGAATCACCTTAACTTTAATTTTACGAACCTTTCGTGGCAATAGAAATGACATATCGATCAATTTCCTGAGTATTATCAGGTACATTAGCTTGTATACTAACGTCTCTCGCAGTTCGATACAGTTCATCTCGATATCCAATATTGATTTCGGTCTCTTGGAGAAGCTGAAATAAAGCATTGCGACCGTGCGATCTTGCGGCTGCGAAATGTAGCATACTTTGCCCGTGTTCGTCCTAATATAATAATACACATATAAATTTGAATATTTAATAATTACACTTGGTAAATGTGTAGTAAATTATGAATGTTATATTTTGATAATTGATTGTGAGTATTATGATGTATGGAGCCGAAATTTGTGGTTGGGGAGAACATGACAAATAGAAAGAATCCAAACTAAAATATAACGGTTTTTTTTTTTAAGGTATAAACTTTATTTGCAAAGGAAAATGGGGTACGCCTGTTTTAGTATGGTATAATTATGCGTATTATTTTACACATAATAATAATCAATAATAGTAAGTAAATTTAGCTAATTTATCAATTTGAAATTATTAAAGAAAGTTTGTATCCTTTGTATCAACTTAATTTGTTATAATAACTGTGATTTATTGTTCTACTGCAATATAATTACTAAAATATTTAGTCAAAAGCACATAAAAATAAATGTTAATATAATAATTACTATATTCACAAATGTATTTAGTTACGAAATACACAAAAATAATTTGTTACTTGCTAACAAATTTGAAACTTGTTAAATTAACCAAAATTAACGGTGGATCATCTGGGACTAAAAATTTTGTTAAAATTTTGTAATTTTGACTATAAATTTTTTCCTGTGTAACCAAATATGGAATAGGATCTTAATATGGAATACCGCCCTTTCTCTTATTGTTATTTAGACTTTTATATAATTATAATATTGTTAATTAATTTTTAAAACATAAGACTAAGTTAATCGAAAATATATGACTGAATATGATAATTAATAAATATCTTTAATTTATGCAATGTTAAATGATGGTATTCCATATTAAGATCTTATTCTATATTTGGTTAATTTTCTCTTTTGAATAGTTTTTCTTAAAACTGGAAGCAGATACAAGACAATTAGAAATATCCTTTTTTATTCCATTATTTGAAACATTTTTTTGTATCATTTTCCTTATTCGAATTAAATTCACTAGTTGAAACGATAAAAGATTCACTTAAAAATGTCTTTTAGTTTACTTGAAATTGTGAAATATTCATTCAAATATGCTATTGTATTTTTACAGTATACATTATATTTCAAATACACAATTTTATTTTCGTGGATTCAACATGAATCGCGGCAAGAATCGGCGAATTTCAGAAGTTAAAAATAGATTCGCAAATAAATCGGTAAAGACTTGCTTGTGAAATCTTTTCTGCTAAAACTCTGTCCAGTTTTAAACAGAATATCGTCCTAAACTAGTTATCAAAAGAATTATTCAGTTTTGAATACCCTTTACTTCAATATATTGAGCTGAGTTATTAAAATATATTATTAAACATTTACATTAATTTACTTAAAAAATAGTAGCAGATATTAAATAATTGTAAATAACCTTTGTTATTCCAATTATTATTGCAAACACATTTTATTTGAATTTTTTTTCATAGCTGTTTCAATATTCGAAATAAATTAGGCTCTTTGTGTGTCCGGTTAAGGTCAACCTTCAACCATACTTGCTAAAGATAGCGCAAGATGAACATGACTTTTTTGAAACGATATATCATTATTGTAATAAATGAAACATGTAATGTTTTATACCTACATTTGTAGATAAAAGTCCAAAGTTTTGTAATAAATTTTAAAAAGCTAATTTTGTTTACAAATTATACATGAACATAATTTTCAAAGTAGTAAAATATATGCCACACATTCCCATGAACGACTACAGTAATGCAAATAATTTGTATATTTATAAATAAGATCGTCTATAACATACTAAAATTAATTTCATTTGAATTTACAGTTTTTGAGAAACAAATAAAAATATACCAAAAAGTGTGTTTTTTGGTATATTTTTATTTGTTTCTCAAAAACTGTAACTTCAAATTGAAAATAAACTTAGAAAGTTATAGATGATCATATTTACAAATATACGAATTATTTTCATTACTGTAGTCGTTTATGGGAATGAGAAATACAGTATCAAAGTTCTGAATTTTTTACCAACTAGACTTCAACGAATATTTTTTATAGTTTAATGTTTTAGCTTTCCTTTTCATCCACATGTATAAATACTAGAATGTTCAAAGACTTCACAGTAATAATTGTTTTGTTTTTCGATAAAAATAATTGTAAGAAATAATTTATTTAAATTTGAATTTGCAAAACAAAATTCATGGAATTGAACGAACCCAACGAAAATATTCGTTTCATCTGACATTGCAATGTACAAGTCACTGTAAAAAATCCATGAAATTTAGACGGAAGGAGGTTGATGGACCATAAAGAACATGAAAATAAATGAAGAATAGGTACAGAATTTGCTGTTTTTTTTAAAATAAAGGATTCATTCTTCGTCGCATATGTTTGACAAACATTTATATTAATTTTCTTCAAAAATAGCAGCAGATAGTAAAAAATTGTAAATAACCTTTGTTATTCCAAATATTATTGCCAACATTTTTTATTTGAAATTTTTTTCATAACTGTTTTCATATTCGAAATAAATTAAGCTATCGTTTTGTGTGTCCGGTTAATTTCCACCAAAATGTGCATTGGTATGAGTAAAACAAAGTAAAATATTAATAAACATCTTACTCTTGAAGAAGCGGAATACGCAGTGTCTGAATCTTCTCCATTCTGTTCGTCCGGATCTAATGTAACTACATCAATATTTCTTTGGTGGTTTTGTGGAGTATCTGGTTTAATTAGCTGGTTTCTTTCCTATGTCGAAACGATAAAAATGTACACTGATACAAAGAGGAATGAAAGCACATACCTGAGTTCTAAGTCGGCCTCTGTTGCTATTTGAAAAGTTGAATAAATATGTTGCTAAGTAAGCTATAGGATCTTCTGGTCTTTTATTTGCTACTTCTGTTAAGCCTTTGATTAAAGGATCACCTAGTGCTGTAACAATAGTTGAATATAATGTTGCATATATATTTAAAAGGGAATGAAAATTAATTTACGATATACTGAATCGTAAACTTAATATTATTTAATCCTGTCTCTAGTGGTGAATACTTTTTTAATAGATATTTACGTTATAAGTCCGGTAAAAGAGTTTTTACGGGACGAATAAAATATTTCCATATGAACTTATGAAGCAACAAAGGATTAAATTATATCAATAATCGTGGACACATTTACCATTTAGAAATGATTTAAACAAGTCAATAATCAACAGTTATATCACGATTAAATTTGACATGTCTAGCTTATGCAAAAAAAAATTGCTTAAAAAGTGTTTGAGTACATATTAATATGAAAAAATCTTTTCTTAAAAATTTTATCTTAAATTTATGTACGATAACACTTTTTTAAAAGCAAAATTTTATAAATAAGCTACACATCAAATTTAATCGTTTCAATTCTTTAGCACGAGGGGTATATGTCAAGATTATTTCATGAATTCATAACATAAACTTTAATATTTGCTGAAGAAATTGTACAAAAACTTTGATTTTGACACATTTTTATATAAATTAATTGGTACACACATAAACAAAAAGCACCATAAAATTTTGTTGTTATATTGTAACTATAGCAAATTGTTTGTTTTTCTTTTTACTTGTCAAATAAATGTCAAAAATTTGTAAATAAAAATAGCTTGAATTGAATATTTCAGCATGTTTAAAGACATAGAATACCAGTAAAGGTAAAAAACATGTAAGTATCTTGCTTCTGCAACTAATTATCCGGCTAAATACGCCTTCAAAATGTTCAAAATTTGCATATAAAAGCTAGCTTCAATTTAATCGTGATTAAACAGCATGGTGCTAAAATGCAGAATAATGGAAAATAGACATTCTGATTGGTCAAATTTATAATGAGTAATCATAAAACTATGCCAAATGCCATCTGTCAAGCTCAGACAGTAAGACTGTTTGTATGTTTTGTTTACCATGGCACTCTGGGAACAGCTAAAAATTATACATTTTATTTTACGTGTATTTCATAACAGAAATGTAACACATCAATAAATTTAGGCTCATTTGGTGCAGTTTTTGATTCTGAACAAATTTTATATTGACACTTTTGTCCTAAAATTCATAAGGAACGTACTATCGCCTAATGAAAATTTTAACATTCCATTTCCTATATCCTGTAAAAAAGTAGACACCCGGTATATTTATTGTGTATGTTTTCAAATACTGCTGTATGCTGTAATAAATTATTTACGATTCAGTATATCGTAAAAAATTGTACAATGCTCGACCATAACCCGAACTTTACATGCTCGCATGGATAACAAGTGCGCCAGTAAAGTTCTGTGTAACGGTCTCGCAATGTACATTACTATAACATATTAATTGTTGTTTGTTATTATTTGTTTTAAGTCGTATATGATCAAGTGTATCTTTTAGTCATTAATAATCATATTTATTTATTTTTTAAATGGTTGATTCTAAATTCTACTACTTTGATATACCAAAACTAATATACCGAATACATCAAGGTAGTACGTCCGAAGGATACCCGATTTCGACTTCGTCTTGGTCGATCTAGTAGCAATACAACAATAAAAGAAAATCGTAATTGTTATTAAGTGTACAATGTGTAGGTGTAAATGCCCAGTTGCACCGCCCTTGCTTAAAATTAAACTTTACTAAGTATTACTTATTACTAAGGAATCCTTATTTCTTAAGTTTGTTGCTCATGTTGAATTTAGTCATTGCTTAGCTAGTCATTACTTATTTCTACATTCTGTATCTAAAACTAGAGATCTAAAAATGAATTTCAAGAACGAAGAAGAATATTTGGTAACTTAATATTAGATTGTCCAGAATGTCTGTGTCTAAGAATATTTTAAATTGTAAAAACGATCATTTTGACCTGTCCGGGAATTCTAGAGTTAACGAAATTTTCATTTTCTACTATTAGAATCTAGTAAGTTTAATACGAACTGCCAAGAAGATTTGTTTATTGTTTGTGACATTTCAAACGTTCATGTCATTCTTAATTTAACGAGAATGATTACAAAGTAAATTAATTTTTTGCAATACCTGTACTGTAAGTTACCCATTAATAACAAAATTTAAACACAGTAAGTGGAACTTTTATTGCACAATTGATTTTCATGGTTACGTCATTTACTTACCGTCCACGGTAAGTGAAACTTACCGTTCATGGTGGACGGTAAGTAAATATATATCATTCAAATTTTATTTTTAACCTCAATCTGACAGCTGTTAATTTTGATACCTATTTTTCCTTTTCTTATATTTACGCAGGTATTGCAAAAAATAACTTACTAACCTCGAACTGTAAGTGATTTTGTAGGTCTCGAATGTTTAGGAAATCTCGACCCTACGGGTCTCGACATCCCAAACTTCATTCTCGACCTAAAAACTATCACTTACAGTTCACGGTACGTAATATACTATTTTGCAATACCTGTACTGTAAGTTACCCATTAATAACAAAATTTAAACACAGTAAGTGGAACTTTTATTGCACAATTGGTTTTCATGGTTACGTCATTTACTTACCGTCCACGGTGGATGGTTAGTGAAACTTACCGTTCATGGTGGATGGTAAGTAAATATATATCATTTTACCTATTTTTCCTTTTCTTATATTTATGCAGGTATTGCAAAAAATATCTTACTAACCTCGAACTGTAAGTGATTTTTTAGGTCTGGAATGTTTAGGAAATCTCGACCCTACGGGTCTCGACATCCCAAACTACATTCTCGACCTAAAAACTATCACTTACAGTTCACTGTACGTAATATACTATCGTAATAATAATTTAGTGATATTAGCAATCACAGAAATACGATTCTAGTATTAAAATGGAACCGAAAAATGAAAAGAAAATCGCAAATTTCACAACGGACGAGAAGTTACTTCTGTTACGACTCGTTCCAGAATATAAGATGATTTTTGAAAATAAAAAGACAAATGCAATGACTAATAAAAAGAAAAAAAGTTTAGGAAATTAGCGCCAATCAATTTAATGCCAAAGCCCCAAATACCGCTCATATATTTTTCTCGGACGATTATTGATACATCGAATATCTTCCAAATCGTCATCTTCGTAATCAATATCATAATAGTATAACATTCTTCCTAACCACAAATACAAATATTTGACAGTTCCTTTGTTAAGTAGATGTTAAGTGACCAATGTCGAACACTTAATTTAAGTGCTGAAATTTGGCTGGTGCAACGAAATTTTTATACTTAAGGATTACTTAGAATACTTAACGTTCAAGTGAGCGTGGTGCAACTGGCATAGTCTCCCAGAAGCAATACTTACAAGAAGCAAGATATCTTCCTTCTTCTGTTCTAAATAGTGGTATATCAACTTGTGGATCTGAGTTTGAATTGTCTGTAACGAAATGTTGAGAGTTAGTAAATTGAATCTTGGATTGTTTGAAGAGAGTGTACAGCAAAGCAGTGTTATAATATAAAAAAGAACGGATTGGATAAAAATGGATAGTTGTATCACTGTTTAGCGATATATTAGGCCTGGTAAGGTAAAATAAAAGGCGTTTCACATCACAAACGTTTATTTACGTATTTCAATAAGTACAAAATATGCACAAGTAGCACTGTTTAACAATGAATTCAAATACACAAGAAGCACATTTACCTTGCGTGCTGTCACATACACTGTTTCATTTCATGCACACACAAAGTGACGGAAAATTCTTGTGTACTGACCTAAGGTGCTATTCATTCCTTCCTAACTTAATCTTCTTTCTTGTGTTTGTAAAAAAATAATAAAAATTTGGCACTATTTACACGTGACTTAACTGTTAATAAGCGTTGTATTTGTAATGTTTATGATATTAGGTTAGATCTTCTTCGTCTGAACATATTGACGAACATCTGCGCTATATGCATGGAGCTATGCATCGCCAGGTCTTTCTCCAATTGGAGGATATTTGTGACAGCGGTAGCAAAATCTTCAAATGTTTGTATTTCAGTTACTCCTAAACATTGTTGATTTCCTACTCTGACTATATCGGAGGTTTGGTGAGATTCTTTATAGGTTAGTCCTCGAACGGTACACAGATGTTTTAGGTTACCAGGTTCCTTGACTAGATAAGGAAATTTAATGTTAAGATTGAACTGCATTGTGTTTCCTATACTTGTAGGTCTAGCTGAAAGGTACCCCAACTTTTCATCACGTTTAAAAGTCATTTTCTTCTCCAATTCATTTAAAATCTTACAAGTTCTAGTGTAGATGCATCCTATATTCCCTGGGTGGTCACTTGTAGTACTTGTAACAATCCTAATATGGTCTAAAACGTTAATCCATACTGCAACATTTCCAGAACTGCCCACGAAAACTCCTCTTCCATAAGGCCAGTGTCTTCCATGTAATCTATCCGATTCCCCAATATTCCACAATGGGATAAGCAATCCAGAAGCTGCTAGACTTACCCGGATTTCTGAGGGATCTTCTAAAATTTCATTCATTGTATAATAAGTTCCACTTCCATTTTCATCAACTTGTTCTTCTGTCATGTTAGGTAGCAGAATTAAACTCATCGCTGGTTTCATTAAAACAGAAGTTATTTTTCGTTCTACCGTTTCTAGTTGTCCAATTGGTAACATCTTCGGTAGCTCGAACTCTTCTAAGTTCCTACACGTATCTAGACTGCCCGATAAAATATTTTTCCCATGTGGATCTAAATCAAAATCTATATCCATGCTGTCCAGACTTTCCATTGAATCTGGAGTGTAGGTATTTGGTGGATGATCAACGAAATCACTATTAACATTTAAACAATGAATTTCTTTAACTAAAGAATCAAAAAACTCGTGAAACACAGCATAAGAATAATAATCCGGTGCAGTGACCCCAAAAGGAAAGTCATCATCCATAGCAACCTTAAAACTTAGATCTTGCGGAAGCTTTTTCACACTAGGCCACAAAACATCGTAGAAATTATGGTCTAACCGAGTAAGGCGCGTTTTTACCGCTTCAAAAATGGGTCTACGTAAGTATTTGCCCAGGATGGAGCCCGAAGTAGCGGCGGAAATGGAAACTTGGGAAGCGTTAGAGTCTCTTCTACCTTGCAGAAGGCGGTAGCATCGGTCCAACACTAGCAACATGTCTGCGTCGTCTAGGTCCCGGCGAGCAGAGACCGTGTCGTTTGGAACTGTGTAGTGAGTCGCAAGACATGCTTTTACCATACATCAAACGTGACAATCGCGCTGGTCACCACTAAAAGACTGCTTGTCTTTTTGTGGTGACCCCACAGCAGTATATCAAAAGAGATTCTTGAGATGTAAGATCGAAGTATTGTAATTTTATGACATCTAACTACCAAGCGTGACAAAATACATACAATACTTTGATTCCAACTCGTCAAACATCTCATGTATTTACATTGTTTACCTACCTTTATCTTGTAACATTTCTTCTGCTTGGTCTTCTTGAGCGCCAAACTCCTGCAAAAGTTTTCGGTGGTTGAACTCTTCTTGGTTCGTCTTGTAGAACTCTGCTGGTCTCCCGTCCTAGAACACAACAGGAGTATGAAAGGGTCTGTTTTCAGATACCCAGTCTAGTGTTGGGATATGAAAATTCCAGAAAAACAATAGCATGTTTTATTTAAAATAAGTGGATCACTGAAGTAAATGACCATCTATTTTGATGCAAACATGCTAATGTGTTTGTGGAATTTTCAAGTCCAGTGGATGATCATATATATTATACCTAGAAAAGAACAGACATTATTTAGGGTTTCTTATAATGTTCAAGGCAAAATACATAAAGGCCATATTACTTTCAAACTTTCCATAGTGCAAACCTATGAAAGAAAACCATAGAGCATGAAGTAAATAAAACGTCTACATTCATTTTCCTGTTGAACTATGCATCACTCAAAACATATATTGATTACAACAATAAAAACTGTTTACTGTTGATTACAACAATAAAAAAAACTGTGCACAGTTGATTACAACAATAAAAACTGTTTTTAGTTGATTACAACGATAAGAACTGTTTACAGTTGATTACAACAATAGATTTCTCAGTTACTAAAGATGCCCGATTACGTGTTTGTAGTATGATGTATTTATAGTCTATGATTGATGATGTATTGGGTAAAACTAAGGAGAAATTGAAAAGAATGATTGTATAAATTGAAAAAAGCTTTCAGAACTCAGTAAATAAAAAGGTTTTTGGATAAAGTTTTGTAGAATATTTAATAAATACAACGTTTCGATTTACTACACGTAAATCTTCGTCAGGTTAAAAATGATTGTGTTCATAAATGAAGTAGGGAAAGGTTTAAATCTGTTATTGAATAAATGTAAAGTGTTGAAGTTTGAAAAAAATGATTTGGTGACGGATTGTAATGTTTATTTACTTGGGTAGTACGTTTTCGAGGGATGGACGTATTGACCGGGAGATTGAAAGGCACGTGTTTGCGAGGTGCAAGGTATTGGGTGCTCTGGGTACATTTACTCGAAATATGAATGTATCTAAAGAAGATGGTTGATAGGAACGATGATCGACTGTGGTAAATAATGAAATAAAAGACTTCTTCGGACTGCAGCCAAAATAGTTTTCTAAAGACCCGACGTTTCGATCATACTATTTTTTAAATTCTTCCATGGCTCTAAATTTCCCTGAAGAAGATCATTGCATTATCGAAACGTTTTATCTTTAGAACACTAATAAATATTTTGACTGCAGTCCGAAGAAGTCTTTTATTTCATTATCTAGAGAAGCTTAATTGAATATTTATAATGGTGAAATTGAGAAGCATGTTGTTAAGAAAGTGGGAGTGAGTCAGTTGAAGTGGTTTCGCCATTTCGAGCGAAAGTTGGTAAAACTAATATATTCGGGTGAGTTTGATGGTGAACGATTGTGTGGGCGCCTGAGGAAAAAAATGGTTAGGTATGATTGATGGTTTGTTGCATGAATAAATGATGAATGTGGACGAGGCGAAAGTGGTATTAGATTGTATGTATGAAAGTTTATAGTTTGTTGTCTATTTTTTCAATCAAAATATTACACTGTTTTTTAACACTTCCTAAAGGAAAAAAATAAAAAAATGTGAAGTAGAAATTACCAAACTATTGGGTAAGCTGAAGATATAAGTAGCATTTTCTGAAAATTTACCTAACTTCAAAAAGTTAGGTAAATTTACCAAAGTAAATACTTCAAATTGCTTAGTAAATAATCCTGTTTAGTTTCTTAATTGTTATGAAGTTTTCAGAAAATCCATCTTATATTCTCAGTTTATCAAATAGTTAGGTAAATTCTACGGTACTTTTATTCCGTGTAATATTTGATCAATAAATTAGTATAAATATGCATGAATCTGTTGTTTTTTCAAGACTAATAATAATTAAATAATGAACAATTAACACATACCGTAGCCAAAATACAACTGGTCAAATATATCATGAAAATTCCTACTTATTATCCGAATATCTCATTAAAATTTTACAAATAAATATATAATTCAGCACAACCAAACATTTGTCAAGGGCGCTGACGAAACTCCGTCTTCTAAATGACCTCCTAAGAATAATGACGTCAATTAGCAATCAATTAATTAAATCAATACTCACTTTATCCTCTACATTCGAATTGGCACCCAAATGAAGCAACAAATTATAATAGTGCCCGTTATCGTTGACAGTAGCCGCGTAGTGCAACGGGGTTCTTCCATTATCATCTTGCACTTGAAGAGTTTCTGGAAATCTTCCAGCTAGGTATCGGACAATGCTTGTATTCCCGAAGATAGTGGCAACATGAAGAGGTGTTGCGCCGTTTGGAGAAATTGGGTCTTTTGCCACAGCGAATTTGCGGCGGTCAAGAGCTGCTTGAAGATCGCGAAGACTTCCGTCTCGAGCTGCTGTGTGCACGCGGTTGATTTTTGACTAGAAACGAAGATTGCTGTTTTATTTATTATTTAACAATTTTTAAACGGTACAAAATAGAACAAAAGTTATTGTAGCTAATAATACTCTATATTAATTATAACAAACTTTACTCTAATGCCCGATATTATAAAGAAATTTAAACACTGTATCACGAATGGGTATTACACTTGATTGTGATATTTTCAAGCGTAATAACTTCTTTCTTTAAACTGAGTTGCAAATAGATTCACTTCCACATCAACAGTGTAACAATTGAATTAGACAGGATCACTAGTGAAAATTGTCGATGAAATCACTGTTGAAAAATGTCAGTATAATTCTTTTTATCCAACACCTCTCAATAAATACTCTATAACTATGGCAATTTTAAACAAGAAAAGTAACAGATTACCCATTGGTGTGAATAATTTTGTGAAAAGTCACTAGTGGGTATTTTTTTATTTATAACAATAATAATAACACACAACACCTTGGTAACCACTTCGATTGACATTTTAATTCAAAAATTAAAACATAATGTCATTGTCAAATAATATTTCTTTTATAAATTTTGAATTTATTAAGAGATGTTGGATAAAACGTTATACTTCACATGTGGGCAAAGTGGAATTACCCACTCGATAAAATTATTACACTCAGCCTTCGGCTTCGTGTGCTAAAATTTCTCTCGTGGGTAATTCTTTACTTTGCCCACTTATAAAGTAAATAACTATTAATTGACGGAAAATAATAAATCCTCAAAATCTTTTGGACTATTTTTGACAAATGACATATAAGTTGAATTGTCAGTTATAATATAACAAGAGAGTGAGAATAATTTGAAAATAATTTGACAGATGATCTTTTGAAATAGCCACGAAAGCCCGTACTGCTTGAGTGGCTATTGCCAAATGGCGACAAGTTTGAGAAAGATACTGGATAATTCTTTTCTAATTTATCGAACTCTCGAGTTATATTTAATTAGATTATTTTTGATTTCATCATCGGGCACGCCACTAAATCTATCTTTTTTGCTCATTTTTACTTGTGTTGATGATAACTATCTGACATCTGACATCTGTCAACAAAAACAAAAAAGCTACAGAGAAAATTGCCGGGAATATTCACAAGAGCATTATTCTCAGTATAATAATAACAGGATTGGTTAAAACGCAGACACGTGACATACAATAAATCATTTCATTGGTTTAAAGAAACGTAAAAAAATAATCAACTAAAATTGTAGCCAATACTATTCTACATCTTTTTGAATATAACAAAAATTATTGTAACTAATTATTTACTGAGATATGCCCAAAAAATCTGATAGGTTTTCAAGTAAACTACCACTTCCGGTTGATCGATTACTACCAAAATCTAATCAGCTCGTATCTTAAATATTCAAATTTTAATTATGAACTTTCAAGATGATATCAATGGGCAAATTGTGAAATAATCTAAGAGTTAAAACTGTTAAATGTCAAGAATTTTCGTATTGTAAATCAATTAATTGTTGCTATGCGTGTCTAGTAAGACAGTAAAAAATTAACGTACATGCTATTTTATTTAATTGGATAATGGCGTGATAATATGACTAAAGGTACAGAGGAAAAAAAATATTAGGAACATGGTGAATTGTAGTTAAATTTAAGTTTATTTATTATGTATATTACATTAAATAGTCAACGTTTCGGTCGATGAATCGACCTTGGTTCAAACAAACAAAACATACATAATTTCGTCAAGATATATAGTGATAATGACAACAACATTATTGATAGAAGTGACATTTTTTTGCCCTGAAACCATTAGTAGACAGAAAGACATCAAGGAAGCTATTAGCGATTGATTATACTCTGAAACGTCGACTTTTTAATCTAATATACACATTTAACACTGGTTTCCATCAGCTATTCTTTTAGAGGGTTGATTCCTGTCAAAATAAACACATAAAATTAAATTTTCGTTGCTGGTTTTTTCCCAAGGTACTCTGGTGATTCTGTAAACTATTAGAAAGAACAACGAACGAATTATTTTGACTATTCCCCACACAAAAAATAAATCAATCATTTGGTTTAATATTGTAATGACAAAATGCCTGTTACATATCCATGACTACCAGGTATGACAAAATATTAATTCCTTATCGTATATTTGTTTTTTCGCGATCGCCCAGAAAATGAGCTGTTCCTGTTCGCTTTTTAGACCGGAAATTCCTTTTTTACCAAGCTAGCTTCCAGAGCGAGCTTGCTCACCCAGTAAAGTATCACTTTCAGGTCTTGTTACGTTAATTACTCAATTTGGTAAAAGTTGTAAGTATTTTTTGTGTTAGCTTATTTGGAAAATAGTCTAATAAAATTTATTTCGGTTCTATTATTTTGTAGGTTATATTTATTCTCAAGGTTGTTGCTTTTAGGTATAATTCCTTGACAAATTGAATGAGAAAATCCCTCGCCTTCGGCTCGTGATTTTGATCATATTATTTATCTCGAAATATAAATAATGTTTTTGCAATACCTGTTCTGTAAGTTACCCATTAATAACAAAATTTAAACACAGTAAGTGGAACTTTTATTGCACAATTGGTTTCCATGGTTACATCATTTACTTACCGTCCACGGTGGATGGTAAGTGAAACTTACCGTTCAAGGTGGACGGTAAGTAAATATAAATCATTCAAATTTTATTTCTAACCTCTGTCAGCTGTTAATTTTGATACCTATTTTTCCTTTTCTTATATTTACGCAGGTATTGCAAAAAATAACTTACTAACCTCGAACTGTAAGTGATTTTTTAGGCCTCGAATGTTTAGGAAATCTCGACCCTACGGGTCTCGACATCCCAAACTACATTCTCGACCTAAAAACTATCACTTACAGTTCACGGTACGTAATATACTATTCCTTAATATATTGACTATTTTCATCATTACATTATAAGCCAATCAGAATGCTTCATTTGCACGAACAAGTCGATTATATTTTAGTAAAATCCCTGCACCATATCCTAAGCAACTATTTGTTGATATTGAAAATGTTGACAGTTGTTTATTTTTGGGTTCAGGAAATAATCTACCGAATATAACTTGAGCCATGAATTTATGTGGTAAAATTCCTCGTAAGTACTACGTAGAAACGACAACTTGTGTCAAAAATGACAACTATTCAAAATTACATTGATAAATTCTAGGTTCTCGGTACATTACCTATGACAGTTGATCACCAGAGTATCTTGGGTTGAAAGTAAAGTGTTAATTCCTTACCATATAGATGGGAACGTTCTCCAAGAAGGCCTGTATTTCCGGATTCTCCGACTGCTGTCCAATCAACCTATCCCCTTCTCCATTAAGCACCAATGCTGCCAACTGCTCCATATTACCACTTTCCACCATTTCCAACACCTCCATATCAACATCAGTTTCATCTGCTGCAGTTTCATTATTCTCATCATTGTTTAAAGTTTCCACTTCATCTTCACCGTTAACAACACCTTCTATAACTCCAATTTTTTGGGATTCCGGAGTATCTGACTTTGCTTCTTCTAGATCTTCATGTTCTACTGCCTCGACAATTTCGTTCGCTTCGTAATCAAGTTGAAGAATTTCTGCTGCTTCTACAGCAGCTTCTTCAATTGGGTCTTCCTCGACTGGTTCTGGTTCTTCAACGCCATTCTCTTTAGGTTCTTCCACTGGAGGCTCGCCGTTTTCCTCAGGAGCAGCTTCAGGAACTGGCTCTTCAGCTTGCGATTCTGGTTCTGCTACTGCTACTGGTTCTGGTTCTGGTTCTGGGTCTGCTTCTTTTTCTGGTTCTTTTTCTGCTTCTGGTTCTGGTTCTGGTTGTGCTTCTGTCTCAGGTTCAGGTTCAGCCTCAGGTTCAGCCTCAGGTTCACCTTCAGGTTCTGGTTCAGGTTCATCGGGTGTTTTGTCGTTTTTAAGTTCTTCTTCAACTTTTGTTTCTTCAGTTGGCGAAGCACCAAATACTGTGTCGGACTTCTTGGATGCTCGAGAGTTCTCATCTGGAGGATTCAACAAATTCCAGTCCCAGTTTAAAGGAAATCCGCCGCTTGCTGTTCTTGGAGCATCAGGAACTTTTGAGAGCAACTTTCCGTCTAGTTCATTTGGTCTGGTTCTATAATATGCCGCAGTTTTTGAACGCTGAAAAAATTGGAGAAATAAAGAATGTATTACGTTAGTTAAGAAAATTTTGTTATTAGCTTTGAAGGAATTAGAAATACTTGGACAATTGAAACGTGTACTTATCATGACAATGAAGAAAACAACAGTTAGTTTTCAAACGCAAAAAGGAAGAACAGTGGAATTCAAGAAAAATAAATGAGTACAACAAAAATGTTCACTGTTAAGCAACAGTATTTAATTTAGCTTTAAAAAAAAGTAATAAGAAAAATAGAAACATTGAGAACAAGAGGTGGAGAAATAATAAGATATGTTGCTGATATTGTGATTGTCCCAAAAAATAGAACCATTGTCAAAAGAGATTAAAATAGGGGATTTCAAATACAAGCAAGTTGAAAATTTAATTAGACATTATGCTAATAAACACAAGAGAAAGAGAAGCGGAAAATAAAGCAAGTTAATGGCAACAAATGCAAACAAAAAATTACTGAATCATAAGATTTTAACTAAAAATATAAATATGATAAAAAAGATGAAGAAGATTTAAGAATAATGGTACAATGTTAGGACCAATAAAGGGATCAGAAAACGAGTACAGAACTTATGAAAAAGAACTTGAGTTGGAAGAAGACATAATGAAACAGATCAAGGAACAGAGAATCAGATGGCTTGGAAATAGATATATGAAGAGTAGAATAATAGGATCAATAGTAGAATGGACACCAGGAAGAAGAATAAAATGAGTCAGACCCAGATCAACATGGCTAAAGGTACTGGTAAAATAAACCAAAAGATAGGAAGATGTTACTCCAAGGAAATAAAGGAAAAGAAACGTAGATTGGTCGGATCTAGAGAGCGTCATAAAAATATATATTTACATTATCTAGGCTTCCTTCTTCTGCTCCTGCATTTATTAAAGTATTGTACATTTCATCGTCATCTTTCAGCAAAACCGAATAATGAAGAGGTGTCCTTCCTTCGCAATCAGTCAAAGAAACAGCTGAAGGTAGCTTCTCTAAGATAAAATGTACTATGTCCATGTGCCCTAGACCGACAGCCTGAAACATTCAACCATTACAAAATCGAATAATTAACTCTGTAAATTCCAACTAACCTTATGCAAAGCAGTCAACCCATGACTATCTTTTGAAGATAGAATTATAGGTGGTACTGGTTCAGCAGTATGGTCTTTCATCAACTCTAAGTCGTTGTTAATCGCTGCAGTATGTATTTCTTTTATAGCACCCTAAAGAAAAAACAAATTTAACACTGATTACAACAATACTCTGAACAGTCTAACCATCAAATATGGAACAGCTTCCAGAAATCGTTTGACTCTAGGGCTATTGCTGGTTTCTCTTCTTAGTTTTGCACCGTGTCCCTCCCAGAGCACCTTCTGCAGACGGACTAGGTCCTTCTGGTGGATCCATATTCGGATGTTGGCCGGTTTTATTATTAAACCTTTAGGAAAATAATTATTTTAAACGATTCAAAATAGTGAACATCAATTATTTACAAAGATATTCCTAAAACACCTGATACTCCTTCAAGTAAACTACCATTTTCAGTTAATACATTGCTACCAAAATCTAATGAGCTAGCAACATGAAAAAATTCAAAATATGAAATTTGACAAAGATTTAGTTGCTTATACAGACGTAAAAATGTTTGTTTCCGATAATTTTGTAAGAATGTTATGCCATGTAACTTCCCACTGCTACAAAATAGCGAAAAAAGATTCAAATAAAAATTGTAGCCAATACATCTTTTTGAACATAACAAATTTTACCGAAACTCAATTATTTACTGAGATATTCTCAAAAAAACCTAGTAGTCCTTCAAGTAAACTAGCACTTCTTGATGACGAATAACTACCAAAATCCAATGAGCTTGTAATTTAATCTTGTAAATTCAAAATATGAAAATAATAAAATCGTTTTCAAGGGTTCACTAGTTTTAATTGCAGCTGTATCTGCAATTGCAGAACTGATTTATATTCAGGGAGTGGCGTCCAAGAAAAAAAATTTTTGTTTATTTTTGTTACCAAAAATTTTAGCACATTACTTCTCGCTGGTAGAAAATAGTAGCCAACATTATTACATATTTTTTTAACATAACTAGATTTATCATAACTCAATTATTTACTGAGATATTTCTGAAAATCCTGTAAGGTAAAAAATTTGATTTACGATTTGTTAATTTTGCGGTTGTTGTATTTTTAGTTAATATTGACAAATATATTTTGATAAATATGACTATTTGTTAAATAAAATTTTGTCATTTCTAAGTTATTAACAAGAAAAATTGTTGTTTTATTTAATTGCAAGATTTATAAAATTTAACAAATAGACTTGTCAATAATAACATATAAATTTAGCTAACTTATCAATTTGAAATTGTTAAAAAAAGTTTGTATCCTTTGTGACAACTTAATTTGTTATAATAACTATGATTTATTGTTCTGCTTTAATATAATTACTAAAATATTTAGTCAGAAGCACATAAAAATAAATGTTAATAATTACTATATTCACAAATATATTTAGTTACGAAACACACAAAAATAATTTGTTATTTGCTAACAAATTTGAAACTTGTTAAATTAATAAAAAAATTTGGTAGTTCTTCTGGGACTAAAAGTTTTATTAAAATTTTGACTATAAATTTTTTACTGTCTAACAAAATATGGAACAGGATCCTAATATGGAATACTGCCCTTTCTCTTATTATTTAGAATTTTATATAATTATTATACTGTTAATTAATTTTTAAAACATGAGACTAAGACTAAGTTAAGCGAAAATATATGACTGATTATGCTAATTAATAAACGTCTTTAATTTGTGCAATGTTAAATGATGGTATTCCACATTAAGATCTTATTCCATATTTGGTTACTTTCCTCTAATAGACACTGGAAGCAGATACAAGAAAATTGAAAATATCCTTTTTTATTCCAATCATTATTGTCACTCAATTATTCATTGAAATATTCCTGAAAAACTTGGTAGGTCTTCAAGTAAACTACCACTTCCATTTAATAGGTTGCTACCAAAATCTAAATAGCTTGTAATTTATCTTGTAAATTTAAAATATAAAATTTGGAACTCTTAAAGACGTCATCATCTGTCGTGGCACAGAACTTCCCAGTGGTACAAAATTGTGAAAAAGTTTCAAATAAAAATTGTACATATTTTTAAACCTAACCAAATATATTATAACTCAATTATTTACTGAGATGTACACAGAAAACCTAATAAGCTTTCAAGTAAACTGGCACTGCTGGTGAATTGTTACCAAAATCTAAAAAGCTTGTAATTTCACTCTTATAATTCTAAATATGATATCGTCACACACACACAGACATCACCGTAAAAATAGTGAATCAAATTACTAACACTAATATGAAACAAATAGTTTCTTTGCACAAATAAAAATATTATCCCGATGAGTCATACCTGTGTTATTTCTCATTGGTAGTAAACGGAAAACTGTTTTTATATTTAATGTTTAATAATTGTCATGTACCCAGGACAAACGATGAACTGATAATGACTAAAAGAACCAACGCCATCATGCTATATTGCATGAAGTAATCACATGACCCACATTGTTAATAATTTAGTGAGGTTTATCGATTCTTGTAGCTTAACAGAAGATGGATTCTATGGTAAGTGGAGCTGGTAAATACGAAGAACAATCGATTCGTAATTGAATGACCAGGTGACGACTTTCAGACGAGCTCGTCAATCATTCAATTTTGCTCCATTTTTCAGGAATCCATATTTTGACTCATATTGATTTATCTGTTTTGCTCTTAAAGGGCTTCAAAAGTTGCAAATTAAAACTGATTAAATAACTTTGAAACGGTATAAAATATCAATAATTGTTTTAGATAAAAATTGTAGACAATACTATTCTACATGTTTCTGTATACCATTAAATTTACTCTAAATCAATTATTTACTGAGATATACCTAAAAACCCTGATGATACTTCAAGTAAACTACCATTTTCTGTAAATGGATTGCTACCAAAATTGATTTAGCTTGAAATTTAACCATGTTAAAGCTAAATATAAAATTTTAAAATAATATCGTTACTCATACAGCCGCCATGATAAAAATATTTTTTTACTTTCTTATACAAAGTATAAGGAAGTATTTCAATCATGAAAAAAAAAACTGCTGACGAGATTTTTGCAGAAATGCATGTTTTGAGATCTACTGAATCGCTTTTGACCATTTTCTCAATGATGTCTGTCTGTCTGTGCGTGTGGATGGATGTATGTCCGAGTGTGGAATATCTAATGATCGAGAATGGCAACGAAACTTGGAATTACAAGTTTCATGAAAATATGTAGAGCTGAGTTGATTTTGAAAGAAATTGAAAAATCGGAAGAGGAAGTTAATTGGACACAAAACAATAAATTCCTTTTATTAAAAAAGTAGAGACAGCTTTGAAAAATGTTTCAAACTTGGAATATACAATGTTATTTTTGAGAAAAACTAAAGTGTCAAAAATATGTGTCGTTTGAAATATTGTAAAAGAAATATTTGTATTATTAGTTAAAAAGTTTTAAAGACTAGATATTAATTAATATTTTAAAATAAAGTTACAGTCACAATGAGAACAAGAAAATTAAACAGGTTTAACATCTACATAACAAATACTTGTCAAAATAAAATCATAAGCAAGGAACAAGTCATACGTGTTCATTTGTTTTTATATGTGTAAGAAAGTAGTGTGGTTTCCACACCAAACTTGTAAAATAAAATTCATAAAAATTTACCTAGATTTAGAACACATTTCCTTTAAAGTATTCATATTTTTAGTACCAAAAATGGCCCCAATATTAAAGCACAGAAAATAAGCAAGCTTGCTTATTTTCTGTGATTAAAGATATAATGCTAAAACAATTATCTCCACAAAAAACGCTACCTACGCCTATGGACAGACACGTAACTGTAGTAACATATTCTCACGAATGTATACAGACCAGAGATAACAAAACAAAATCGATTGATTGATTCCTGCCAAGTTTATTTTATTTTTATTTAGAACTGCGTTTGTTTTTCTATTGACATAGACACAGTCAAAGTGATAGGATCGAATGTCCTCATTGTTGAAGACAATATACAGACAGTCATCAGAAACAATAAATTACTGCTATTATTTTTATGAAAGTAAATATTTGTCTCTGTAAAAACTGGAAAATGATTTATTTTTCTGGAAAATATAAATGAATTCTCATATTCTAACATGTTAAATTATTTCTGAGAATTTCTTTCGTGAACGGGGAAAGTTATAGCTCTGCTATTGCAGATCCAATTGCGAGAAATATTCGTTAATATTTCAGCTATATATATTCAAATTAATTTTACAGATTATTTCACTCATTACAAATTTGACCAATCAGAATGTCTCATTTTCCATTGTTGCGCATTTTAGATAAGTGATTAAACAGCACCATGCTGTTTAATCGCGATTAAATTGAAGCTAGCTTTTATATGCAAATTTTGAACATTTTGAAGGCATATTAGTTGCAGAAGCAAGATACTTACATGTTTTTTTTTTACCTTTACTGGTATTCTATATCTTTAAACATGCTGAATTATTCAATTCAAGCTATTTTTATTTACAAATTTTTGACATTTATTTAACAAATAAAAAGAAAAACAATCAATTTGCTATAGTTACAATATAACAACACAATTTTATGGTGCTTTTTGTTTATGTGTGTACCGATTTATTTATGTGAAAATGTGTCAAAATCAACATTTTAGTTCAATTTCTTCGGCAAATATTGAAGTTTATGCTATGAATTCATGAAATAATCTTGACATATACCCCTCGTGCTAAAGAATTGAATCGATTAAATTTGATGTCTAGCTTATTTACAAAATTTTGCTTTTAAAAAAGTGTTATCGTACATAATAATTTAAGATAAAACCCTTCGACCTGCGATCTCGGGATTTTTTCAAATTATTATGTACTCAAACACTTTTTAAGCAAAATTTTATGCATAAGCTAGACATGTCAAATTTAATCGAATAAATTCTTAGCACTCTTGATATAACTATTGAATAAATATACAGTTCTTATTTATTTTAGTCTTACAATGATTCGTACAGACTATTCATATTTTTATTAATAAATATTCACACAGAAAATATGCCATGAATTGTGTGTGAAAGTTTAAATGAGTAAAATATATCATAATACCGAGATCTGCTTTCAGCAGAGTGCCACACCCAGAAATGGGTAAATGGCGTGATGATATATTTATTTTATTTAATTATTATAATTTAATAATTTCTTGGCATAATTTCTGTGTGTGATTCTTTATTAAATAATAAACTTGAATAGTTCTGTACCTACTAATCATTCCAGGACTGTAAAAAATAAAAACAGTTTTAAATTTTGCTATAATTGTAACAAGTCCAACATTCAGAATATGATTTATAGTTTTACTGTCAAAACGATTTAAAAATATAAAGTTTCAAACTACGTTTGGGCTTAAAGGCATAGAAAATCGTCTTGATAGGAGTTCTTGAGTTAAATTTATTGCTACACATGTATGAGGAACTTTGTTAGATATATTTAGTTTTTATAAATAGTCATTTGAGATTATCGCGGCAAATATCCTGAAATATCGGTGAGATGCCATCTGGGGTTGATAGATTTACAGATAGGGCTGGTCGAACCCTATATTAGGTTTTTAGTTTTATGCAATCTTTGTGTTTGGCCCTGCGAGAGGTTCCCTGCCCCGCACCTAACCGCTTATGGAGTAATTGGGTGCATTTGGTCAACACAATAGTCAGTTGGCTTTGAGATTTTGAAACTAGCAGAGGTCTTCTACAAAATGTAGAATTTTATGTAATTATTGTTTGTAATATGTTTTGGTAACTGCAATTATTTAACATATTCGTACATTATCGTTATTTTCAATAATTGTATTTGTTTGGTCATTCTGTTTCTTTTAGTATTTTCATAATTTTTTTACGTATCATTTTTATCATTATAAAAGTGTTGTGTTTGGTCAACCCTCTAATTTTCAGTTTAACCCAACCCTGCAAAATATACATACATAATGTTTCATTAAAAAATATGAACTTGCATATCATTGAGCAAAAATGAAACACCCGGTAGAAAAACTTATATTGTTTATAAGTAGACATTTTAATGTAATGTAAACTTTGAAAAAAAAAAATCAGAAATATTTAAAATAATCGAATAAAAAAAAATACAGACATAAGGACCGTCCGAAATTTCTGACACAGTAATGCGAAATAATTTCTATTTTACAAAATTCAAATGTACAATTATTTAAACTTATACCAGTAGACGTTACTGCCATTTATGCGGGAGTCGCATTTCGATCTGCCAATCCATCTGCAGTTGCAGATTTCACTACATTATATTTAATTGTCACAATATAGTTTTTATGTGATTTGGATTCCGATTTATTTACGAATAAAGCTTCTTAATTTTGCATTAAGCATCTGCAATAGGACGATAAACCATTTTTGAAATTTTTTTTTATGAAACTTTATTAGAATATATGACGATCTGTGAAAACCCGATGTAAAAATTTCATATATTATCCGAGATATGATTTTTCAAAGTTTGTGTGACGTCATTGGTATTACTCCAGTGGCACTAAACAACGATTTTTCATGATAGTAGATATTATATATTTTTTAATGTAAAAATATTATTTACATATTATAAGTCTTAATTTACAACAATTGAACTTAATATAAATAAAGATAAAATTAATTTGGTTACTTTAGAGTATTTTACTTGATATTCGAGTAAACATCATACGAAAGTTTGAGAACAGTGGCGCTAGTAGTGATGTAACCTAACCTCAACACGCAATTTTATTCAATAGTTTTTCAACACAGCACAATAAAACAGTGAAATTATAAAACAAGTAATAGAAGCCGAACAAATATAATCTTAAATACCAACAAACAAAATAAATAAAATGACATTTCGTAGTTCTATTTTAGCCCACAATAGGCGTTGGGCGCAACGGCAGACGCGCGACTTGCACGTTTCATATTTCTGGCCAATAGAAACAAAGCGCATACCCGTGTCATCAAAATATATTCAATTCGTTATATCGCTTTACTGCAAAATATTTAAAAGAAAAAAAATACTTTACTACTAATTATTCCGTAAGTGTTACACGATTTTGATATAAATTTGTCATATTTCGTTTATGGTTTATGCGCCCATTGTACTTCTTCGAGGGTTGCTATCATTGAGCAGTGTAAAAATATACCACACAATGAGATCTGCTCTTAGCAGAGTACCACACTCACACAAGATAATATTATTTGTTTTCATTCCTAAACTTACCATCTTTTCCTCCTCCAGTTTTTCCAGAATTCCCATTGAGTTGTTTATGAGCAGACGGTAGCTCAAGTTCTCCAGGGTTGTCCATGTAGTACTTGAAGCTATGTCCATGAGAATCTTGAGCGTAGAGATCTGCTCCAGTTGAAGTGAAAAGCCGTTGCATCTCTCTGGGATCTTTGCACATTGCTATGTAGTGTGCTGGAGTTCGTCCTTCCTAGAAGGAAGAATAAAAAACTTAGAAACTTGCAAAAATGTTTTTACGTCCCGCAAATAAACTGAGTGTAAAATTTAAATGTGGTGCAAAAGTGTAAATACAAAAGTTGTTCAGAATTTAAAAATGCATGCAATAAGGTCCATTTGATTACCTAAATAATAGTATCTCAGGATAAAATCTAGTAAATAGTGCATTATTATAATAATACTATACTTTTTCTACTCCTGTAAATTCGGAAATCACTATTGAAATTGATCGTCAGACGGCCGTTGCTTGGTGATCTACATCACGTATTTAAGGTCAAACATACGCGTCGAAAGAACGAACCCTTTTTTTTTTATTAAAAAAACAGCAAATTCTGTATTCCTTATTTATTTTCATGTTCTTTATGGTCCAACAACCTCCATTCGTCAAAATATCATGGATTTTTTACAGTGACTTGTACATTGCAATGTCAGATGAAGAACATATTATCGTTGGGTTCGTTCACTCCCATAAATTTTGTTTTGCAAATTCAAATTTCAATAAATTATTTCTTACAATTATTCTTATCGAAAAACAAAACAATTATTACTGTGAAGTCTTTGAACATTCTAGTATTTATATATGTGGATGAAAAGATAACTGAAACATTCAACTATAAAAAAATATTCGTTGAAGTCTAGTTGGTCAAAAATTCAGAATTTTGATACTGAATTTCTAATTCCCATGAACGACGACAGTAATGAAAATAATTCGTATATTTATAAATATAATCGTCTATAACGTACTAAAATTATTTTACATTTGAATTTACAGTTTTTGAGAAACAAATAAGAATATACCAAAAAACACACTTTTTGGTATATTTTTATTTGTTTCTCAAAAACTGTAAATTCAAATGTAAAATAATTTTAGTATGTTATTATAGACGATCATATTTATAAATATACACATTATTTGTATTACTGTAGTCGTTCATGGGAATGTGTGACATATATTTGACTACTTTGAAAATTATGTTCATGTATAATATGTACACAAAATTGGCATTTTAAAATTTATTACAAAACTTTGGACTTTTATCTACAAACGTAGGTATAAAACATTATATGTTTCATTTATTATAATAATGATATATTGTTTCAAAAAAGTCATGTTCATCTTACGCTATCTTCAGCCCGTATTGGCCCGGATGGTTCAGTTTAACATAACCGTGAATTATGGATTTCTAGCTCTGTGATTGGTCGAGATGAGTGAATTATGAATTCTAATTCGCTGTCGTGAATTTTGGATAGTTTAATTCATCGAAAAATTGAAATAATGAGGATATATTTATACAGGAGTAGAAAAAATTATTAGTTATTAGAAAAATTGTACCAGGGCCATGGATATTTAAAGATAAACTAAAAATATTTGACATTTCAGAAAACATATTTAGATTTATTTATAACAGTGTTGTATTATTTTCTGTAGTAATTTCGTAGATTATATATTAATAATAATTCAGAATTCATTTCTTCCAGTTAAATAAATAAAAAAATAGTTTCAAATAAAAGTAGTTTGCAATAATATTTGGAAAAAATGTTATTTGCATTTTTTCTTATCCGTTTTTAGTTTTGAGAAAAACTAACTTATATGTTGTGTAATATACTTATTATAAAACTTTGTAAGCAAATTCGAATGTATAAGAAAGTCGCGTGTTGACCACACAATATTTTGTGACTTTTAGTCGTTGAAACAGTAAGCGACAGTTATATTTCCAACAGTTGTTTAATAAAGTTTTATTTAATTTCTTGACTTACAACCATTTTGCACGAAATCATCAAAAATGAGACTAATATTGTCTGTGACATACAAACACAGAAAAAGTTGTCACAATTCATTATAAATTTACGAGGAAGACCCTAATTATGAAAAGTATTTTAAGATCGATTGATAGCACAATATAATAAGTAAATATCATGCTAAAAATTCTACAGTGTGTTTTCAATGGATAAGCAAGTTTTAGGGTCCCTAGAATACAATTTTAATAGTTTCGCGATGATGTATGTGTGTAAAGTTACGGTTTCTTAAAAATAATTAAACTGAAAATTTTGATATTTAGTATAAATCAACTGTGATTGGGAAGAGTTGATTAGTTTTTTTTATCATAATCCAATAACCGGAAGTGGTAGTTTACTTGAAGCCCTATTAAGTTATTTTATAAACTTTATATAAATCTTACCATGTTTGGTATCAAATTAAAAGTCTTATGGACGAGATTTCAATTCAAGTGTCAAAAAGTTATTTTGGACGATTGTCAATTGTTTTTTTTTATAAATGTTATTTAAATTCTACCATGTTTGGTATTAAATTAAACGTCTCACGGAGGAGATTTGTTAATCCAATAACCGGAAGTGGTAGTTGAAACCCTATTTTGAAATATCTCAGTAAAGTATGATTAAATGACAATTTTTGTTATTTGAATAATATTTAAAATATTATTATCTATAATTATTGTTTAAAACATTTTTCTCTTACTGTCTCATTTTACGAATTACAACACGTTAAAGAAATTTTTTGTATATTTTCGTTTAAATCTATTAACTTGTTTTTTTTTTTAAGAAAAACAAAACAACAGTTAAAAATGTTATTTTTGACATGTGTCAAGATTTAGAACTAAATTCTTGAAAGGCGATCATTTCATTATAGTGGTGGTCCGTGTTCCTGCATTGTTTGATAAGAAATTTATGGCGATAGATATTGTGGTGCACACAACAAATTTTTTCTCTCATCTACTCTTTTTATACATTTCCAACATACTTGCAAACTCATAGGTCTGTATTTATTTCGTCTAAAACTTTAATAATAAAAGTAATAAATGCAAATTGCGAATCACAAGCTCAATAGTTCTCTTCGTCGATTTCTTGGCGACGGAAAACCCGATAACATCAGAGCGCATGTATTTTTATTTTTAAAGAATATGGAAAAACTTCAGCTCGAGTTGTATGTGAGTTTCTATAAATCGAAGGTTTTCGTAAATGTATGTAAATTGCAATCAAGGCCATAGTCAAGAACACGGTGAAAGTAAACGTGGCTGCATCAAATAAACATCCATTTTATCCTAGTTCATGTCATCAACCCTTTGACAGTTAGACTATAGAAGAATTGTACAAATAAATCAAAAATATTTCACGTTTAGAATATATTAGTAATGTCGTAGAAATATGATTATTGAATATTTTCAAAAGCTTGGAAATATTGGAATCTTCTAATAATTGTATATTATTTACAATAAAAATACTATTGTTTTTACTACTGAAATATAGTAATAAAGGGGTCTTTCGCCATTTTTAAAAAAAAATTTTTATGAAACTTTATCTATATTGAAGACTATCTACACTTTTAAAAAGTCTTAATTGTTATTCATTAAGCCACAATGATTTTTTAAAAAATGTTGTGACGTCATAGTAGAGGTGTTGCTGGATCTAAAACAGTACAGATTGTAAATAATTGTACTCATATATTTTTTTACTTATTTTATTATTATTATTGCAATAAAATAGAACATTTATGTAACAAAAATTATTTAAATCTCTACTGTTTTAGATCCACCAACACCTCTACTATGACATCACAACATTTAAAAAAAAAATCATTGTGACTTAATGAATAACAATTAAGACTTTTTAAAAGTGTAGATAGTCTTCAATATAGATAAAGTTTCATAAAAAAAAATGGTGAAAGACCCCATTGTAGAACAGTTGTTAATGTTGCTATGTAATAGTAATTAACGTATTAAGGGGGTTATAAGGAAAATAATGCGTGAGGTATACCGTTGACCGAAGGCATTATTGTCCAGTTAACGCCCGTAGTGCGGTCAACGTTTAATGTCCGACCGATGTATTATTTCATAAAAGATTTTTATCGCTTTTTATCCTGTTATTACATATTCTTAAATAGATTAATCTATTTGCTAGCAAACACTGTAACAAGGTAACGCAATATTCTTATTTGTTTACAATTTCTATCTGCCAATATAAGTCAGTGTTTGTTTCTATCTGCCAATAGAAGTTAGTGTTTGTGTATTCTATGTCCAATACCAACAACGTCAAATGTATAACGCCCGAGAGCGTTATATGGTATATAACTGTCCAGCTAGCTAGGCAGTTATAATAACAATAACGTAACGGTCAGACATTAAAACATGTTACACAATCTTGTGTAAAAGTTACAAATAATATTTTATCTACGCCTGTGAGTTAAATGTCACTTATCCCACTCATTTTGCGTGAATTAAGAGCTTCATTACTTTACTCGTTTTCATTAATTAACTATTTATTATAAATGTTGATAATACATTCTTCATAATTCTTAAAATAATTAATTAATAATTTTTGTAGATTGTTCTTCTATATCCGACGAAATAGTTTCTAAATCGTTCAATTTCACGAAAAGCTTCAAAAATATATGAAAAACAACTACAAAATTGTTTATTGTCAAATTGTGGTCGCCATGGATTAAAACCATTTTTGCAGCAATTACTTGAATTAATTTTCTACTTAAATTATTATTAAATTATTTTAATTTGTTAACTTTGGGCGGTCGTAGATAAAATATGTGATAATGCATTATTAATATACTTATGTGATTACACATGCGTATCTTAATAATGCTCTTATCCCACTAATATCGTAAATATCTATTACAGTGTATTATTTGAAAATTCCTTTCAATTTTTTTATTAAATATTTTATTTCAAAAGCATTGAATCTTAATTTCTTTTGTATTTTCTTATCAACTTTTTAAGTGGACTGTGCAACAAAGACAGTTGGCCCAATGAGTAATTGTTTCTCTTGATTCGTATTTTAATTTTAAACATTTACTTTATTTTCCTTCAAAACTTCAAAATGATTTATTTGGACATCTACTCAACTGCCACCAAAATGCGCCGTGACATAAAACATTTATATATAAAGTTTTCTCGTTCTTGGATTATGGCACATATACACATTCATTCATCAACATTCACACAGATCTTAATTAAATCTATACTTTTTAATATACTACATATAAGAAAATTTGCAGAAATTGTTTTAATTAAAATAAAATTCTTACCCAAATAAAACTAATATCTTTGGGAGCCGTGAATTAACGGAATTTCACAATTTCAGATTTCACGAAATATCACTAAAAATTGGCATATACTTTTATTGTATTTCTATAAAATATAAACCCTAAGAAACTCATTGCTGCAGAGCGCATCGTCCTATCTCTTAAATTTGTAGAGACATTGCAATTTTCGATGTTTTTCGAAATGCTACTTTGAATAGCTGCAACTCAAAATCTATTAAAGATATTTAAAAATGGTATCAGTTCTGTGTGTTTCATGCATTTTACTACAAATTAGCAAATTTTTAAAATTTGCAAATTTTTTGATTTTTTTTCCAAAATTTCGATAGGCGATAACTCGATAAATATAAAAGATACAGACTCTCAAACTAAACCATTCGATTCAGCTCATCGAAATACATAAGTATGTAAAATTTCATTAAAATTGCTTTGCGCGTTGAAGAGTTAGCAAAAAGTGTAAAAATGACGTTTCCGGCGTAAAACGTCAAAGGGTACCCATTGACGTTTGGCCCGAAAAAGGCCATTTTCAGACTTTTTGCTCTTAAATTTCAACCCACAATCCGAATGTTCTGAAATTTTTAGGGTTTATGTATTTCGATGAGCTGAATCCAATGGTTTAGTCTGCAAGTTCGTATCTCCTTTACTATTTGAGTAATCGCTGATCGAAATTTTGAAAAAAAATTCAAAAATTTTCAATTTTTAAAAAATTGTTATTTTGCTATAATATGCACGAATAACACAAAACTGAAGCGTATTTTTCGATATCTTGCGTAATTTTTGAGTTGCAGTTCCTTAAAGTTGCTCTTCGAAAAACAACAAAAACCGCCATATCTCGAAATATTTAAGAGATATGATGATGCACTCTGCACCAATGAGACTTTTAGGGTTTATATTATATAGAAATACAATAAAAGTATATACCAATTTTTGGTGATTTTTCGTGAAATTAAAGTACAATATATGAACTGTGTTTAAATGAGTAAGAATGTTTTACGGATACACTAATTAATATAATAAATATGTTTATATAATGCAAAATATTAAAAAAATTAAAATTTAATTTGTAAACACACAAATTATGTACCGGTAAAATAAATTTGTAAGTGTAACTAAAATCTTGGTAAATTATTTATTTTAGAATTAGGTGAATAATGTGATGATAAATACGTGTTAATAATTTATAAATTATAAAAATAATTCATGTTTGACTAGCCATACAATTAAAGTATCTACGTTTTAGAAAGATAATTACTGGTATAATTGGTTTAATTCATTTTCTAAATTTGAAAAGGCATTAAAACTATTTTAATGTTTGGGAAAATGATTCCGATGAACATGTGTTCCTTTTGAACACGATAAAATACATTTGTACGTTTTCAAATGCATTTATTTATACTTTTAACCTTCAGACCTTCATACCTTAATGTGATAATATTAAAATAAAACTATTGTTATATATTTATTTATTTTTTTGAAACCAAAATCATATCAATAATAATATAACAAGAGAGTGAGAATAAATTGAAAATAATTTGAGAAAGATACTGGAGAATTATTTTCTAATTTATCGAACTCTCGGGTTATGTTTTTTGCTCATTTTGCACTAGTGTTGATGATAACTATCTGACATCTGTCAACAAAAACAAAAAAGCTACAGAGAAAATTGCCGGGAATAATCACAAGAGCATTATTCTCAGTATAATAATGACATGATTGGTTAAAACGCAGACACGTGACATACAATAAAGCATTTCATTGGTTTAAAGAAACGTCAAAAAATAATCACTGTAATTTATATCAATCTTCACTAAGTCGAATGTTTAAATATTAGTATTGTTGAATATTTTTCCACTTACCGGGTCTTTCAAGCTGGCCGTCTGAGGAAAGTTCTCCATTAACCACTTGGAGATGTCACGCAGGTCGTAATAGATGGCCTTGTGCAGAAGGCCAACTCCTGCAGGGTCCTTGCAGAGCACCATTTTCTTCCTTTTGGCGCAGTCTTCTTGAAGAAGGTTCTGTAGTTCCTCGAGGGAACCCGCAGACACTGCATCGTGAAGAAGATGGATTTTTGACTGAAAGAAGAAAGAGGATACTTGGTTTATTAGGGGTGCGAGATTTGACGGCTAGTAGATAATTAGAAACTAAATTATTTTGAGTATCACTCGCTTTGAGCTAACAAGCAAAGAAGAAAGAGAAATAGTAATCATAGAAAAGATATTAACTGAAGATACAAACATGAGAATTAAGCAAACGATAATAAGACCAATGACAATGTACGCTGCTGAGACTATGGACAAAATAATAATAAGGACTTCCCTCATAAAATTTAAGCTAATCAGAATTCTGACATTTCTGAATGTCGTCCAATCAACGTAGAATTACACGATATTTTTGCACTAATGCAAATTACCAATGTGATTCTGACTTGCTGTCAAAAGAAGTATTCAAATTTTGCTTTATTTTGTATGAGAGAAACAGCGTTTGGCTAAATTTTAATCGGGAAATAGTCCTTCGAATATCTCTCGTGCATGTAATTGTCGATAATTTGACATGCACTTGGGATATTATATATGATAATATTAGGACCAATAAAGATAAAAGAAAACGAATACAAAATTATGAAATAGAACAAGCGTTGGATGAACGATGAAGAAGACCTAGGAAAAAATGAAGAAGACCTGGAAAAAGATGAAGCAGTAAAGGGTAAGATGACTTGGATATATATGAAGAGCAATTAAAAGAGTAGATATAGTAGAATGTAGACCAGGAGAAAGAAGAAGACGAGATAGACTGAGATCTACATGGCTAGAGAAAGTAGATGAAGATAAAAGTAACAAGAAGATGTGGAGCAATCAAACTACAAGGATTTAAAGAACAAAAAATGGGGTTGATTGGAAGCGAAGTTACCACAACAAAAGTACAAAGAAACTATTTTCAAACTGAACTTAAATATCTTTTTTCCGACGACCACTACGAAAAGTACATAAATCCACACGCTAAACTATTACTGAAAGTTGGTCATTGCATATCACTAGCAATGCTGTGTGATATAAAAGCTCGTTAGCCTATCAGATGAGTCCGCAACAGTGTGATATGATTTTATCACACGCTGCGATAACTGAGCAAACTAACCTAAAAATTTGTATTTAAAAGTTTGACAGTTGCAGATAATTTACTGAATTTACACGGATTAAGAAGATTAGACCCTAATTTATAAGATTTTTACATAGTTTTTGGTGAATTCTTATAGTAATGATGTTAACATAACCTGTTTTCATATTTTTATGTAATTTTTATATTTTTTTTTACTTAATTGTGGTCGTCGGAAAAGTATCGTGTACAGCACGTCCTAAAAGGGTATTTCTGCACTAGTTAAACAATATAGTATTTCAGTTTTTAAGATATTGCTGTTTAAACTTAGCAACTTTTCAAGTTAAGTCAGTTGTCAGATAGGAGAAATTGTGAAGTTTTGATGGGACTTAGTATAATTTTGAACCTGTTATACATATTTTAGTATCAAAGAAATTTCCAGGAATCCAAATTTTGAAACCGTATTCAAATATCTCTGTTAGTTCCAATGGATATGAACGTTTTATGGTTCCTAGAACACGATTGTCATATTTTTGCGATGATGTCTGTGCGTGTATGTGGATGGATGTGTGGAGTTTTGGTTTCTCAAAAACTGCTAAACTATTTTTTTATATTGTGTATTTTGCATTTGTATCCCTTTAGGAAAAACAGATAAGTTTTTGGTGCTAATCCAATGATTGAAAGTGGAAGTTTACTTGAAACTCTATCACATAGATATCTATGTCATTTCTAGAATATTATAAAGTATTAACTACAGTATTCTTCTTTCGAGAAATTTTATGGTTAATGATGCTAATCGGTGTATAATTTATGTGTTGACTGATCAGTCATTAGATTTGTATTTCTTTGTTGTTTTCTTTTTCCATAGTTTTAGCTTGCCCTTTTAATGTTTCTCTATTTCTACTTTCAAACTTGTTAATTATAGTTCATTATGTAATTATTATTTTTCTAATTGTACAGAGAATAATTTTTATGCAAACTTAGGTGCGTAGTAAATCACTTAAAAGTTAATATTGATTTATTTAAAATTCATTTGCTAGTAAAAAAATTTGATGTACCCAACACATGACCTGCCGCTCAATTCATTTCACCATAGATTTAATAATATATATGGATGGATCATTGCTATGCTTTTAATACAGAAATCTGTAACCAACATAAGAGAGAAATTGTCATGTCTAAAATTACGTAGTGGGAGAAGAACAGCACATTTTCATGCCACCCGTCACGTGAAACGAATGTGCTGTTCTTCTCCAACTGCGTAATTTTAGATATCACTATCTCTCTCTTATATTGGCATTAAACTGCTGTATGTAAAAATCAACAAAATGTTTTCCACAAATTCATGTAGTTTCATTAGGTTGAACATTTTCTCGTTTTATAGTTAATATCCATTTCTTGCTTAAATCCACATTTATGGAAAACTGTAATAAATATGTATATATACAGCGTTCTAACCTAAAGTGACATATTTACCTGTCAAATGGAACACCGTCTTTTATAGCCTGTTTTTGTACAATTATATGCACAACAGGATTTTACCATATTTGATATATTTAAATATGACATAAATAATTGACAAAATTCTAAATGAGAGGCAAAAACTCGCACAAAAGTCTATCAAAACAGTATTCTACTCACACGTCAAACGTCAAACCAAGTTCTTGTCATCTTGCCACCCGTCACGTCACTTTCATCTCTCTATCTCTCTAACGCTGTGCTGGTTACAGTCTTTGTCTATACTCCTTCCACACATTTTATTAGTTCTGTGCATTTTACTAATATCATGCTAATATTCCCAAATAAATGTAATAGTTTTAAGTAAACCACATCTAAAACTGAACCAATATGAAAGCAATGAATGAGGTCAACTAACTCCATTTTTATCAACATCTGTAATTTTCTAATTGCAGGGGGGTAAGAGGTTTCACTATCGCTTGCTAACGTTCTCTGTTCTCTTCTTTATTTTCTTTGCTCCATGGTAGTTTTGTTTCTAAATTAATTAAATTAAACAAAATGTTTCAAATTTTATGCTAACCAATTTTAACTACAACCTTAGTTAAAATATAAATGTTTTGAGAATGGAAAATGAAGTTACGACTAATAATAAAAATGTAGTTTGTTATTTTTTATATAGAAACAATGGTTAAACGATCGTGGATACCACTAATTTATACAATAGTTTTTTTTTTCATCTCCTGTATAAATATATCCCCATTATTTAAATTTTCTCGATGAATTATAGTACCCATAATTCACGACAATGACTTATGATTCATAATTCACTCTTCTCGACCAATCACAGAGCCAGAAATCTATACTTAACGGTTATTTTAAATACGTGATGTGGATCACCAAGCAACGGCCGTCTGACAGTTGACATGTAGTCAGTTGTCAAAGTGTATTTTGATGTTGACGTTTTTCAACATGTGTTTTCAAAGTATTTCGATCATTTTCAAAAGTGATTTCCGAATTTACGGGAGTAAAAAAGTGTAGTATTATATTCGGGATTATGGTCATTATTAACTCGAATGATTTGCTTCGCGAATAATGACTATCATAATCCCTCATATTATAATATGGTACCAAATACGGAAAAATGTGTTAAAAAAAGTTTGTAGATAATCTTTTCTTTCATTTGTATTAACAAAAACTGTCTTAAATAATTGAAGTATTGATATATTTAAAAAAAAAACATTTTTGTTAGGTACTCCAGTAAAGTACCACTTTCGGTTAGCAAATTTTCTCCATAATCTACTGGACTCTTCCTTAGAGTATACAAATGTAAAATGCAAAATTTTATAAGTTTCTGTTTAGTAGTACTTGAGAAAATGCGTCTGAATGAAATTATGCATATACATCTATCCATCCACATGAACGCACACACACAGACATCCTCGCGAAAATAGTAAAAATACTTATTGACTAAAATCCCAACATTGAATTTTTTCGCGATCCATATGCAACTCTTTTTCCGGGAGGTAAAAAACAAATCTACAAATATAGCTTCTTAAACTTTAAGAATGTTAAACACTCACCATCAGCTGCGGAACGGTGCTCTTCAAAAATACTCTTGTCTTGTAATCCGCCGAGTATTCTCCAACAAGTTTTCCTCCTTGTCCTTCGAGTACCAGCTGCTCAAGTTTGTCCAGGTCCCCACTACGTATAAGGTGCCTGATGTGCGCTGAATTAACATTCAACACTGAAAGAAAACACAACACTGAGCTCTGAAGCTGAAAGAGTCGACGAGAGTATGAGAAAACCAATAGCGTGCATGTTAGATGTGCTGAATATAGTTGTGTCACGTGAATCTACCCCCTTACCCCTTTCGTGGGGCTCAGCCCTGATGTTAAAGCTACAACTTATAGGTGCACCTATGTATGTAATATTGCAAGCAATAATCATAAATGTTACGGATGGAAATTATTAGATTTAATAGTGTAAATTGTTGGATGGGGTGAATTGCATTTTCAATGCTAACAGCTAAATTGGATGCAGTTATTATGGCCTGTTACATGTTACTGAATTATTTTAGAGAAAAATTCTTCGAACAAAATAAATAGGAAATTCAATTCTCTATAAGTTTTACTTGAAGCATTTTTCCCTAAAATAATTCAGGAATGCTTGAAAGCACCATTTGTCTAAAAGAAACAAAGTTGTGATTACAATTCTTTGTTTGTAGCAATACTATGTTTGCAGCGCTGCCAATCATTCCTCAATTGTTTTAGAGGAAAATATTTCGAACAAAATAAATAGCAAATTCAATTGTCTACATGTTTTACTTGAAGTATTTTTCTCTAAAATAATTCAGGAATTCTTGAAAGCACCATTTGTCTAAAAGAAACAAAGTTATGATTACAATTCCTTGATTGTAGCAATACTATGTTTGAAGCGCTGCCCAACATTCCGCAATTATTATAGAGGAAAATGTTTCAAACAAAATAAATAGAAAATTCAATTGTCTACATTTTTTACTTGAAGCATTTTTCTCTAAAATAGTTCTGTACAGCTCGACAGCACAATTTTTCTAATAGAACTACAATTCGTTGATTAGAACAATACAATGTTTGCACCGCTGTCAAAAGTTCCTGAATTATTTTAGAAAAAAATGTTTCAAACAAAACAGGTTGCAAATTTGTTTTTCTACATTATTTATTTATAGAATATTTTTGTAAAATAATACTGGAATACAGGGTAGCATTATTTGTGTAATTGCAACAAACTTGTGATTACAATTCTTTGATTGCAACAATCAAATAGTTGCCAAATGTTCCGGATTTTTTTTAGAGAAAAATGTTTCATATAAAAAAGATAAAAATATTAATTCCGTACATGTTTTACTTGAAACATTTTTCTTTAAAATTATTCAGTAACGTTTGATTACACCATTTGTCTGATTGCAACAAAATGCAAAATTAAAAGTATTTTAGGTAAAATTGCTTTATTAATTCATTACAAAAGTTATAATTTCGCCACCCTATTCCGTTCATTCTTTTAATTCGAATTATTCAAAATAAAATTCCTGCTACTTTCAATCGAACCCAAGAAAATAGCTTGACAAGTCTATTAGATCATACTACACACATCCAAAGCAACATAATTATTTTCGTAGATGCAGGTTCTATCCGATTAACCAAATTGTAGTTTGAGCAAGTATTTGCAGCAGTCAGTCTTATTTTGTACGTTGAACTTGGTGTTTGTGATATTGTGTAGTGCTGTTTCTGTGTTAAAATGTTATAAATTATTAAAGAATGTAAGTGTATTACTAGGTAGAATGTTTAAATTATTGATATTGTTTATAGAATTATTCATAACTGAATCACTCATTAATTATATTTGTATATTTACTTAGATTAATAAACTATTCTTCGAAAAGAAAATACTAGTATGTAGTTGTATTTAAACAGAATGTTGTAGAAGATAATATATGTATTAGCATGTTACAATAATATTATAAAATTACAGAGTTGTTAATTATTGTTATTTTTTGTTACAGGTGTCTCCAGAACGCGTGAAAAATTGCGATGTGAATTCTTCCATAAGGTAGGAAAAAATAATTGCTATATTTTTATTATTTTTACTAAACATATACATATTGTCGATAACCTAAATTGAAACATATATCAGTCAATCATTTTTGATTGAAAATTGCTTGGTTCTCTTTAAGCGTACTGAACGTCTGCCTTAATACAAATGGAATAATAATTATTTATTTTACAAGTGAGCAAAGTAAAGAATTACCTATGAGAGAAATTTTATCGAGTGGGTAATTCCACTTTGCCCACATGTGTAGTATAATATTTTATCCAACATCTCTTAATAAATGCAAGATTTATTAAAGAAATATTATTTGACAGTGACATATGCATTAAATTTTCTAAATTGAAATGTCAATCGAAGTAGTTACCAAGGTGTTGTGTGTTATTATTATTGTTATAAATAGAAAATGACTCACTAGTGACTTTTCTCACTATTATACCCAACTAGTGGGTAATCTGTTACTATCCTTGTTTAAAATCGCCATAGTTATAGAGCCTTTATTGAGAGGTGTTTGATAAAATTAATTTAGAATGATTTCTGCTTTCTTATATTTATGGGATGAAGTATAGAAATCGGTGCAGTGTTAACTTAGCCGTGTAGATTCAGCCGAAACTACCTAAGTAACCTTTCCACGAAATTTTCGTTCCTTTTTCACAGCAGGAGACCATGGGCGTAGAACACTTTATTTTGATAAATTTTTAGGGCGACAAGATAGCTTGTAAATACTCACACTAAAATTTCAACAAATGATAACATGTAGATAATCTCATTCTGGCCAATCGGCAGCCGGTTTTATCTTCACTAAATAATTTTATTATAAAATGTACTAAAGTAGATTTTGAGCACTAGGCACTCATCATCGTTACAAACTAATATATTAAATTAAGGGCCTGCTTTCCTAATAATTTTAGGCAAATATGCTTCAAATCGAAAATGTACCTATAGAGTATAAAATTCTGTATCTGTCTCAATTATATATGTTACATATGTTGAGCGTTTTTTTTCTTGTAATTTGGACGTGACTGTTGAAAATTTTAATTTTTGTAATTATAAATTGTTTTATTTTACTAATGTACATTTTTTAACAATAATATTTATTTGATTTATGTTTGTTAGTGTTTCATGTTTCTTTGCTGTCGTTATGCTTTTTTATTTCGATATATTTATCTTATTTTTATTGTATGTTTGGTAATTAAATATTATGATTTAATATATTATTTTTCATTTATTATTTGACTACCAAGACCACTCACATAAGTATTTCCCTCAAAAAATAAAATCTACTTTCCCTAATTGTCACCCAAATAATCAAACAATAATCAGGCAAAATACATTCAACAAAATTATGTATTTCAAGCAAGTATTACATGCAATCTTGTCCCCTAAAAATTTATCAAAATAAAGTGTTCTACGCCCATGGTCTCCTGCTGTGAAAAAGGAACGAAAATTTCCTGGAAGGGTTACGCAGGTACTTTCGGTTGAATCTACACGGCTGAGTTAATACGACACCATAGAAATCATAAAAAAATTCTTAATATTGTGTATGCGTATCATTTTAAAATATGCACCATGCAAATTTTTTTTATATTTCTTAAAATTTAGTAATCGTATTAATAGTTGTTTATTGCATTAGCCTATTTCAATATTGTAAAATTATTAATACCATTTTTTATCAAAATAATTGTTAAACAACCTCGTATTATATTTATAGCGTTGAAATCAGAAAAAAATTCTCTATCTAATGGACTAAAAATTCATATATAGGTTACTATTTTAAAAATATAATTTTATTCTATCGTTTGAGAACCACTGGTTTAATTTTCTGTTTGTTATTTCTATTAAATAGGGCCCATTTTCCTGATCATTTTCTGTGTATAACATTTTTCTCTAAAGTCATTAGTTCGCCCAAAAAAGCGCTGGTTGTTTTAAAGGAAACATCCTGTATTTTCTACAACTTTTATTTGAAATATTTTTTTTATAAAATAAGTATTCCCAAAAACAGAGATCGTGGTACCAGCTACTGTCTCTTCAAAAACCTCTTCCAAAACTTTCTTCTCTTCGGTAAGTTTTTCCCATTAGACAATGCAATTTAAATCACGAAATCTTTATAATGTGATAAAGAAAGAATGTTATGACAGAAATAAAACTGTAAAGTTTACAGATTATATCGCGTGCGAAAGAAGAAGTGTGGTAGCTATGGGTTACGAAAACAGATGCCAAATAGTTACTAGAGACATCAAACTAAAAATAAAATGCAGAGACAAGGGCTTGAAGGCCATGACTTCGACCCATGCGCACTAAAAACAACGGGAATCTGACAATACTTTACAACTATGAGTAATTTAGAATTCTAGTGAAGCAAATGGCTTTTGAATTTCGCTAAAAATTAGCCAGCACTTTTATTTTTGATTGAATGAATTTCCAAGCGTTTGAACCATCGCGTGCTGCTTAAATTGATCTGAAGATTGATGTTACCCTCGGCGCCGTAGGTTCCGAAAATACTTATACTGCGTAGAAAGGTTGATTGCACCTGTAGAGTCATCAAACGCTACTCTTGGTATATATACTGGATAATAAATAAATATTTATGTTTGTAATGTTTTGTTAATTCAATATGTTTATTGAAAAGTACCAAAGGGTTTGATGAAATAAGGAAATCATACATTTCAAGTATAGAATTGAAATATAGTGTACAGGGATTTCAATATTATTTTTACTTTCTTATACAAAGTATAAGGAAGTATTGGAATCACGAAAAAAATCGCTGACGAGATTTTTGCGGAAATACATATTTTGACGTCTACTAAATCCGTTAGACCAATTTCTCAATGATGTCTGTGTGTGAGGATGGATGGATGTCCGTGTGCGCAATATCTCATGCACGAGACAAGATATGTAAACGAAACTTGGAATTTATAAGTTTCATTAAAATATGAAGAGCTGAGTTGATTTTGAATGAAATTGAAAAACCGGAAGAGGACGTTTATTGGACACAGAACAATAAATTCCATTTTTTCAAAAATAGAATCAGCTGTAAAATATGTTTCAAATGAAAGACGTTAGCAGAAATATTTTGAATTTAAAATGTTGTTTCACTTTTCTTGTAATTTTGAGAAAAACTAAATTATATATTTAACAATATATCTCAATAATCTTAGTTACAATGGGAACAAAAACTAAAACATTTTTATAATCTATATATCCAAGGAGCAAATATCAAATGTGTGCCGTTTTAAATATTATAAAAGCAATATTTCTATTATTGGTTAGAAAGTTTTAAAAGCTAGATATTAATTAATACTTATTTTAAAATATAATCATAGTATTAATTGTTTGTGTGGTTGGCACTTGGTGAAACATTTTGAAATTATTTAAAATAAAAACACTTGGTTAGTTTCACAGATTTATAATATTTATTTATTATATTTTAAACGACGCATTTCGACCCTTCGGTCATCATCAGGTTTAAATAATAATCATAGTTACAATGAGAAGAAAAAAACTAAACAGATTTAACATCTGTATGTCAAAATAAAGTCATACGCAAGGATCAAGTCATTCGTGTTAAGTTGGTTTTATATGTATAAGAAAGTAGTGTGGTGCCATACCAGATTTTTTTATATTGCTATAATTAAAATCATGATATATCAATTATATTAAAATTAACATTTATTTGAAACTTGTAAAGCGGTCATGAATAATTAAACAAAAACGAAAAATATTTTACATTTCATAATTTATTGTAATTAATGTAATGTAAGAATTTTTAAAATTCCAAACAAGTTTTGTAGTTTTGTAAAATGAATAGGTAAAAAGATACAGCAATATATAAAAAGAGCATTAAAGCCCTTATACGCAATATTTAAATTCTACATCATGTATAAAGCAGGCAGTTTTAGTACTGTACAATGAATGACGAAAAAATTTTGTAAAAAATAATCTGAAGTGTGTAGCGCATAACTACCCGTTGGTACAAAATAGGGAAAAAATTTACAAATAAAAATTGTAGCCAATATTATTCGATATATTTTTGAATATAACAAAATTTATCCTAAATCAATTATTTATTGAGATATGCCTAAAAAACTTGATAGGCTTGCAAATATACCAATATCTCCGGAAGATGCACGGGTTCGAATCCCGAAATTACTATATTTTTTATTTTTTATTTTAAACTATAAAATAAATCTATTTCAAATAGTTATAATAAATCTGTTGTGCCAAACACATAACTTCTCGTCTGGCTAAACAACTTAATTAAAATAATAATAATTTTGAAATGGTATAAAATACAGAAAAATATTTCTAATATAAATTATAGCTACTATAATTATACATCTTTTTGAATATAACAAAATTCACTCTAAATTACTGAGATATCCCGAAAAAACCTGGTAGGCTTTCAAGTAAACTATCACTTCCGGTCAATTAATTGATACGAAAATATAGTCAGCTCATAATTTTTTCCTACAAATTCTAAATATGAAATTTGAAAATGATATCATCACACACACAGATATCATCGTAAAAATAGTAATATCGTATTATAGGGACCCTAAAATGCCTGGCACTTTAGATGCAAGAACAGAGCAGGTTTTCTGTACGAACAGAAGTGTCCAAAAAATATATTTTAGAATGTTTATCAATTACATTATTCTTTTACTGAATTTCAAAAATGATTATTGAATAATTACCGCCACACTATAAATCAATACATAATTATAGGAACACTGAAAGGGTGTAATGTTTGTTGTATATTTATAAACTTATCACGAATGTTTACAATTCGTCAAATATTTGTTTTCTAATGAAAATGTTTACACTTTCAACGAACTAAAAACACAATGTATGAAATAGTTTTTATTTAGATAGGGATGTTAAAAAAATTATTTTCATGTAGCATGAATTTCAGTTTTCTAGTTAAATATATAACGTGTATAATAGCACGCAAGTTAATGTACATACGATATAAATACAGTGTATAATTACTTGCTTTTAGACATGACAATGCTTTTATCGGGGGTCTAAATTGTAACATTTTTAGTTTATAATTTATAGTTCAGTTTAGAACAGTTTTAGTTGTTGATTAATTATGAATTTGACGTTAAATGACACGTGATACAAACGTAAATTCTAGTAGAAATGTTTCAAATTATTGTGAAATATTATTATCATTGTTGTAATCAACGGAATTTAATATGTATTGTACATATTTTGGTAGCCAAAGAATTAAAATATAATAATAATAATAATAATATTTCTTTATTGACTCAAGTCAACGGCGAGGTTCAGCCATAGGCTGTTCTTTCACCTAACCGATACATTAAGACATATTACAATATTGAACGTCAACACATATACATAATATAATGAAATATTTTGAAACATAAATTAAAGATAATTACAAATGTCAGGAATAAAGAAATTATTTATCAAATGTGAATACAATTGTGGGATGCATTTACAAATATGTTGTGAACCACATTTATTACGATAAATCGTTTACATTAGTTTTAAATGAATTAAATTAAATATAATTTTGTAAAATTGTTACAGGTTTTGAGATAATTATTATTAAATATGGAAAACTTTATATTTTTACTGGAACATCCTATATTTTTGTTAAATTTTTAAGATCTTTTCTTTCTCTTTAAAACAGTTCTTATTCATTATAGTCCTAAAATGATCAGTATAGAAAATATTCCTGTTTTTATTAATAAAGAATCACATACAGAAAGTATGCCATGGAATTACAAACAATAAATTTTATAAAAGATATTTGAATGTTTGCCCTTCAAAATGAATACAACAAACTAAATAAAATATAATCCTCTATTGCATGCTGTTCCCGAATGGGAGCATAAAATTTAAAATTTTTCTTTTCTTTTCTTATGCAATTTACATTCATGGCAATCATGTTGTAACATTTGGGAACATTATATACACTTTGTCAATTGCCAATTAGGTCATTCCTCCCAATTTGACCAACATAAAAAAAATTTTAACTGGAAAAATGATAATTACAGAAACTGAGATATAAAATGTAAAATTTGAAGGAAGCAGCTTATTACCTGCTGATATATTACAGCTAAATACACCTTTACAAAATTTTCAAAAAATTTTTTATTTGATGTTTCCTAGAAGAGATTGTTTATCAAACAATTTTGTATAGTACGCGAAGACGACCCAATAGACCAAAGTTCTATTGTAAGTTGAATTTGTTCATAATGTTCCCAATAGTGAACAAAACTTAAATTTTTTTTTTTATTTTTGGAATAAAATTTATGTTTTACACTTATTTTAAATATATGAATATTTCTTTTGTAAAAAATAATGTTTTTGAGCACTTATTTAAAAAAATAATTCATGCAATAGAGGGATAACAACGAAAATTTGATAAACTAAGTGAAAAAAGCAAATAATAATTATTAAAGATCTGGCAACAACTAATCTAATTGTTTAACATTAAAACACAATTCATGGCATACTTTCTGTGTGTCATTCTTTATTTAACAAACACAATTTCTGTAATGATCATTTTAGAATTACAATGAATAAGAACATTTGTATTATTATTGTCTATTGACTATATTAATATTACACAGAGTGTTTATAGTACGTCAATTGATACATATAATAAATTTTATATTATGAGGAATAAAATATATTTAAAAAAATTGAAATTTAAATATTCATCTGTAGAATAAAATCCATTCTTTCTCTAAAAAAATTTAATTGTGTTTTTAAAATTTTTACTATCCAACCTTTTAATATCATCTGGCAGTATATTATAAAACTCAAGATTAATTTTATTGTTTGCGCTTTTTTGAAGTTTTACTTAAAGAGAAACAAAAGATTTTCCAAATTTTACAAAAATATATAGACTGTTCTATTTAAAAATATAAAGTTGCGTATCGATGCGTGAAAATGGAACACCCGGTAGAAAAATTTATACTGAAGATATATAAGCATATGAATTAAGAAAATAAACTCTATTTGAAAAAGTTTTCTGTAAATGTAAAACAAAAAATACATCCGATATAACGTCGGCCTGCCGAATCCTCGCTGTGATTGGCTATTGGCCAGATCGGCTTAAGGCCTGGGGGTGAATATACAGCATATTTAATTTTTTTATTCATTTCACATATAATTCTAACATGTATAATGATGAAATATGTATGTATGATAAATATGTCACTGACCTCTTGGTGGACTTGAATGAACGTAGAGTCCATTGGCGGGCTTCTTCTCGCCTGAAGGGACGATACCTCTTCTTCTGGTCACCATTTTGCCTCCAACGCATAGTTTTACCACCCCTAAATCTGTAAAAAATATGAATTATTCATGTGATTAAATTTGGATGATAACTAGATCTAAAATTTAAAGTAACCTCCCGACTAAATGGCACAGAATAGAGAAAAAAGTTTCAAATAAAAATTGTAGCTTATATTATTCTACATCTTTTTTAATATAACAAAATTTACTCTAAATTAATTATTTACTGAGATATTCGAAAAAAACTTGAAAGGAATTCAAGTCAACTATCACTTCTAGTTGGAGTGCGGGGTTCGAATCCTGCTATTGTTTTATTTTTTATAATTTTTTTATAAAGATAAAATATATTTTAATTCGAAAGTTATAATAATTTTGATGTCACTAGCACATAACTTTCCTCCTAACTAATCGATTTAATTAAAATAATAATGGGGTAAATAGCTCCGTGGTAACGTGTCGGACTGTGGATCGTGAGATCCTCAGTTCGAATCCCACTGCCGACAGTTACAAATTTAAATTTACCCCTGTGGTTCCCCCTCCACTAACAACTTTGGGGGCTATGACTTGACGGCTGGTAACCGCATTTCATACGCAAAAATATATCACCTACCGAGATCTGCGTAAGCAGAGTGCCACATCCTTAATGGGTAAAAGGCGTGATGATATATTTTTTTTTTTATTTTATTAAAATAATAATAATTTTTATACGGTACAAAATAGAGAAAATGGTTTCAAGTAAAACTTGGAGCTAGGTTAATTCTACATCTTTTAAATTTTACAAAATTTATCATAAATCAATTATTTATTGAGATAGGCCAAAATATTTGATAGGCCTTCATTAAAGTACTATTTTAGGTTAACGTGAACGATCGAACCCCGGTAATGTAAAATTTTTTATTATTTAAAAAAAAATATATTATACAGTTGTATTAGAAACTTTGACAAAAATTGATGTGGCAGTACATAACTTCCCATCAGACCAAACAAATTCTTTAAAATAATATTTCTTAAACGGTACAAACTAAAACAATGTATCAAACTAAAATTATCATGTTTTTGGGTATAACAAAATTTATGAAAAATTAATTATTTATTGAAATATGCCTAAAGAACTTAATAGGTCTTCAAGTAAATTACAAGTAATTACCAAGTAATGTTTTTTTTCATTATTTTTTTTTTAAGAATCATTAGATTTATATTAATATGTTATAGAAAATCCGATGTGGCTGGTACGTGACTTTCCGCCTGAGTAATCATATTAATTAAATTAATAATCATTTTTAATCAATTTAATGAGTACAAAATAGAGAAAAATGTTTCAAATGAAACTTGTAGCTAATGTCTACAACTTTATAAATATAACAAAATTTATCATAATTATTTATTGAGAAATGCCCAAAATTTTGATAGAATTTTCAGTAAATTAATATTTCCTGAGGATGTGCTGGTTCAATTCCCGATATTATTAAATTTTTTATTTTTTGTTTCAAACAAAGAAAAGAGCTTATTTTAAAATGTTATAAAAAAATTGTTGTATCAAACACATAACCTCCAATCTGCCTAAACAACTTAATTAAAATAATAAGAATTTTTATGAAGTACCACGTCAGACAAAAGTACGCGATCGAATCCCGATACTATTTAATTTTTTATTATGTTTTTTTTATATAAGTTATATAGTTGTATTAGAAAGTTATAAAAAAATTGATGTGGACAGTACATAACTTCCCGCCAGACCAAACAAATTAATTAATGTAATAATATTTCTTAAACGGTACAAACTAGAGAAAAAAAATTCAAGCAAAAATTATAACTGGTTTAATTCTACATATTTTTAAGTATAACAAAATTTATTATAAATCAATTATTAGTTGAGATATGCCCAAAATACCTGATAGGCCTTCAAGTAAACTACCACTTCCGGTTAATAGATTATTACCAAAATCTAATCATCTAGTAACTACACCCTATAAACTAAATATAAAATTTGAAAACGATATCATCACACACAAACATCATTGCGAAAATAGTGAAAATAGTGAAAACAAATTCTATCAAATTCTTACTTAATCCCTCTCCTGTGTACTCCTACAAGTCAACACTTAAAATCCACCCTTCACTACTTCAACAAATAAATATATATTATGTCGCTCATGAACGTCTGCACAACTTATGACTCTGAAGTTTGAACTGCTGTCTGACCATCGCAATAGGTGATAGTACGCGCGGGGTGAGGGGTCACGGGGCAAGCGTGGATAATGTGTCACTACAACAACCCCCCGCACACCCCCTACAACCCCCGCGAGGTGATACGTCCGCTAGGTTTTGTACACGGCAGAAGAATGTTCGATAATCATTTATTATTTATTTGCTACTGTGCTCAATTAGAAATTATGCCCGATTTCTATATGGGGGACTTGGGGAATTTATTGGGAAATATGTTTATTGGGTAAAAGAGAGTGCGATAAATTTGTTGAGCATAACCGAGCGTTGCTATTTTGTGTAGTTTTAAAGATACAGCCATTTGAATTTTTGAAAATATCGGACCATGTACCAATTATTTTGATTGTGATACTTTGCTTAAAGTACATCTATATTGTTATGTCTAAACACAATGAAATATAGTAATACTGGAACGCTAACTGTAGTTAAAAATATGAGCTGAGAGGCAGCTAGCTGTTGGGCCACCTGTCTGTACAACAAAGACAGTCCGCTTACAAAGTTGATAAGAAAATATAAAGAAATTTACTTTCAATAATTTTGAAATAAAATGTTTAACATAACAGTTATTAGTGTTCAAAGTGGCACTATATAAGTGAGTGGGGAAGTTTGCGGAGCGAGGCGAAGCCGAGTGAAGCAACTTCACAAACTAAATTTAAAAAAAACACACATACATACATACATACAGACAGGCGTCATGTCGAAAATAGTAAAATCGTATTGTAAGAACCCTGAAACATGATTATTCATTGAAAACTCACTACTAAATAATAACAATACCTCCCTTACCTAGAGGTAGGCGGGAGGTAATTACTTTCAATTATGTTGTTTTGTTTTTTTTTTTTTTTTCGAAAAGCACAGGTTAATAGATTTAAACGAAAATATCCAAATTTAATTTTCTATAATACTGTTTTGGAAACTACGCATTCCACAACTAAATGTTGAATTGGAAAAACTATCATTCCATACGCCGTATATGGAATAAATTCGACGAATCAGAGTCGATTAACGCGATATACGAAGTATCTTAGTTCGGTTGCTATGGTTACGTCTCTTTGTTTTACTTTTATTAATTTGAGTTTGACGTTTTGAATAGTTTTGTATTTTACGTTTTTTGCATAATTTCCAAAATCTTGTTATATAAAGTATAGTCTACAAGAGGTAACGGAATTCTATATTCCACACTCGCAAAACTTTTTGGTCGTGTGGAATATGTCCCATTCTTGTAGAATATATTATTCTTTAACATGTAATTTGTAAATGGAGACAGTAAGCGAGAAATATTTCAAACAATAATTGTGGTTAATACTATTTGAAATATTATTCTAATAACACAAATTGTCATTGAACCATAATTTACTGAAATATTTCAAAATAACTTGATAGGGCTTCAAGTAAACTACCACTTCAGGTTATTGGATTATCACCAAAAACTAAACAGCTCTTCCAAAGGAGATACAATTGGTATATACAAAATATAAAAATTTTCAGTATAGTAGTTTTTGAGAAACCGTAACTCCAGAGATCCACACAGACTGACAGACAGACTGATAGACAGGCAGACACATACACGCAGACATCATCGCGAAACTATTAAAATTGTATTCTAAGAACCCTAAAACGTGCTCGTTCTCTGAAAACTCACTACCGAATTTTTAGCATGATACCTCCCTTAGGCGGGAAATAAAAATTGGATGAATTTAATATTTTCGGACGAAACCGGCACCATTTCGGGGGTAAATCCCCTGGGGTTGAATCCCCTGATAGGGGAGTGAAGGGATGTTTTGTTAACCGATGATTGTCTATTTGACCTTATTATTTTCAATAAGTTATCGAACATGATCGATTGTATTTTATTTAGAGTTAATAAAGTATTTTACACCTTAAGAATGAATGGGTTTAATTTCAGGACCTACATTAATAGGATAATGCACTGCTAAGACTGAAATTAATAGTTCCATTTATAACTTAAAGTTGTAGCTTTAGTGGTCATTGAACTATAAAGATAATAAATAATATAAAATTATTGTTGACACACTTTTAGTAATGGAAACTAATCAACTCAAAAAGAATTCTCAATTCGTAACTGTAAACTTGGTTGCTGACTCATAGACGTACTAGCTTCTGCGCAGTTAGTTCTGCAATTGCAGAGCTGCTATATGCGCTCTAAACATCACTTATTTTAATCGGTAATTCAAAACAAAATCGGTTTAACTCTACATTAATTTATAAATGTCAATAACTAGCAACAATAATAGAACAAACAAAAATGTTATTTATTTCAGAACAGGTAGTTTTCCTTATAAAATCAAAGGTGAGCAATACATTTTCAATTGATACACTTTGACATTTACTCTGAATTATATATTAGCTCGTTTTTCACATATCACAGAGAGAAAAACGTCAGAACTAATAAGATGCATGATTCACATATTAAATATGCAATATAGTTTTAGTAATTTGTAAGAAATATCTTCGTATGTTACTAGTGAGAAAGATAAAGAAGGCACTATCTGTTTTTCTGCGCCGTTGCTAACAACATAAACTCACGTGCTCGGTTACGTACACGCTATTCTAATTATTTATAAATGAAAAATTCAATTGACATGTATATTGATTGTTTAATTTAATTCAGTTTTCAATTAGCGTGAAAGTTCAGGATCATTACAAACAGCACAATAGTACAAAATACTATTAATATAAAGGATAAGTAACGCAGTATATATGCGCAAAAATGATGTGAAATTTCTTTGTAAAATTACTAAGACCCGCGTTGGTATAGCGTGTTTGAATTTGCCTGGCGATTGACAGCCCTAACCAGCGGGGTGCAAATTTGTCTGATGTTCAGGAAAGGATTTTTGGCTTAGATGCTTCAAATCTCCGAAATTTTTAATACGATTATCTTTTCAATTGTTTCCCCGAAAACTGTTAAGTAATATATGTATACATTCAGAAAACGACATTTAAAATTCATTAGTTCAGCAGCACTGTAACAGTGAACACAATGTCGCAAGTTGAATACGAAGATTTTGAAGAAATTGCCACGGTCGCGAAGCCAACACAAAAATATTTATCAAACGACGCAAAAGAAATAGTTCTGAATGTGTTTAATGATTTTCAACTTGTGTCTGTTTGTGTAAAACTCATTTGAAAATATTATCCAGTACAACCCTGTAAAGTAGTCCCTCATAAATTTCTTTAATCCTCTTATGGAATACCTTGCTGAGAAACACTAATGGAATCAATCGCCAGGGAAATTTGAACAAGCTATACTCGGACGGAATAGTAACATGTTCAGTGCAAAGTTGATGTTTGAAATTCACTGAGCACAGAGTTGTTCTGCAATTTTACTATTGTTTTATGTTTTCTAGGACAGTAACTAACAACAAATAATGTTTAAATGTCTGTGATAACAGATGATATTTACAAGCATTTTAGTAGAATACAATTCTTTTTCAAAATAAATTTGTTGCTCTGAAAAGAGCCGGTTGAGTATGGTTAAATTAAATAGCAACGTGTGATACTTTCCTTAAATAATTCTAACTCCTAAACAATCGGTGTTGTTTGTTTTGCAAAAATAAAAACGTGGCCATTCCGGACCCGATATATTATAGAAATAATTGTCTGTTCTTCATGTGATTATTGTTTGTAAAATAAAAGTACTGGATATTTTCTTAAAGCATATAATGTATTCCGTATGCTCCATTACAATGTATTCTTAATTAAATCTGTGTAATTATAATTCAAATACATAAAAACACAACTCTACTTACAAATATCCAAACTCTCAAAAATAATTATGAATTAAAAACTAGACCAGTGGGCGGGGCTTAGCAGTATCGGTAGCTATGCTAGTACGTTTTAGCCAATGACAGCGCTGGAAACTTCAGTTAGTCATATCCACTTTACACATACGGGAGTATGGGAACACTATGCCAGGTGGTGTATATACGTATCTATTAAAAATTTTAAGTTGTACAACTAGGATAAATGCAATGAATGCTTAATGTTTTTATGAAATTTTAGGTATTCTAGCTACAGTTTCTTTATTAATTTGATATTTGTTAACAAAAACAATTTAATATTACTGTTTTTCACTTGAATTTCTCGTAATGTAAAACAATCACGTAGGCTCGTGGAACTTATCGGACGGCATAGTAACATACAGTGTGTTTCAAAATTTAGTAGAACGGCTCTATTAGACCCTCGTCGCAGGTATAACCGCAAAAGGATTAAAGAAAATTTATGGCTGCAAAAATGTCATATTTGTCAGGGTTGGAATTAATTTGATTTTGAATTTGTGTTCTCAATAACGAAATTTGTTGCTTATTAATATGATAAACAGTTGTAATTTTCATTTTCATCACCACCCCATGGTCTCCACATTTTAATAGATTTCTTAATGCCGTTCACTCCACAAATAATATTTGTGTGCAACAGAATTCGGACTAGTTTTTGACTCTTTATATATGGTTTCCAAATAAGATTATCTAACGGTTTTCTTCTAATGTGTAATTACTCTATACTGAAAACTCAAAGTTAATTACATTTAACTTTGTTTTCGAAGAATTCGGAGATTTCCTCTGTATATAAATATTTAAGCTGAGTTCAAAATTTAATTTAATCCGGCTCTTTTCTTTCGGTGCACGGACCGCCTGCTGTCTTGGGGTTCGCCCTGCAATTAGTAAGTCGAAATGGTTCTACTAAATTTTGAAACACACTATACAATAAAATATTGTGGACCAAAAAATGCCGTTTAAAATTTAAGTTAATATTTAATAAGGTTACAACACAACCTTAATTCTGAATAAGTGTGAGAACCTTCTGAATTCTCTAAAATAATGTTGTGTATGTACACTGATAAAAATGTTTTCTTGGGACAAACAGATTCATCTTAAATAAAGACAAAATTGATTTGAATAGTGCCAATCTGATTTAGTTTTCATTGAAAGCTTTTGCAGGTTTAATAAATATTCTTGTATGAAAATTAAAGTATTTAACTGCGACTCATTATGGCGACGAAGTAGTTTGAATAGGAGTAGTTTTAATTTAAAATGTTATCGTTTTTAATAAAAACGTTTAAAATTAAAATGGCGTCTTTTTCATTATTTTTAAAAACAGAATTTAAAATATATTCATTTTCTTTCAATGCAGAAAAAAGAAAATAAATAAAATTTATATTCAGAATTAATATTTTTTTTTTAATTGAACCTAACCATTTTGTAAGATATAAAATTTTCTTCAACGAATGCATACAAAAAAAATGAAAATTTTCCTGAAACAAGGAGTTATTTTTATGAGTGTATATACAATAAAATTGACTAAATATTTATATGTGTTATTGAATTCAAAACTAAAAATTTTAATATAGTATTATCATGAATCTAATTCTAATTTCTAGTGAAGTAAAATAAAATTTGTTTAAATAAATCTTCTACATTATATTAATATATTTTTGCGTTGAATAAAAAAGGATTTTATACTATATTATGTTGAGTGTTTTAGCATCATATTTACAAGCATGTCGGATTACAATTCTCTTTCATAATAAATTGGGGGCTCTGAAAAGAGCCGGTTGAGTATGATCAAGTTGATTAGTAACGTGTGGTACTTTCCCTAACTGATTCTACCCCCAAACAACCGATGTTGTTTGTTTTGCAAAAATAAGAACGTGTCCATTCCGGACCCGATGGGTTACGCCTAATTACGCGAATACAGCCGAAGGACTGAGCGCCTAGCCTGCCGCACCCAGGTACGATGTACCTGCCACCGACTGAAGACCTCATCCCCCGGTTGAACTGTATATTCCCGACAGGACGTCCTTACCCGTACTGGTTCCGTCTGTCCCTGTCGTTTAGGGAGGGGGTGTCAGCAGAGGGGTAAAACCTGTGTACCGATCCATCGTAGACCCTCAAACGTATGAGGACATTCGCGAAGAAGTTAAATTAATAGGTGCATACGTTTGTTTTTAAAGCCAAAATAATTTCTTCTCTTATGCCCCAGTACCACATGTCACTAAACAACGTTGAGTCCAGTGTTGCCAGATGAAATTTTAAATATTCAGTAGGCATTTCTTATAAATTTCAGGAGATGAATGAAAAAATCAGTAGATTTATAATGTATATTTTTAACTAGCATAAATATAATTTCTTTTATTAAAAATTTTGCAAAAATAATTATCAGGCTACAATCCTATATAGTTTATCTTTAAATCAATAATTTTACGGTAAATTTGACATATAAATACGTCACTGCCGAGAACCGCGAACTATGCAATAGTAGGTCGACTGTCAAAGTCAACAATAAAAATCCTTAAAAGAAAACTGATAATTAACTAGTATAAGAAAACAATGTCTAAAAGTTTACGTACGTATAGTTTAATTGAGTGTATAATTCTTTGAAATTAAATTCAGGAGATTCAATAACATTTCAGTAGATCAGCAGCTTTCAAACAATTTCAGTAGATCTCCTGATTTTTCAGGAGATCTGGCAACATTGGTTGAGTCAACTAACCAGAACGAGACCACGTCGTGCTCTGCTTTATATACACTTCCAGGAACCCGCGATCAGCGAGCCGCGATCTCATTCGCTGAGCCGAGTCCCCCACCACTTTCCCTATACCTGTAATGTTAAACAATCTCATGCTTTTTCAAATATACATTTTATTATTTTTATAAATAAAAATGTTGAATGATGCATAGTTTTATTGATTCCTATGTTATTAAATTAATGAAATTAATTTGTAATAATTAATATGACGAAAAATATTGTATCACATAGACCCAAGCAAGTAATTCGAACGGAATAGCTGCATATTTGTTACGAAGGCAATGCTTTTGAATTGCACTCAAATTTATACAATGATTTCAATATTATTACATCATTTCTTGTAATGTGCTATAATAAAATGTTAAATTACATATTTTATATTATATTTATTGTAATTAAACATATAGTTTACAATTTAATTGGGGCATTTTAGCATTGTTATGTATAAAATTCTCCTTTTAAATAATTTTACAGGCTCTGAAAAGAGCCGATAGTGTATGTTAATGTTGACACATAATTTATTCATTATTAATAACAATAAATAATTTAGCTGTTACACCTAACACTAAAATTTAATCAATTCTATTTTGAACTCTACTTTTCAGCTAGCCTTCTGACAGTAAGTGCAAGTTAACGAACGGCATAGTAACATGCTGTAAACAAAGTCAATGCTATTTAAATTTTTGCTGTTATATCGAACTTTGTTACAATTCCTGGGACAATTAATTAAAAATAATACTTAAATAAGTTATTTATACTTTATTATATCTTTATTTATCGTAAATTACAGCTGGTACAATAGTTTTAATTGTTTACGAGCCCAGAATCATATCATTTGGCCTCATTATAACATTTAGAATAAATTGTTATTTGTTCTGATTTTACAAAGGGAAAATAAACTCAATTTATTTGTAACTTAAATTCTGTTATTTTTAAGAATATTTTCAGGTTATATAGCAACTGAAAAAAATAACAAATTTACAATAATCACTATCATAAAGAGTTCATTTGGTCCAAAGTTATTGGTTTTATACTGTTTTCAAATCTGACAACTAAATATAGAAAAATGTTTCAAATAAAGATTGTAGGTAATATTATTCTACATCTTTTTGATTCTGATGAAACTTAATCTATCTCATTTATTTACTAAGATATGCCCCAAAACACTGATAGGCCTTCAAATAATTTACCACTTACTGTTGATGAATTGTTCCCAAAATCTAATAAACATGATACCTCCCTTACATTATATTATATATGTATGTGCGGGAAGTATAAATGATATAATTTAATATGTTAAATTTGTATTTAGCAGCGTAGTTCCTGTTTTTGTCACTAGAGCTTCGAATCAATAACTACAGATGTCTCGAGTTGTGCTGCATTATTTCTTCACGATTTGCAGGTGGTTTTTACAGTTAAGCTCAAACATACGCGTCGAAGAACGAATCCTTTATTTTACTTTAAAAACAGCAAATTCTGTATTCTTTATTTATTTTTATATTCTTTATGGTCCAACAACATCCGTCAATATTTTATGGATTTTTTTACAGTGACCTGTACATTGCAATGTCAGATGAAATACATATTTTCGTTGGGTTCGTTCACTTCCATAAAATTTGTTTTGCAAATTCAAATTTGAATAAATTATTTCTTACAATTATTCTCATCGAAAAACAAAACAATTATTACGGTAAGGTCTTTGAACATTCTAGTATTTATATATGTGAATGGAAAGGATAGCTAAAACATTAAACTATAAAAAAAATATTTGTTGAAGTCTAGTTCGTGAACAATTCAGAATTTTGATACTGTATTTCATATGGAGTAAATAGCTCCGTGGTAACGTGTCGGACTGTGGATCGTGAGATCCTCAGTTCGAATCTCACTGCCGACAGTTACAAATTTAAATTTACCCCTGTGGTTCCCCCTCCACTAACATCTTTGGGGGCTATGATTTGACGGCTGGTAACCGCACTTCATACGAAAAAATATATCACTTACCGAGATCTGCGTAAGCAGAGTGCCACACCCGTAATGGGTAAAAGGCGTGATGATATATTTATTTATTTATTTAGTATTTCTCATTCTCATGAACAACTACAGTAATAAAAATAATTCGTATATTTATAAATATGATCATATATAACATACTAAGTTTATTTTCAATTTGAACTTACACTTTTTGAGAAACAAATAAAAATATACCAATAAAAAACAGTTTTTGGTACATTTTTATTTGTTTCTCAAAAACTATAAAATCAATATATCAAAAGTAAAATAATTTTAGTTTGTTATAGACGATCATATTTATAAATATACGAATTATTTTCATTACTGTAGTCGTTCATAGGAATGTGTAGCATATATTTTACTACTTTGAAAATTATGTTCATGTAAAATTTGTAAACAAAATTAGCATTTTAAAATTTATTACAAAATTTTGGACTTTTATCTACAAATTTAGGTATAAAACATTATATGTTTCATTTATTATAATACTGATATATTATTTCAAAAAGGTTATGTTCATTTGAGCTATCTTCAGCCCGTATGGTTTTTCTTAATGGTTTATTAATTGTTTTGATTATCCGAAAAGCATTAAAAATTAACAAATAATGTATTAAACATGATAATGTTTTAATAACTAAAATATTTATTGAACATTCTAAGAATAATGTAACACTATTACTAACAAGAACAGACATGCATGTTATATGTTGTTTATGCAGCACGATTTGTGGCATGTATAAAACGCACATTCTATCAAAAAAATTAATAATGATCCACCTAAACCTAAGCAGAGAACTATAAAAGCGCCACTAAGTTGTTCTACAGTAAATTTCTCAGGTTCCGTATCATCTGTACCTGGATTAAAGACCGTAGCATCATTAAGCCATTTTGAGGTATATCCAGCAGAAATCATATTTAGGAGAAACAAATTATAATGCTCTAAAAGCGGGTAGCCTTTTCTGAAAAACATTGCAATTGGATTACCAAATTCTTCACCTTTACACATGTACATAGCTGGCTTTCCTGATGGGTAGGTGTAATTTCGTGGCATTAGGTAAAGGGTAGCAGGGCGGTTACCTAGAAATGCACCATTTTCGTGGTATTTTGATGCTACAGCAGCGTGTTCTAATGTTGACACAATATAACCTTTCTGTACAATATCTTTATCTACAGGTCTACCTGAATTATTTAACCTCATAGAAAAATCACTTTTAAAATATATCTTTACTTTGGAGTCCACTAATTCACGAGAATTTTGTATTTGGTGTTCGTATACTGGTGTTAGTAATATACTAAGCAACTGAGATTGATATAAAGTTGCTAATAACAATGCAAAAAATACCCAGCTTATTACTAAAAGCCTCATCGTGAAAGAAAACGGTAAATCTATTCCTCCTTGTAGAAAAGAATACCAGCATTTTAAAATGCAGACAGTAACCTCTTCAAATGCTGGTTTATCTTGCGTAAATCGGCCGAATACATACCAAATTAAAATGTTGCAAATAATAACGACAAGAATTGAAAACCAGAGAAATTTGTTGAAGATTAAAATTAAACTCTTCCATTGTGCACCCAGTTTAGCAGCTGGTACCACCCATGAAAAATGAACGTGGTGGTAAAACAAACTAACATCCATGTCGATAAAGTAGCTCACGTTCGGAAATAAAGATCCTAGGGAAATGTCAGAAATGTTTTCAAAGATATACCGTAAGGAGCCGCCATATTTCCCATTGGTGTAATGTGCAAAGGCACCAGCTTCGCCAATTGTATTTCTTGTCATATTGTATCGTTTTATAAATGCGTTAAGTATGGTTAAATCAAATCCAGCTTGAAGAGCGCTTTCGTTCAAAACTTTCGGGTCTATTACAAACGGTGGATACAGATTTACAAAAGCTCTAATTGTACAACCGTTCATATTTCGAGGTATTTTATCAGGAAAACTTTCAGATATATTTCCACACTGTCCCAAGTTTGCTACCTGTATATTCTCTCCACAATTTGACTCAATATTATAGGGATAATAAGTGAAAACATTTAAAGAATCAACTACAACATCGATATTAATAATATAGCGTTTCCAAGACTGTTGAAATATATTTAAAATAACGTTCAAATCTTCTGTACCAAAATAGCCGACTAGATACTTTCCTCCAGCATTCCAACTTGCTGTTCCATACATTTTCTTCAAAAAATACTCGTATTCTTCTAAAGAAGATACCAGTAAAATGTGAGTGAAAAACTTTTGGGGCATCATCGTAAACTTGCCTTCTTCGCCGTTGAAATTTACGACTTTCAAAATAGGGTTTGTATATTTTGTTAGACTTATTAGCTCATCTGCGATGGTTTTAGTACTTGGAAAGTGTTGAATCAAATAGTTTAACTCGAAAGAAGATACGTGAAGATCAAACAAACATTTTATTTGTTCGTTTATTGTTGTTTCTGGTGGTTGAAGATAACTGTGCACGATTTGAAATATACTCAATGTTATTATTAATTGTTCTTTCATTGTGATTCAATATAAACTGACACATTTTTTCACTAGAATCAGTATTTTGTAATAATTTTGTTTTTGTTTTTTTATTAATATATGTTTACAATTCCTTAGGGACTTGAAACAATTCAGTTAAGTAAATAATAGCATTACTTACCTATATTAGTTTTTGGTAATAATTTGTTTTTGATCGCCATAGTGATACGAAATAATAAACTCAATTATTGGAATCTAATGAATATATTTTAACATTTGTTCTAGTTTTACTTATAATGAGTAAAAAGGCTTTCGAGTTACTATATTAAATGTATTTATTATTAATTTTCCCTGTTTTATGAAAAAAATAAAACTATGTTTATCTAGGTTTACAAACAATAATTATGTATTAATAATTTACATTATTTACGCAACGTTGAAAATAATTTTTTATTGTGAATGCAGGATATTGTAACAAATTAAATATATTTGTTGTTTTAAATATCAAATTCTATTGGTTCTCTCTGAATAATACTTTGAAATTATCATAAATATATTGTAAAATACATAGTTGAACATTATTTTTGTTTAGCTTTACTAATAATTGTTAAGAATATTAAAATTATACCGAGATATAACTTTGCACGAAGTATTGTTCTATTCCGTCCGGGTAGCAGCAAAGGTCCATTTTTGTATTGAAAACGTCAAATTTTATTGAAATATGAGGCACTCGATGCTGATTATTTTACGATTCCGAGTTAAATACTGACATTTTACTTATGTTATGTATTCATTTTTTTCTGAACCATTGTTAATAATAAAAATTAATTAAAATTTGAAAATAATTTTCTATATGTATCAAATAGCGCGTTTCTCTCATTTCTAAGGTAACAGAACTTTTAAACACGTTTTTGTGTTTACGTTTCTGAGGTTAAAGAACGTTAAACGTCTTCGTATTTTAGGGGCGAAAATAGTACTTTGCGGTTTCAGAAAAATAGTTATTTATGTATCAAAGCACTGAAGTTCAATTTTTTATCTCGAATATGGAATTTAGTTGCCAAGGCCCGTAAATAAAGCATGTGAGTGATAAAAAGGAACTTCAATGCCGAGGTACATATTAAGTTTTATTTGAAATCTAAAATTCGAAAAAACTGTAAAAAAATTACAATATAGGTTAAGTTTATACATCTGTCAGCTGTCAATTGAAACTGACAATCAGTGTTGCCAAAATCGAGAAGTGAAGTTATCGTAAATAACACTCAAATTATATGTTTTGACCTCAAATTCGTCATCGGAATTACTTAGTTAATTCTTCTTTCAATTTTGTTTCATGTTACGTCCAAATTTACTATAGTACGTCAATATATCTGCCAAAATTATCCTAATTGTACAATAATTATTTAACGGTTGCCAACACTGGGTTGCTCAAAATCGTCGTATAATGGGTTGCTTTAGTAACGATTTCTGAGCTTTTAATGACGATTTTTGAACACTTTAGTGCCGATTTCAAATAATAGTTATTTACTTTACAAGTGGGCAAAGTAAGGAATTACCCACGAGAGAAATCTTAGCTCACGAAGCCGAAGGCTGAGTGAGATAATTTTATCGAGTGGGTAATTCCACTTTGCCCACGTGTGAAGTATAACGTTTTATCCAACACTTCTTAATAAATGAAAAATTTATTAAAGAAATATTATTTGACAGTGACATATGCTTTAAATTTTTAAATTAAAATGTCAATCGAAGTAGTTACCAAGGTGTTGTGGTAATTACTATTGTTATAAATAAAAAAATACTCACTAGTGGCTTTCCTCAAAATTATACCCACTAGTGGATAATCTGTTACTTTGCTTGTTTAAAATCGCCATAGTAATATAGCATTTATTGAGAGGTGTTGGATAAAATATGTTATTTGCAATTTATTTGTATGTTCCTTATTAAATGTAATATAACGGTATAAAGGTGCCAATATCGGTTAGAATACAATCATTTTATTTAGGATTATAATATGTCTTATTACATTTATAATATAAATATTCTAAAAGTAAAATTAAAACTGAACAACAGTGTCCTAAACAGAGGACAAAAAATGCTCCGCTGAGCTGGTTGACTGAAAATTTCTTCGGTTCTGATTCATCGTTTGTTCTTGGGATGTAGAAGGTTGCATCTTTTAGCCATTTGGACACTAACCCTCCGTCTAGCATATACTGCAACCACCTAAAAAAATACTACTTTATCTAAAACATACTTAGTATTTTAATAAATCTACTTGTTATAGAGTCCTACTAATGGATATCCTTTTCTAAAATACATCGTAATGGGATTACCAAATTCATCGTCTTTGCACATGTACATCATTTGCTTTCCAGTTGGTAGACTATAATTCCTCGGCATGAAATATAAAGTAGTTAATTTATTACCTAAAAAACTGGCATCATCGGAATACTTAGAAGAAATGTTTGCTAAATCGTCATAAGCAATTAAAATAGACTTTTTGAAAAGCTGCTTATCTACAAGTCTAGCAGAGTTATTAAGCCGAACATAAAAGCTATTAGGAACATAAACATTTATTTTCGATTCAACTAGTTCTTTTGCATTTGATATTTGGTGTTCATAAACTGGAGTTAGAAGAATGCTCAACAATTGGGACTGATACAATGTAGCCAATAGAAGCGCGAAGAATACCCAGAAGATCACCAGGATCCTCATGGTAAAGGAATAGGGTAGTCCTATACCTCCTTGTAGGAAGGAGTACCAACATTTCAACATACAAACCGAAAACTCTTTGAAGAATTTTTGGTCTGTTGTATGCATCCCAAAAACAAACCAAATTAAAATGTTACAAGCTAAAATAATAGTTATAACCCCCCACAAAAGTGGGTTAAATATTAAGATAAGACTTTTCCATTGTTCGCCTAGCTTGGCCGAAGGCACTACCCAATTGAAATGAGCGTAGTGGTACAACAAACTAACATCAAAGTCGATGAAGAATGACACGTTTGGGTATAGGGTACCAAATGCTATATCTGATAGGTTTTCTGAAATATATTTGAGGGACCCCCCATACTTTCCATTGGTGTAGTGGGCGAAAGCACCTGGGGTACCAAAAGTCGTACTAGTCATATTATATTTATGTACAAAAGCATTCAAAATCGTTAAATCAAATCCTGCTAAAGCTGCATTTTCTGAAGTTGTATTAGGGTTTAGAACAAACGGTGGATATACGTTCATCATAGCTCTAATAGTACAACCGTTCAAATCACCCGGAATCTTTTTAGGGAAGCTTCCAGAAATATCCTTGCAGTATCCCAAGCTTTCTTTCTGGATGTTCCTCCCACAATTCGACCTAATATCATAAGGGTAATAAGTGAATACTTCCAATGTTTCAACCACAACAGCAATGTTGATAACGTAACAAGACCAGGACGACCGAAAAATATCTAAGATACTTTCTTCATCTTCTTTTCCAAAATACCCAACTAGATACCTTCCTCCAGCATTCCAAATTGCTGATCCGTACAGTTTCTTCAAAAAGTATTGAAATTCCTTCAAAGAAGACACCAGTACAATGTGAATGAAGAACTTCTGGGGCATGCTGATGAACTGGTCTTCTTTACCGTTAAAATTTATTATTTGTGTGGTCATGTTTAATCTTAAAGATTGCTGTAGCCATAGAAGATCTCCAACATTTTGTTTTGTACTTGGAAAGTGTTGTATTAAAAAGTTGGAGTCCAAAGACGATTGGTGAAGATCTAATATACATTTGATTTGGGGGTTATAGGTCGTTTCTTCTACCAAAAACATGCTGTAAACTATTTCAGCAATTGTTGGTATTAGTAACAGTTTTATAAACATTTTATGTTGAAGGTTTGAAAGAAAATTAATGAAAGTTTTGTTGGTAATTCTAGATATATCAAAAAATGTAATAATCAAGTAGTTAACTATAATGATTGACAGAAAGAATTATCATATTGTAAGTAAATATTTGGATCAGTTTTTTTCATGTGTAATTAAGGATATTGAATTGAATTAATTTAATGTACTGTGATATATTATTCTACGGAAAACAAATAAATTATTTGTGTAGACGTATTTTATTTTCTTGTAAGTATCTGATAAGGAAACTACAAAATATATTCAATTTTATAGTAATGTGTTAATAATTAAAGTGTGTATTATTTTTCAACAAATAACTAATTATTCTAAGCAACTATTTACATATATGTGACAGAATCATTAATTATACTAAATATATAGGAACTTAGATCATTTATAGTACATGAAAAATAAAATATATTAGTATATTATTATATATTATTATTTTTAATTTTCATTAATGATATCTCGACTGTTATCAATAACAAGAACTTGCTATTTGCGGATGATTTGAAATTATATTGCTCTATTAAAAGTATTAATGATTGCATTTCACTACAAGAAGATCTAAATAACTTAAATATCTGGTGTAACGATAATAAAATTTCTTTAAATATTACTAAATGCAAATCTATGACTTTTACTAGAAAACACTTTCCAATAAATCACACATACACACTATCTGGTTTAATCCTAGAAAAACTAAACACATGTGTTGATCTCGGTGTTACATTCGATCCAAAATTTAGATTTCATTTTCAGATTGATAAAGTTACTTCCTCATCACACAAGATGTTAGGTTTCATTATTAGAAACACTCGTTCATTCAGAGACATTAATGCAATCTTTGCTCTTTAATTTTCATTGGTTAGATCAAAATTGGAATATTGCGCCATTATCTGGGATCCTTATTATAACTCTTATACACAGCAAATCGAACATGTTCAACGAAAATTTTTAAAATTTATTTAATAAAAGTCGAAGGACACTATCCTGTACAAAATTTTTCCCACGATGTACTTCTGGACATGTTTAATTTCACTAGCCTATCTGATAGAAGGAAAACTGCTTGTTTAATTTATTTGTATAAATTAATTAACAATATGGTGGATGATGCTGAAACTCTTAGTCGTATTGGATTTCATGTTGCTTCTTTTAATACTCGAAATCGTCTCACATTTTATTTACCTACACCTCGAACTAATATTACACATTCGGATCCATTATTTTCTATGTGCAATCTTTATAATCTAGTTCAAAGTAATGTTGATATTTTTAGTAATTCACTTCCAGATTTAAAAGAGGAGTTAGTGATTTTCTGAAAGATTGAGTATTTTTTTTGAGCTTTTCTTGCTTATTGTTTTTCTAACACATGTTTTCATAAGAAATTTTCACTGTTTTTGCTTTTTTTTCTTTATATTATCAGTTATTAATATTTTCAGATTTAATGTTATTTGCAGTTGTCTGCATCCGAGATGTATATACTTATATTAAGTTGAGCTTATACTATTCTTTTTACTAATCCTGTAATTGGGCTTTTTGCCTGTTGGGTTATTATTACATAAATAAATAAATAAATAAATAAATAAGGAATGAGGGATTATGATAGTCATTATTCATGAAGATGAAGTTTGCATCACGAGGCGTAGGCGAGTAATGAAAATTATCCAAGTGAATAATGACCATAATCCTGAATATAATACTATACTTTTTACACTCCTGTAAATTCGGAAATAGCGTTTAGCAAATTATCGAAATTGGTTGAAACACACGTTGAAAAAACATCAAAATACACAATGACAACTAACTACATGTCAATTGTCAGACTGCCGTTGCTTAGTGATCCACATCACGTCTATAAAATAAACATGAATTATGGATTTCTGGCTCTGTGATTGGTCGAGAAGAGTGAATTATGAATCATAATTCAATGTCGCGAATTATAGGTAGCATAATTCATCGAAAAATTGAAATAATGTGGATATATGTATAATACAGGAGTAGAACAAAATTATTATACTTCTATAAGTATTAGGAATATATTTAATATTATTTTAATTAACCACACTTTATGCGCAAAAAAATGTCTCTTACCAAGATCAGCGCATACAGAGTGCCACACCAAAAATGAGTAAAAGGCGTTATGATTTATTTATTTAAATAGATGCTTCAACTGTGTTGTATTGTTGTTAAAAATCTGATGTGGGTAACATATAACCTCCCGAAATTTTAATAAACACTATAAAATGAAGATAAATTTAAACGAATAAATAAATAAAAAATATTTTTCTCCCGGGTTTCGAACCCTAGCTGTCCAGTTGAATTTCCGTTTAGTTAAAAGAAATGTTAAGATATCTATGGATACGGGTTCAAATCTCGGAACTATTTTATTTTTTATTTTTTGTTTTAAACTAAAAAACACGTTTATAGTAAATAGTTATAAAAAATTTTATGTGGTCAATACATAACCTCCTGATAACAGAAATAATTTAATTAAAATAACAATTTTAAACGGTAGAAAATATAGAAAAAAGTTTCAAACAAAAATAGTAACTAATACTATTCTGCATCGTTTTTCAAATAATAAAATTGACTCAAAGTCAATTATTAATTAATACATGTACCAAAAACCTGATAAGCCTTCAAGTAAACTACCTACTACTTTCGTTTGACGAATTACTACCAAAACCTATGTGTTTATTCATTTAAAACTCACTACCCAATTTTTTGACCAAAAACAATACCTCCCTTACCTAGAGGTAGGCGAGAGGTAAAACTATGTAATTTGATAATGATACCATTAAACACAGACGACAACATGAATGTAGTGACATCATATTCTGTCCTATATTTAAGGAAGCAAATAGATAAATAAACAATCCTTTTGATCAATTTATTTAATTTTCAATTTGTAAAAGTCATTATATCGTAATATATATAATCCATTTTAGTGCTAGGCAAATTTTATAACAAACTAAACAATAAGTAATGTTTATATACGTTGTAAACATCCAGTGAAAATTTCACCAATAAAAACAAGCAAAGCCCCAATTAATCCCAACAACAAAACAAAGAAAGCTCCAATCAAATGCCCCAAACTTATACTTTGTGTTTTGCTATTTGTCTCACTTCCTTTCTGAAACATTTCTTCATCCTTCATCCATTTCTCAAAGAGTCCCGCTTCCACACAACGGACTATAACACTATTCACCCTCTCCAGAAGAGGAAAACCTTTCCTGGCCATCATACTAATCGGGTTCCCGAATAAAGTCTCTGGGAACTGGAACATGGCGGGAGATCCTGAGGGAAAACTGTAGTTTCGGGATAGGAGATACTTGAAAGTTCCTCTGTTGTTTATAAACGCCAAATTTTTGTGATGGGTCATTCGAATTTTCCGTACTCAAGTTGGGTAACAACCAGGGCCTTTTTAGACAATACTTGATCTGCAGGTCTATTGGAATGGGTCAATCTTGTAGAATAGTCCGGTATTACAAATATTTTCAAATTGGATTGAGATAGTTCATCAGTACTTTCGATTTGGTGTTCAAAAATTGGTTATGTTAAAATACTAACTAACTGAGATTGATAAACAGATGCTATAAGCAATGTACAAAACACCCATAGGATAAACACCATACGTAAAACTATATTCCTTGGTTGTCTGATACTAGTCTGAAGCAATATACACCAGCAAAATATCAAAGAATAACTCAAATCTTTGAAAGAATCGAAGATCCATCTCATGACAACATTAACAAGTAAACTAAGGATAATTGCAATCCACAGATATTGGTTGAAAATTAAAATAATGCTAGACCATTGTTTACCAAGTAATGCAATAGGTACAATCCAAGAAAACTCAATATAGTGATAAAATACGCTTGCCTCAATGTCTTGGAAATAAGTTACATTTGGAAACACCTGTCCAATAGCTAAATCATAACTATTATTTGCAATAAATCTAAAAACACCTGAATACGTTCCATTGGGGAGTTTACTTCCGGTATATCCTTCCGATATCCCTTTGATATCCTTCGACATGTTTAAATACTTAACAATATTGTTAATCAAGCTTATTTCGCAGCCTCCTTTGGTATCTGACGTTTCATAAGGGTTCAAAACCAAGGGTGGGTAAATGTTTGCAATTATTTTCAGAGGGCATTTATGAAGATTATTGGGAATTTTTTTCGGGAAAATATCCCCAATGAAATCGTGACAGTTTCCTAGTAATGTTACCGATATTTTCTCTCCACAATTTAAGCCATTGTACGGGAAATATGTATAAATATATATTTGGTTTTCGTTTGAAAGAATTACCAGTACATTTGCTATGAAATATTTGGACCATAACTCTTGGAATAGCTCGATGATAGAATCTTCTTGAAGAAATATAAATATATATTTCCCTCGCGGATTCCAAAATGAGGTCTTGGATAATTTCCTGAGTATCTTTTGAAGTTCCTCAACGTTTTGAATAAAGATTAAATGAACCTCTTGCTTATTCCGATTATTTAATGGTAAATTATAATTAAGTAATGTATAAGATTGAGGGATATTTTGAAGGATCGACATGAGGAAATATGTTGAGTCCTTTGAATAAATTATTATAACATTTGAGGAATTTACCGATGAGAGTAACTTGGAAATGCAACTTGCAACTTGAGACATTTTTTCTGTTCTTATCGAAAATATATTTGAGCTTGTAGTTGAGTGAATTATTAATAAAAGTATTAGCAAAAAATTCATGATATTACAATTTTATAAAGTGCTTCGTGTATTTAACACTGCACTAACGACATAGAAATTAAACTTCTTGTGAGAATTATCGAAAATACCTGTAATTTATTGTCTGTCTTAAGCTGATAATGATGTCATTGAGTTCACACGTCTACCATATGTCATTAGTGTATTATATCTAAGGGGAAACGATTCATTTTGTTAATGTTTCGAACTGTCAGAATATATTTTAAAATATATACTACCGTTGGTTAGTAATTGTACTGGAGTAAGTAAAGAATTGTTTCTGTAATTATTAAATTAATCATTTTTCAGATTTCTATTATTCTAATTATGAAAATATTCTGCATAACTTTTTTAGCAATTGTTGCTCAATTTGATGTGTTGAATACGTCCAAAATAATAAGCTGTACCTCAAAGCTATTGTCTTCGGAATTATCCACAAATTTAATAATAATCTACTCTTCAAACTCAAATAATTTCATTACTAACTTCACGCAAAATATTCCTCAATCATACACATTACTTAACTACAATTTACCATTTAATAATTTGTATAAATATGAGAATCATATAATCCTTATTCAAAACGTCAAGGAACTCAAACAGATCCTGAAGAAAATATACAAAACTGCATTTTGGAATCCACAAGGGAAATATATAATCATAGTGCTTCAAGAAATTTCTATCCAAGAAATATTTGAAGAAACATGGACCCAATACTTTATAGTAAATCTACTAGTGGTTCTTTCAAAAGAAGATCAAATACATATCTATACATATTTCCCGTACAGCGGCACCAACTGCGGGCAGGAAATAGTCCCAACATTACTAGGAAACTGTTTGGAATTCCACGGACAACTGTTCCCCGACAAAATACCTAGAAACCTCCACGGTTGTCCATTGAAAATAATAGCCAACAAATACCCACCCTTAGTATTAAACCCTTACGAAATGTCAGACACCAAAGGGGGATGTGAAATTAGCCTGATCAATAATGTTGTTAAGTATTTAAACTTGACGAAGAATATAAAAGGAATTTCCAATGGGTTTGGTAATAAGTTACCCAATGGTACATATACTGGAATATTTCAATATGTTGCAGACAATAGCTTCGATTTAGCTCTTGGGCAATTGTTCCCAAATGTTTCGTATTTTGTAGATGTTCAGCCTAGTGTATTCTATCATTATGTAGAGTTTTCCTGGATTGTACCTATTGCAATACCTGGTAAACAATGGTCCAGTATATTATTAATCTTCAACAAATATCTATGGATTGCAATTGTCCTTAGTTTACTTGTCAATATCATCACAAGATGGATGTGCGATTCTTTCAAAGATTTGAGTTATTCTTTTATATTTTGTTGGGGTATCCTACTTCAAACCAGCATTAGACAACCCCAAAATAAAGTCTTAAGTTTGTTGTTTATCCTATGGGTGTTTAGTACATTGCTAATTGCATCTGTTTATCAATCTCAGCTAGTTAGCGTTTTAACCCAACCAATTTTTGAGCATCAAATTAAAAACACTGATGAACTATCTAAATCAGATTTGCAAATAGCTGTCATACCGGATTTCTGGACTAGATTGGCGCATTCCAACAGACTTGCCGATCAAGTATTGTCTCAAAAAGCTGTAGTTGTATCTCAGATAGAACATGGAAATATCCGAAGTACCTACCATAAAAATCTGGCTTTTATAAACAACAGAGGAACTTTCAAGTATCTCCTATCCCGAAACTATAGTTTTCCCTCAGGATTTCCCGCCATGTTCCAGTTCCCAGAAACTTTATTCGGGAACCCGATTAGTATGATGGCCAGAAAAGGTTTTCCTCTTCTGGAGAGAGTGAATAATGTTATAGTTCGTTGTGTAGAAGCGGGATTATTTGCAAAATGGATAAAGGATGAAGAAATGCTTCAAAGAGGAAGTGAGACCAATAGCGAAATACAAATTATTAGTTTGGGCCATTTGATTGGGGCTTTCTTTGTTTTATTGTTGGGATTTAGTGGGGCTTTTATTGTTTTTATTGGTGAAATTTTAATTGGGTGTTTACAACGCAAATAAATAATTTATTCTTATATTTGTTTTGGTATTATTCTAGCACTAAAATATGTATATAGTCTTGCACGAATTGAAAATTAAAATAATGCTAGACCATTGTTTGTTGTGGAATTATTCTAACACTAAAATATGTATTTGACCGAAGGCATCATAGGCCGTCTAACGCCCGTGATGCGTGCAACGTTTAATATATTATTTTATCCAACACCTCTCAATAAATGCTCTATATCTATGGCGATTTTAAACAAGCAAAGGAACAGATTACCAACTAGTGGGTATAATTTTGAGGAAAGTCACTAGTGAGTATTTTTTAATTTATAACAATAATAATAACAACACACAATACCTTGGTAACTATTTCGATTGACATTTTAATTAAAAAATTTAAAGCATATGTCACTGTCAAATAATGTTTTTAAATAAATTTTCCATTTATTAAGAGATGTTGGATAAAACGTTATACTTCACACGTGGACAAAGTGGAATTACCCACTCGATAAAATTATCTCACTCAGCCCTCGGCTTCGTTTGCTAAAATTTCTCTCGTGGGTAATTCCTTACGTTGCCCACTTGTAAAGTAAATAACTGTCATAAAAGATTTCCCTCCCGACGGGAGAGAAAGTGCACAAATCTCCCTTTGATATGAAAGTGGTTGTTTCTTTTAAGATTTTGGTATCATAGAAACCAAGCTTTTCTCCCGGTCGAGAAAAATATAAATTTTTAATAAATATCACATTTGTTTTGTTATTTAATGGCACTGATGATTTAATCAAAAATACCTAAAGTATTTCCGTCATTTTTCCCGTACCAGACTGAGAAAAATTATGTATATTAGTATAGAAAAATGAAGATATTTTTTCTCTACAATAAACTATTTATCTTTCTTGATGTAAAATTTCAAAAAAGCATTCAAAACGCAACAGTGTTTTATTCGATTTACTACTCTGTTTATAGTCTTGTACGAAATGAAAATTTAATAAATCGGCCAATTTATCCATGGTATATTATTTATGTATTACTTCCCATACATATATGTAACAAAGCATAAAATAAAATCACGTTTTAGGGTCCCTAGAATACGATTTCACTATTTTCACAATGAAGTCTGTATATGTAAGAAAAATATTTTCATATTTTATATTTTGAGTTAACAAGGTAAGCTTAGAAGGTGATTAGATTTTGGTACCAATCCATCAAACGAGAGTGGTAGTTTACTTGAAGGCCTACCAGGTTTTTTGCGCATATCTCAGTAAATAATTGACTTGAGGGAAATTTTGTTAAATACAAAAATATGTAAAATAGTATTTCCTACAGTTTCTATTTGAAACTTTTTTCTTTATTTTGTACCGTATAAAAGTTATGATTATTTTAATTAGGTTATCTGGTAAGCGAAAAGTTATGTACTTCACACACCAATTTTTGTATAACTATTTAATAAATATGTATTTATTCATGTGAAAAAAAAAATAAAAAATAATTTTTAGGCGTGATTCGAACCCGTACCCTTGACGTGGGAAACTTTCATGTACCAGACTAGTCAACTGAAAAGTTAGCGTTCGAATCCCGCTGAAACACTATTTTTTATTTTTTTATTTGAATACAAAAACATTTCTTTACTTAAAACAAATAATAAAAATAAAACTGCAGTAGGAATCGAACACGTACCGTTGCATATCTTAATATTGCAGATATCTAACTTTTCCCTGCAAATTAAATTTAGCGTTTATTTATTTCAAACCAGTTATCATTTTATAAAAGTGAATTTATAATTATGAAACTTCGATTCTTCGTCTGCAAATATATGTACAATAAGTAACAAGTATTAATAAGTTGTAATAATAATATTTAGTTGCAAAGATATATCTGTGTTGTATTTTTATTTTATTTTTTATTATAGTTATAATGTTAATCTGTGACAAAATAAACCAAATAGCTTTAACATTGATGTATGGTAGTTTCTCTAAAGGCTTGGCGATTTCTTTGGTTATTGCGCTTGGCTCTATGAAGATAACTTTCGTAAATAATTGATTGTAATTGGATATAAAGGCAATTTACTATCTAGTTAGTGAAGCTAAACAAAAAACATTGAAACACATGTATCAGTTTTTTACGAAATTGAAAGCAGATACAATAAAACTGCAAATAACATTTTTATTGCACTTCAGAGTTTAAATGCCCTAATTTATTCTTCCTTCCCGTGGACTGAAGTGTCAGTTTTAACCTCGGAGGGAAATTGACAAGTAAACAAGTAATTACAGCAATAAGTAAAATATTTATTTATGTATCAAGGAACTGAAATTAATTTTTTATCACGAATATGGAATTGTTGCCGAGGCCTGTAAGGCCGAGAAAAATAAACCATGTGAGTGATAAAAATGAACTTCAGTGCCGAGGTACATATTAAGTTTTATTTGAAATCTAAAATTCGAAAAAACTGTAAAAAATTACAATATAGGTTAAGTGTATACATCTGTCAGTAGTCAATTGAAACTGACAGTCAGTGTTGCCAACCTCGATATCGTAAATAACACTCAAAATTATGTTTTGTCCTCAATTTCGTCATCGGAATTAATTAGTTAATTCTTCTTGCAAATTTGGTTTCATGTTACGTCCAAATTTACTATAGTACGTCAATATATCTACCAAAATTATCCTAATTGTACAATAATTATTTAACGGTTGCCAACACTGAGTTGCTCAAAATCGTCGTATAATGAGTTAATTTAGTGACGATTTCTGAGCTTTTGGACCACTTTAGTGCCGATTTCAAATAAAATATTTTATATTAATTATATTTATTAATAGTTTTATACAGTTGATAGCTACAGAGTATATTTAAACGTTTTTGATAAAATTAATTAGTTTGACCATTAAAAATACCTTATCTGGTGCATCTTTTAAGAATTGGTCAAATTGTTCTGCTATAATTTTTACTTTTTAGGTTAGTAACCATTTCTTCTTTTAAAGTAAATAATTAATTTCAGAAAATTGCTTATATCAGTATTATTTCTAACCACCAACATCCCCTTCAACATCGAATTTCGCCCTCTAAAGGCTGAAGCAGAGCTGGGCGTGTATTTAAATATTGTACTTATAAATCACGACTTAAATACTTTTCAAAGTGATTGTATTTGTACTTAAATACATTTATTATGAAAATACTTTGTATTTATACTTAAGTACAAAATTTGTAAAGTATTTGTATTTAAGTACTCAATCCAAGTACAAAATTTGTAAAGTATTTGCATTTTGTATTTGAATTGAGTATTTAAATATATGTAAAAGTAATTAAGTACTTTTCGTGTAAGTATATGCGCTACTACGTAGTGTGTACCAACATGTTCGAACTTGCGCACTCAGTGTAGGGAATTTAGTCGAGACCAAGATGTTCATGGAAATAAAATATACAAAAATAGAAAAATTAGTGACGATGACAATTTGCGTGACTTTAATGAAGAAAAATCAATTTACACGGAAAACGCGAATTCTAAAGTTGAATTATGGGTACTACAATATTTGGACGACTCTAGAAAACAAGTAACAATGTTAAATACTTATCCCATTTTAAAACAATTTTTTTATAAATATAATACTTGCCTCCCGTCATCAGGACCCAAAAAGTGAAAGTGATAATAATTTTGAAAAATTAGTTCTGAAAGCTAATAAAATTGGAGAAACAGTATAGTTTTATTTTCTTTATTTCTCTATTCGTTACCTTAGTTATTATTCATATTATATTTTATTTAAAATATGTTGGTTTTTTCCCTGTGTTCAAATAAATATCCTTTTTAAATTACAATGTATTATGTATATAACTAGGTAAACATAAGGTTTGTCTTTGTTTATTATTGTTGTAATTTTATTTTATTTATTTTACAGTACAGTACTTCATTATCAATACCTACCTACAAGCTTGCCTTTCCTTAAATGTAATTTATTTCAATATTTTTTAAAAGTATTTGTACTTAAAAATTGATTAAGTACAAAAATATTTGTATTTATACTTAAATACATTTTTCAAAATTTTAATTATACTTATACTTAAGTACAAAACAAAAAATTTAATTGTACTTTGTACTTAAGTACTTTTTTTGTGTACTTATGCCCAACTCTGGGCTGAAGGAGGACAGCCATGTAATTTTTGGCACAAAACTGACAAGTTGTCAAAGTCGAGTGTCATGGTACAAGAACCATGGATAAAACCGTAGTTTATGGCCAATTATGAAGTTAGTTACGGATCGCCAATGATGTTTGGTAGATATGACAGTTTGTGGTGCTAGTCAAACAACAAAAACTAGCAAATTTCTATTCTGAAAATACAGTTGAACATATTCGTCTTTATTTAATCTCAAAACTAAAATAAATCTTAGTTTCTTGCTTCCTTAATTGTTTTTCTGTAACTATTACCGGCTGAAGAAACTAGGACCTGCAGCTAACTTCACTAGTGGCCGTAAACTACGGTTTAGCCGACCCATGAGTTGTCTCGAGACAACTCTGGTCTCTTTTTATGTTTCAGAGAAAGTTTTCCGCAGTTCCACGCACAATTTTATGTAGCATCCTGGCTCCAGAAAATCTAACATTTCTAAAATAGGTAGTAACACTTAAATATGTTGTACTTAAATAGCAATATCACACAAACTAAACGAGATATCAACAATCCAAGAACATGTGGATACAGAGGAGGTTATGTGCGACACAATGCTACCAACCGCATTTCACTAAATACCTTAGTTCGGCGCGTAACTCAAATGTCCGGTTAATTTTTGAACCAACATTTCAAAACTATTTTATAGGACCTCTTTGCAATGTATTATAGTTCTGAATCATTTCCAAACAAATAAATAAATATAGAAATATTTAATGGCGTCATTTTAGTTACAGTTATGGCCTATTAAATACCAATAGCATATTTAATATGTAGCACATTAGATATATTCTCCAAAAGTAATAAATACTTAGATAACAAGTATAATTTATATTTGAGAGGTGATAGTTCTCTACAGTGATCATAATTCAATACGCCAATTATATTTACTCTTAAGTCTTAACACGGCTTATAACAGAACTTTAATAATAAATTTCATGCTTCGCTGAAGCTTATTACTGCCCGACACATGGAGGAAAAGTTCTTTGCGTTTTTATCTGTCTTCAAAACATTTGTAATGCAGTGAATTAACGGATAGTATCTGATTCATTTTGAGTTAGATTGAAAATAGCACAAAATGGCTTAAACAATTTTTTAACAGTACATATATAGAGAAAAAAGCTTAAAATAAATATTGTAGCTAATATTGTTTTACAAGATTTTATATATAACAAAATTTGTTCTAACTCAATTATTTATTGAGATATACCCAAAAATTATGTACATTTATTTCTGTAAACTTAATTTTTAAACGATGCCAAATATAGAAAAATGTGTCAAATAAAAATTATAGCTAATATTATTCTACAACTTTTTGAATATAACAAAATTTACTTTAAGTTATTTATTTACTGAGATATTACTAAAAACTTGATTGGGCTTCAAGTAAACTACCACTTCCGGTTGATGGGCAGCCACCAAAATCTAATCAGCTTATAAATAGAGCCCCCAAATTATAAATGTGAAATTTTAAAAAGATACATTTATTAGATTTTGAGTTATCGTAGACGAAAAATTGTCACATACACACAGTAAAAAATATGATTTGCGATTTGTTAATTTTGCGGTTGTTAAGTATATTTAGTTAATATTGACAAATATATTGTGTTTAATTAACAATTTGAACAAATATTACAGTTTGTTAAATAAAAATTTTGTCAATTTTGAATTTTTAACAAGAAAAATTGTTGTTTTTTGTTATTTGCTGGATTTATCAAATTTAACAAATAGACTCGTCAATAATAACAAGTAAATTTAGTTAACTTGTCAATTTGAAATTGTTAAAGAAAGTTTGTGACAACTAAATTTGTTATAATAACTATGAATTATTGTTCTGCTTCAATATAATTACTGAAATATTTAGTCAAAAGCACATAAAAATAACAATATTCACAAATATATTTAATTACGAAATACACAAAAATAATTTGTTACTTGCTAACAAATTTGAAACTTGTTAAATTAACCAAAATTTAACGGTGAATCGTCTGGGACTAAACGTTTTGTTAAAATGTTGACTATAAATTTTTTTACTGTACAGACATAATTGTGAAAATATTACTCCAAAACGTACTTATTTCAATCGAAAATTTTGACTCGTCCCAATATTTCCCTTACATATACCGAGTGTCGAATAAAAAATGTGGCGTATAGGGATTTAAATACTACATTTTTATATTGCTGTATCTTTTTATTTATTTTTGTCATTTAATTTTTATTGATATACCGTGAAATACCAATAACCAAATGGGCCTTATTGCATGCATTTATAAATTCTAAAAAACTTTTGTGTTTTGTATTACTTTTGCTGTAAAATGAACAGGTAAAAAGATACAGTAATATAAAAACTTCTAAGCCCATTTAAATTATACACCCTGTATAAATTCACTTTTACTTGTAGTTGTAATATATTCAACAACAAGATTTGCAGTTAAATTGCAAAAAGTGACAACATTTTGGTCAGAACAACTTCCTACAGTATCACCTTTATTTTAAAGTGAAGGTAGCTGTTCTTAACTAATTTATTGGTACATAAAACTATGAAATATTCTACTCAAGATGTTCTAATTCTTTATTCGAAATTATAAAATATTCATACAAAAAAAGCTATCATATTTTAAGACTTCTGCAATAGTTATTTGTGTATCTAGAGCAGAAAGTAGTCTATTGCCGCATGCGCATGGACATACATAAGCGGCAAGGACACTTTTCTGCTCGAGAAACACACATTAGTTTTTCTACGACCGATTCAATAATGATAAAAAACCTGGATGAAAATATATTTGCAATTTTCTGTTTGAAATTTTATTCCGATCCATTTTACAGTTAGCCATGTTAAACCGTTTCCAAGGTGATGGATACTGTTTCTTCTGTTATTTGTTTGAATCGCGCGACAGATATTAATTTTTCAATTCAATTATGACGTTAAAATTTTGTGAAACATCATAAAATGATGGATAGTGACGAATGTGAAATAGAATGTACTCCACCACACATCAAAGAAGCTGCGAAGAATGTAATATTAAATCTATTACCTGAAAAGTCGAAGAATAGGTATGAGAAGGAATATGCCTTGTTCAAACTAACTTGTCATTAAAAGTAAACTTGCTGTCATTATAAGATAATATTGTTAAATATTACCTACTATTATCATGAACTGTTTTCTTTGAAAATTAAAATTTTCCATAACTGTCCATTTTTCTATTCTACTAGAGAAATTGCTAGCGGCAAACGTCAATTTTCTGCTTACAACTGACAGTTGGAAATGTATATTTTCTGCTCGGTCGTAGAAAAAAAATATTGTTGATTTAATTGTGTAATTTTTCGTACACGACTTTTACTTATTAAAAACTCAGTTTATCTCAAAATGAAAAGCACAAACAAGAAAATTGCAAATAACATTTTTTATTCCAAATATTATAACGTACAACTTTTACTTGAAACTTTTTTTTATAGTTATGACCATTTCGAAATAAATTGAGTGATTATTTTAGGTTGCTGACCACCCAGAACGACTTCTGGTATTCTCAGTTCACATTCGCTCCTGATCTTTGATCTCTTTGATTGTTATGCAGATTTCTAGTTCACTGCCGGTTTTTCTAGTGTGATAAGGTCACTGATCGTTACGCTACCGCGTATACATAACGTAAGACAACGTAACATAAGAAATACTATACTTCTCCTTTGTTGGACCATTTCTCTGATTACAAGATGTAACTGTAACCATTTTCAACTTCTCAATTTAACTCCTTGAATGAATAAAAACTTGCTGATGATTTTCTGGGCGTCTGCGACTTGAGAAAGTCGGCCACTGGGTGCAACGAAATGCGAGACAGTCTGACGACACGACAGAGAGGGAGCCAGGTGATAAAGATGGGACGAAAGGCTTCCAGCAGTGAAAATAAGAGAAAATCACTACCAAACTTGATCCGTATGGGATAGTTATTAAGTGATCGGGATGGTACAGCTGCGGAATACACTTTACGAAAGATTTTGTAAATCAAATTAATTCTATGCCGATTTATATGATTGCAATAACTCATAAATGAGATAAATTGATTTGAGTTAAAACAATAATACAATTTATTTTGAAATAGTAACAACTATAAAATAATCTGGCCCTTAAGGGCTCGAAATCGCAAATAAATTGCTCTAAAATTTTGTGCTAATTACGTGCTAATTTCATCCTAAGTTTAAAAATCTGATTTGGTCATCAGACTACTTTCTTATACATATAAAACCAACTGAACACGTCCGATTTGTTCCTTGAATTTTAGACTTTATTTTCACATATTAATATTATAATACGCTTTAAAAAAATGTTACTTGCAATTTGCTTCAAGTTTTGAGATAATAGTTATTTATGTATCAAGGCACTGAAGTTCATTTTTTTATCACGAATATTGAATTTAATAAACCATGTGAGTGATAAAAAGGAACTTCAGTGCCGAAGTACGTATTAAGTTTTATTTGAAATCTAAAATTCGAAAAAACTGTAAAAAAATTACATTATAGGTTAAGTTTATACATCTGTCAATTGTCAATTGAAACTGACAGTCAGTGTTGCCAACCTCGAGAACTGAAGTTATCGTAAATAACACTCAAAATTATGTGTTTTGTCCTCAATTTCATCGTCGGAATTAATTAATTAATTCTTCTTGCAAATTTTGTTTCATGTTACGTCCAAATTTACTATAGTACGTCAATATGTCTGCCAAAATTATCCTATATGTAAAATAATTATTTAACGGTTGCCAACATTGGGTTGCTCAAAATCGTCGTATAATGGGTTACTTTAGTGACGATTTTTGAGCACTTTAGTGCCGATTTCAAATAAAATATTGTATGCAACACAAAAGTTAACCACTCGCAAAAGTTAGATCACTCGGCTACCGCCTCGTGAGCTAAACATTCCGCTTGTGGTTAAAATATGTCTTTATTCACTTAATACATAACATTGACAGTTCCATAAATTAATATTATTCATTCGTTATGTCAAATTCAAGTCTTACCTGTCAAAAAAATAAAATCAAAATGACTTTTAAGTAATTTTTCCCACATAAAAAGCCAAAAGACACTAGTTTCCTCATGTTTTATACTTTTATTTTCTTTTTAAGCTTAAATTGCAGCTGAATTGGTTTTAAGATTTTCTACTAAATGTCAAATCACTTCAAAATTTTGTTACAACAGAAAATAGCCTAGCGATGGTTGCTACAATTTGTCTATGTTGATAAACAATTAATTTTTTGTATTGTCAGAGTAAAAATTCCACTTATCTTATAATTTCAAAAACAAATATTTGACGAAATGATAAAGTATAGTATTCTACTCGCATGTAATGGCTATTACTCATTCGAATGAATTACATCACTCGCTTTCGCTCGTGTTGCAAACTTCATTCTCATAAGTAGTATCATATATTATTTGATCATTGAATTATGTACTATTATTTTACGACTATCTCATGACAGAAATGTATCACATTTACATTTATACCTTTAAAATTAATAGATAAAAATGCGAAATGTATTTTCTATAGCTCATAAAAAAGTAGACACCCAGTATATAAGAACAATCATAAATACTATAAGAGCAAACAAATAACTGGGATACATATTCAAGTATAATTATTGAACATTCAGTTACACTCTAAATGCAATTATCTATAATAATTCATGCGCGCAATCATTCTAAGCATAAAATTATAGCTTAAATTCGTGAGGTGCTAGAAATATATTAGCATCTGTCCGTTCTATCAACAGATGAGATCACAAATGTCTTCTACAAAGGAAAAGTGTTTCTCGCTTCATTTGGCGGTACAGGTTTCATTATAGACAGAAAGCGGAACAACATGAAGACTGATTTATAATTTTAGATTAATATTCCAGCCGGATGACCAATGGATTTTTACAGTTATTGCTTTGGATGATATACACCACAGGAAATTGAAATTTCGAAGTTTTCTGATAATTCTCAAGTGTTAAATTTCTTTAAGAAACATCGCGTTTGATATCGGATGTTTCGTTGACGATTAAGTGATTTGTTGTTGGTAGCAATCCATTAACCAGAAGTGGTAGTGTAGGCGTAAATAATGTAGTAAATAACGGAGTTATGGTAAATTTTGCAATACATAAAAAGGTGTAGAATAAGTATTGGTAACAATTTTTGTTACAAACTATTTTTTTATATATTTTGTACAGTTAATAGTTATTTACATAGCGAGTACAGTAAATAAATCTTTACGGGCGAGCTTGAAAATTTGTGGTGCGAGCGACGAAGGAGTGAGCTTCTTTAATCCAATGACCCCAGTAAAGATTAATTAACCATGGCACGTACAAAGTTTAATTTACATTAAAAATATTTTATCTTCGATCGTTGTTAAAAGTGGTCCTTTTAACGGTTGCTTAGCAAGTTAAAAGTGTCTCTTTCTAACATTTGTGTTAAAAGTAACATAGCAAAATGTTAAAACTGATATTATTGTTAGTTTTAACAAGTTGCTAACGATTTGTATCACTATATCAACAAATATTATCCTACCTGTCAAAATGTCATTCTATATATTTTTTAATATTTACTAATACACTAGGATGATCGTAATTAAAATTTTGTATGATATATATGTTAAAAGTGATTTATTTCGTTAGTGGGGTTGTTTCACTCGGCTTCGCCTCCTTTCACAAACTTCTCCTCTTACTCATAAAATGTCACTTTTAACACTTATATTATAAATAATTATTGTCTACTCCTGTATAAATATATCTCCATTATTTCAATTTTTTCGATGAATTATAGTATCCATTATGATTCACAATTCACTCTTCTCGACCAATCACAGAACCAGAAATCCATAATTCACGGGTATTTTAAAGACGTGATGTGGATCACCAAGCAACGGCCGTCTGACAGTTGACATGTAGTCAGTTGTCATTGTGTATTTTTATGTTGACGTTTTATAATGTGTTTTCAACGAATTTCTATCATTTTCAAAAGTGATTTCCGAATTTACATGAATAGATAAAGTATTGTATTATATTCGGGATTATAGTCATTCTTCACTCGGATGTGTTGCATCACTCGCCTACGGCACGTAACGCATACTTCATTTCGTGAATAATAACCATATTCCCGAATGTAGACTATACTTTTTCTATTCCTGTAAATTCGGAAATCACTTTTGAAAATGAACGAAATTCGTTGAAAACATAATCATAATCCCTAATATAATAATATACTATTTTAAATTATTTTTATTGAAATGTAAGCCTGTAAAATGTTACCAGTTTCTTCTACAAGCCTATAAAACTTTACAGGTCTCTTCTGCGTTCTGCAAGCCTGGAAAACTTTACATGTCTCTTCTGCGTTCTGCAAGCCTGTTAAACTTTACAGGTCTCTTCTACGTTCTGTAAGCCTGGAAAACTTCACATGTCTCTTCTGCGTTCTGCAAGCCTGTAAAACTTTATAGGTCTATGCACTGTAATTACTCATTTACTTAATTACCAAAGTACCTATAAAGTGTCATTTACATAGAAAGTGGAAATAAAAATATAATATTTTAATTTCGTTGTTTAAGCTGCCGGGAAATTATGTATTAACCACACAAGATTTTTTTTATAAACATTTATTACAAAATATTTCTGGGATTAGAAGCCGAAACATTATGCTACTAACCACTTATGTCTTTTTGAATATATATCAATAAATAATTGAGTTAAATTCAAAAAGATGTTTGCTTTATAATTCTTATTTGAAACTTTTTTCTGTAGTTTATATCTTTTAAAATGGTTTAGGCGAGAGTTTATGATATTTTTATTGTTTTGATAATTTATGTCTGGCTTTTATAATTTAACGATAGGTTTGACTTCAATATTCTTAGACAAATATCTATTACTTTTTAATCGTTCATTCACCTTTGATTCTTTTCTTGGAGATATTCAAATTTGTTGAAGAAATTAACTTTCTCGTGTAATTATCATTATTTTTAAACAGAATCTAATAAATAATTTATTTGTGAAGTTTGTTTATTACAATATGCAGGTATTTTCATTTTCTACGCAGGAATGTATTGAATTTAATATTATATATAACGCTCTGTATATTCGATGACGACATACTGGTCCACGTAAGATTATCATATACCCATTCAGCTACCTAATATGTACTTTGTGACGTCATACTCGTTTACCTTGCGTGGTGAGGAGTGCACTGGGCCCACCTGTCTTGAGAGGCATCGCCCCCGTTGTTGCGTGGGCCCCATTTTGCTTTCCATTATTAAGTTATATACTTTATAGATTAAAGGTAGAAAATATTATTTCGCGTCGAAATATTTGCTCAAATTAGAGATGTGATCATTTAAGAAGTAATTCAGATATTTTAATTCTGTTTGAAAATTGAAATTCCCTATAGATTTTTGTAAAAATTTAATAGTTTTGAGGGTAATTTATTAAACGATAATTATTTTAATTAGATGTAAATGAAAAATGAGTGAACAGTTGTTGAATTTTCGGATAAATTCAGATTCAAATGTGCGTATCTTTAAAACTAAAAAAAAAAAATAAATGCAATCTGACTAAAAATTTTGATTTTCCGTAGTTTTATACATATATAAATGTATATTATATGTTGCCTTTTTCTAAAATAAAATACTTAAAAAATAAAAAATTCTTCTTCTGAACATAGCTATTCTCTACTATAATATTATATTTAGTATGCTCTGTATAAATTTGAAAATCGCAAGTTTCTATCTATAATAGTTTTCGAGATATCGACTTTCAAAAAATTCAAAAATTTTTGCAGTTTTTTCCCTATAACGCAAAATAAAAAAATCTGTTGTGGGCACCACAATACCTCCCGCCATAAATTTTTTATCGAACAATGCAGGAACACGGACCACCACTATCAAGAATCGCTCATCCCTTCAAAAAATTATAACACATGTCAAAAAAAACATTTTTCAACTGTTGTTTTATTTTTTCAAAAAACAGGTTAGCAGATTTAAACGAAAATATCAAAATATAATTTTTCTTTAACGTGTTGTAATTCGTAAATGGTGAGAGTAAGAGGAAAATGTTTCAAACAATAATTGTAGATAATAATATTTGAAACATTATTCTATTAACAAAATTTTCATTAAACCATAATTTACTGAGACATTTTTAAATAACTTGATAGGGCTTCAAGTAAACTACCACTTCCGGTTATTGGATTATCACCAAAAACTAATCAGCTCTTTCAAAGAGTATACAATTGATATTTACAAAATATTAATATTTTCAGTTTAGTAGCTTTTGAGAAACCGTGACTCCAGAGATCCACACAGACTGACAGACAGACAGACAGACACACACACAGACCTCGTCGAGAAACTATTAAAATCGTATTCTAGGGACCTTAAAACGTGCTCATCCACTGAAAACTCACTTTAAAATTTTTAGCATGATTCCTATACCTTGCTTACAGGATGTGGCGGGAGGTAAAAAGGTCGAAAAATGTATAAACAAAAGAAGATATTTAAAATATGATTACATGATCATATTCAGCATAGCTTAGTTATAGATTGTGTGAATTTTAGTGGTACTGTATGAAGAAATACTTAATTTGTGAACATGCAAATAAAACAAAAATAATATCAAAAAATTTACAAACAATCTTCTAACTTTCCGAAGCTATATCTTTTCAACCAAACAAGATAACTCAAAACAGATTTAAAGGTTAAATTCCTCCGGCTTTAATTAATAATAATCGATAGTTTCATTAAATTTAATTGAGAAATTTTCCCAACTAATATTTAGGGTATTTTAGCTAATACAATCCTTCTAACCAGGAACCGATTAAACTAACCTCTCCTGACCGGTAACCGCGGTAACTGCTCTAACCAGCGAACCAGTAACCAGTCAACCGGTGTTTACTGCAGTTACCAGTTACCGCGCTTACGCCAGTAACGCCCAGATCAGCCGGTAGTGGTAATTATAGCACTAACAGTCCAGACAGAGACTAGGTCACCGCGTAATGTTGTCTAGTAGAATATCAACAAGCTATTTCCGAAACAATCGGCTAGTAGGATCATTTCCGCGAGAACGATATTTATATTTATTATTAATTTAGGTCTTTATGTGTTCAGGTACCCTAAATTCTTTATAAGATCTTTGTGTTTAATAAAAATGTTTTTCGAAAACGTGAATTTTGACGGAAAATAATTGGATACCTAAACACAATTAATTCAGTTTATTTCAAATATAGAGACAGCTATAATAAAAAGTTTTAAATAATTAGTATATTGTGTTATTAGGAGTAAATGTGATACTTTGGGTGCTGAGCATGTAAGTTTGAACGACGAGCGAAGCGAGTCGGACAATTACATGCGAAGCAAACAAAGTCACATTTATTCCGAATAACACATGCTATTTTTTTGTCAATCATAGAAAATAGACATTAAAACATTAAAAATTGCTCAAAACAAATATTCTACCGTATACAGTATTTCTAGTTGCCACAGAATATGTTATTTTGTTATTTTTGATTATTTGTTTTATTCTTAACTGTCAAATTATTGAATTACAACCTTACTATTTTACATGATATTTTACTTTGTCCGCCGCCGGAGTAAATGTGTTGCCAAGGATACACTTTTACGCCGGCGGCGACAATATTGAACTTCTACTTGTTGAATACAAATACATAACAACGTACTTTTATGACGTTTGAAGAAAATAGTTATTTGTTTAACTAGGCATAAAAATACCAGATTTACAGCAGAGACTGCCGTTTCATTGACGAGGCGAAGCCGAGGTAATGAATGCTGCCGAAGCTATAAATCTGTGTTTGATGCCGAGTTGAACACATAATTTTTTTGCTGATTTGGAATTAGTGTTAATTTAGTGATTATTTTATATAGATATTTTGAAGGTTATTGCTGTCAAATTACGTTGTCATGCATGTGTTGAACGGTTCCTGTGTATTTATATGCATAAAAGTGACACTTTACAGACTGTTAGCAGTCCGTGAAGTGTCATCTTTAATGTCAATCGGCAAAGAAAGATTTTAGCAAAAATATTTGCAACAAAAACAGTTAACTATAATTACACAAAACCTTTTTATTTTTCAGAATAAATTTTTTGTTTGTACAAAACTTTGTTACCTAGTAATTTGACAAGAAAACTGTTTTAATAAAATCACGAATACAATTTTAATACTTTCGCGATGATGTCTATGTGTCTATCTGTCAGTCTGTCTGTCAGTCTGTCTGTCAGTCTGTGTGGATCTCTGGAGTTACGGTTTCTCAAAAACTACTAAACTGAAAATTTTGATATATTGTATATATCAATTGTATTCCCTTTGGAAGAGCTGATTAGTTTTTGGTGATAATCCATTAACCGGAAGTGGTAGTTTACTTGAAGCTCTAGCAAGTTAATTATGATTTAATGATAATTTTTGTTATAAGAATAATGTTTCAAATATTATTATCTACAATTATTGTTTGAAACATTTTTATCTTACTGTCACCATTTACGAATTACAATACATGAAAGAAAAATTATATTTTAACATTTTCGTTTAATTTGTAAACCTATGCTTTTTGATAAAAACAAAACAACTGTTGAAACATGGAAAAAATGTCATTTTTTGACATGTGTCAATTGAAAACTCAACTATCCAAATGTACAAAAAAAATGGGGGTTTCATTTAAGATTTCAAAGTGACCCCGCCCTACCCCCTGGGGGTAGGGGTTGAGGATCGTGCTTGGTGACGTAAGATAGGTATTTGAAAAACATTAAACACGTATTTTTTTTATTCGTCCCGGAACTTTCTGAACACTCTATATTAAAATTTATACTATTATCAATATGTGTATAAGAAGTGACCCAGTATTGCCTTTACAGTGGAAATTTCTTCGTTAATTTACTAAATATAAATAGAATAATTTAAAAACAAGTTGTTAATTAAGAACGTATCTAATTTGTGTTTTTGTTTTAGGTGTGGTGTGTAGCAGATCTTGGAGGGGAATGCTGTTTCTTTCTTTGGTGAGCTAAGACATTTCATTAATTAATTATTTTAGGATAACGTTTTGATTGGGACATTTACAATGAGTCATATTGTAGTAAAATTAGTAATAGTAAACATTTATTTGTTACCTTTTGGCTTTCAAATTTTTACATTATAGAGTTGCTATTTACAAATATTTAATTTGTTTAATGTACTCTCTTCATACACGTCTGCGGTTGCGTCGTGTATTATGTTCAGATTTATCATTTCTTAGGTCTTCTGTACAGTCCCTTCTCAAGTGATTTACTGTCTCAAAGTCTCTCTCATATATTCTGCATTGTCTATCACCGTTTCTGTCCATTAATTAGTTCTTATTTTATCTTTTTTTTTTAATCTTGCAAATATTTACAAATTTTTGTTTTCTCATATACAGGTTGGTCCATCGGTCTGTATTTTTAATTTTATGCTATTATTATAAATATTACCGAAATTTTTTTCAGATAAAGTTTATTTTACATTAAAATGCCTATGTATCTACAGTATAAGTTTTTCTACAGGGTGCTCCATTTTCGCGCAATGATTTGCAACTTAGTATTTTTAAATGGAACATCCTATATATTTTTACAAAATTATAAAGATAACTATGTTTCTCTTTAAATAAGTTCTTATTCACTATAGTCCTAAAATAATCAGTACAGAAACTATTTTATGATTCAATAATCACACAGAAAATATGCCATAAATTTGTGTGTGAATGTTTAAACAATCAGATGAGTTGCTGTCAGATCTTTAATAATTATTATTTACTATTTTCACTTATAGTTTATCAACTTTTTTTGTTGTATTTTGTTTAGTTTGTTGAACATTTTTTATAAATTTATTTATTGTTTTTAATTTCATGGCCTACTTTCTGTGTGATTCTTCATTAATAAAAACGTGAATAATTTCTATGCAGATCATTTTAGGACTATAATGAATAAGAACTATTTTAAAAAGAAACAAACGGTCTTTCATATTTTGCTAAAATATATATGTGTGTGTTCCATTTAAAAATATAAAAGTGCATATCATTGCGAGAAAATGGAACAGCCTATAGAAAAACTTATACTGCAGATACATGGACATTTTAATGTAAAATAAAGTTTTTGCGAAAAAAATTTCGGCAATATTTATAATAATCGCAAAAAATAAAAAATACAGACCGATGGACCAGCCTGTCTAGTGGCCTGCTTGTAGTCTATAGTAGCATAGTTATAAAAAGTATTTGTTTTATTAATAAATAAAAAATAGTGAATACAGTGCAGAAAAATTAATTCATTGCTACAGTATTTCACGTGTAAATAAAAATATCAATTTCACGCTAGCATATTGCGCAGTCCTTGCTAGGTACAGGAAACCGTGGCAGGTCCAGATATAGGTCACTGGATCAATAACAGGAACCTGGAACGTAATCCTGCGGGATTGCACAATCGTTGTTACAATTACATTCTTATACATTGTACAGGATACAAAATAATGTCGTATGGTCAATACATAACGTCCCCCAAATTTTATTTTTAAACTAAATAAATTATCTTACTGTCACAATTTGCGAATTAAAACACATTAAAGAAAAATCTGATGTGGGCACCACACTACTTTCTTATACATGTAAAACCAATTGAACACGTATGAATTGTTCCTTCATTTGGATAATTATTATAGATGATGATAAACCTGTTTAATTTTTTTCTTCTCGTAACTATAATTTTGTTTTAAAATAGGTATTAATTAATATCTATTCCTTAAACTGATAATACAAATATTGCTTTTATAAGATTTCAAACAACGCATATTCAGAATTATCTGACACATTTGACATATAGATGTTAAAAATGTTTTAGTTTTTGTTCGCATTGTAATTGTAACTAAGATTATTGAAATATTTTATTAAATATATAATTTAGATTTTCTCAAAATTAGAAGCATGTACAAGAAAAATGCAAATAACATTTTATATTTCAAATATTTTTGCTAACATCTTTCATTTGAAACATTTTCTCACAGCTGATTCTGTTTTTGAAAAAATTTAATTTATTGTTTTGTGTGTTCAGTAAACTTTCTCTTCCAGTTTTTAAATTTCATTCAAAATCAACTTAGCTCTTCATATTTTCAAGAAACTTATAAATTCCAAGTTTCGTTTACGTATCTTGTCTCGTTCATTAAATATTGCGCACATGGACATCCATCCATCCTCACACACAGACATCATTGAGAAAATGGTCTTAACGGATTCAGTGGACGTCAAAATATGTATTTCTGCAAAAATCTCGTCAACGATTTTTTTCATGATTCCAATACTTCCTTATACTTTGTATAAGAAAGTAAAAATCTGCAAACCTATGCTTTGATAAAAACAAACAACGGTTGAAAAATGGAAAAATGGTATTTTTTGACATGTGTCATAATTAAAAACTCAATTTTTTAAAGGGATGAGCGTTTCTTGATAATGGTAGTCCGTGTGTTCGATAAGAAATCTATGGCGGGAGGTACTGTAGTGCCCATAACAGATTTTTTGATATATTGTTCTAATTATTTTTCGTTCAACTATTCTTAAACTATTTTTCAATTTTTGTCATTGTCATACTTCCAGCAGCGTACATTGTACATAGTATTATTATCGTTAGATATATTATTATTTTTGTATCTTTTGATAACATTTAATACTATTATTTTTTTTAACTTTTGCTTGTCTTTGCTTATTAGCATAGTACCTAAATATATAAAACAATATAAAATACTATTATAATTTGACTTCTCGTGAAGACGAACAGAAGTAGTTGTAAGACAGAAAAAACATCGTCCTTGTCCAAATGAATAATTAAGGAGCTCAGCTGTAAAATAAACAGTATAACCTTCTAATAACTTAAGAGCAAAAACTCTAAGCGCTATTATTAAAAGTTATTACTCATTACGGGTCGTACAGGCTGCCGGCTAAATTTGAATCACGGCTTATTTTGAGATAACCAAATTTTCATGCAATTACTGACCAAATTTTTTTGGTCTACATCCAAAATTTACAGAATTTTATTTACGAGTGATGTAATTTGTATTTAAATCGCTTTAAACCTCTTATTTTACTTTGTCATACTTAGTATGAGGAAGTACAAGAATCATCAAAAGGAAAAAACATATTTTGAGGTTATGAGTTATCAATATAAATAGGGTTAAGGAAAAAATGTTATAAGAATATGTAACTTTTGACTTATTTTGCTGTAAATACATATACATAAGCTTGTCAAAAGTCGATAGATCGTATTAAAACGATTAAACTTCACTCAATAACATTTACAAAGAAATTTTAAATTATACCCGTCATAAATAAATTTGTAAACATATTACTTAAGTTTCTCACGAACTTGGACTCCAACAAAAATAATAGAAAATAAATAGGCACCAATATTCAATTATATTTATAATTATAGTTATACCTTTTACACCAATATTTATTACAGTGGCGCTGTACTTTTAAATGTTGCTAATACAAAAGTAGAAGCACAAATAAATGATTCCAAAAATTCATCACTTTCATAGGAGAAATATGAAATGTAATCTAAATGCTTTAAGGGCCAGTATTGCCAAACTCAGATAAACTAGATTATCAGTGGAACAAACAAAAAATATCGCATCAAAAGCTAACCGCATAAAATAATAATTAAAATTATTATTTAAGCTAATTTTGAGGTTTTTTGTTTATTCCTTTCATAAATCTAATTTATCTTAGGTTAGAAATACTAGCCTTTTATTCAGATTAATTTTGTCAATAATTTTATTCTGATTATTTTTTGACGTTTCTTAAATCCAATGAAATGTTTCATTGTGTCAGGTGTCTGCGTTTTAACCAATCCTGTCATTATTATACTGATTATTTTGTGACGTTTCTTTAAACCAATGAAATGCTTTATTGTGTATCACGTGTCTGCGTTTTAACCAATCTTGTCATTATTATACTGAGAATAATGCTCTTGTGATTATTCCCGGCAATATTCTATGCAGCTTTTTTGTTTTTGTTGACAGATGTCAAATGTCAGATAGTTATCATCGACACAAGTAAAAAAGAGCAAAAAAAGATAGATTTAGTGGCGTGCCTGATGATGATATCAAAAAATAATCAAATTAAATATAACTCGAGAGTTCGATAAATTAGAAAATAATTCTCCAGTATCTTTCTCAAACTTGTCGCCATTTGGCAATAGCCACGAAAGCCCGTAGGGCTTGGCAACAAGTTTTCGAAAGATCTGTCAAATTATTTTCAATTTATTCTCACTCTCTTGTTATATTATTACTGATAAATTTATTATCCAATTTATTGAAAATATCCAGATTATTTTACCAGTAATTTTATTCTAAAAAATAGTTTCCAATTTTAAAATAATATGTACTTACAGCACAGGTACATAATAGATTTACAAAAAACATTTTAAGTTAGAAAATTTTAATTCAAGTTAAATTCTTTGCATTCGAACAATGATAATTTGGTAATACGAGTACAAAGATAATAAGTAAAACATTTACTTAATCTGTACTTATATAATCTGAATTGAAAATATATTGTAAAAACAAGAATAACTTTTTCTTTTATCCGACACTGGGCATTGAAAGTATTCTGACATATTTACAGTCGGGATACAAATCTGGGGAACTGCCAGCAACTCCAATATAAACATTATCCAGAGATTCCAATCTAAAGTACTACGAGTAATAGTAAACGCCCCATGGTATGTCTCAAATGCCACCTTACACCAGGATCTCAATATACGAACAGTAAGGGAAGAAATAAAAATCTCTAGTGAAAAGTACCTGAAAAAACTGGACAACCACCCTAACAACAGCGCTGTTAATCTATTAGATAACAGCGATAGTACATATAGATTTAAAAAAGAAAATGTGTTAGATCTACCACATAGATTTAAATAATCTAATTATCAAAGGAGACGAGTTAATGGACTCTTCTCCCTCATGCTATTTAAAAAACCAAAACATTTACTTATTATCTTATTTATGTAGATAGATTGTAAATAAAATATACATTAAAAAAAAAAAAAAAAAAATATTTACAGTAATTTGCTGTATAAGCATTGAAAGGTTCTTTTGCACCTTTAATATGAGATGTGATTAATGGTTTTATTACGGTCCATCAAGTTTTGGTAGACTGAAGTATAACTTGATCTTTAAATATGTTAATGTTAACAATTAAATGAGATGTTAAAATATACTATACTGGTCTGTGTTTAGGGAAGAAAATAGTATAAGAAAATGTATCTTAATTATAGTTTTAGAAACCTAGATGATATTTGTGGTTTGTAAAACGAAATAGATTAAGTTCTGCAATTGCAAAACTTGGAATAATCTGTATATAACGCTAGCTTCGCAGACGAGTAAATAAATTACAGTGTTGTCTGCTCAGCTGAAGCAATCAATATACCCTCTACTAGAATTTAGTAACGCTATTTAACAAATATATAGTATTCACAGGAAGTTGAATAACATAAAAAGTATTAAATTCTAAGCATTTAAAACTGCTCAAGTAGAAGGTCAAGGTATTTTATTAATAAAAGTTTTTTTTAGAAAAAACGCGAGACTATAATAATTTAGCGACAAAAACAGTTAGCTTATGAAACAAGCGAAGCTAACGAAACAATCTGAACGGCGAAATAGTTGAACACAAGGACAATCTACCATTCGAATTAAAATAAATAGAAATTATAGAGTAAAATATAAAATACTTTTAGATTAAGTTCTGTACACTGATAAAAATGTTTTTTTGGAACAAACAGATTCCTCTTAAATGAAGAGAAAATTTTATTTGAATAGTACCAATCCGATTTCGTTTTCATTTGTAGGTTTAATAAATATTCTTGTATGAAAATTTTGAAGAAAATATCAAAGTATTCAACTGAGACTCATTATTGGGGCGAAGTAGTTTGAATAGGAGTAGTTTTAATTCAAAATGATATCGTTTTAAATAAAAAAGTTTTGTTTATAATTTAAACGACTTCTTTTTCATTATTTTTAAAAACATAATTTAAAATATATTCATTTTCTTTCAATGCAGAAAATGAAGATAAATAAAATATATGTTGATAATTAATTATTTTTTAATTGAACCAAATCATTTTTTCTTCAACGAATGTATACAAAAAGAAAACTGAAATTATTTTTATGAGTGTAAAAGTATTTAATTTAAACAAAAGGTTTCGAATTATTCTACATAATTTTTCACCAAGAAAACAAATGAATAATATAAACAATTATTCTATTTACTTATTCATGTTATTCATCTGTTTTTCTGATGGAAAATTATGTGAATAATTCAAAACAATGGCTGGTATCACGAGCTCTATTTTTAGGTGTTTTATAGCCTCGGTTTTAGCGCTATACAATATTTTGAAATTATTTTATAAAAAAAATGCTTTAAATAGACATTATAGAGATATGAATTATGACAGGTTAAAATTTCACTTAAAATTTGAAATTTATATTATTGCATTTCTATATAATCTAAGCTCTAAGAATCCCATTGCCGCAAAGCGCACTGTAATAGCTCGTATATTTTTGGAGATATGACGATTTTTGATGTTTTCAGAAGGGCAACTTTGAGGTCCTGCAACTCGAAAACTATGCAAGATATCGAAAAATTATCTTCAGTTTGAACGTTCCGATGACGTTTAAAATAAATTAGGAACTTTTGAAAATTTTGAATATTTTTGAATTTTTTCCCCAAATTTTAGAAAGGTGATATCTCGAAAATTGCGAAAGATACTAAGCTGTAATGTACGCCATTCGATTCAGCTCGTTAAAGTACATAAGTATACAAAATTTCAGAAAAATCGGCCGACGGGCTGAAAAGTTACAGTAAAAACTCTAAAATTAACCGTTTTCATGAAAAACCGTTAAGGGGTACCCCTTGACTTTTGGGCCGAAAAAGGCCATTTTCAGATATTTTCCTATAACTTCGCAACCCGTCGGCCGATTTTTATGAAATTTTGCATACATATGTATTTTAATGAGCTGAATCGAATGGTGAGCACCGCGAGTCCGTATCTTTTTTATTTTGCAAGATAACCCCCTCAGAAAATTTTCAAAAATTTTTCAAAATTTTCAAAATTTTCTAATTTATTCTAAATGTTACCAAAAGCCCAAATCTGAAGATATTTTGCGATATCTCGCATAGTTTTTGAGTTACAGTTTATGAAAGTTGCACTTCCAGAAATATAAAAAATTACCATATCTCAACAAATATGAGAGATATGACGATGTGCTCTGCAGCAATGAGTTCCTTACAGCTTGATTAATATAGAAACGCAATAAAAATAAATCCAAATTTTAAGTGAAATTTTGTGAAATTTTTCCCAGCTGATTTTTTTAATCATTTGTATTTGAATGTTTAATAATTATATTGGCAACACTGCTACAACGCCTTGTGTCTGATAACCTAACTTTTAACGTGTCAGTCTGTCAGTTGTGTTCTCAAAGTGTATTTTAGGTCTGAGCAAATCGTTTTTAGAAACATGTCATGAAAAAAATGTTGTGTCTAACACGAGAGGAAAGCTTTTCTTCCACTCTCGAGGGGGAAAAAGTAGCGCTTTCCTCTCTAGTTTGACAAATAACTATTACAGAACTTAATCCAATAGTCTGTTATATTTTAATTATAGAATACAACGATAGCAAAAGGCGTGATCATATATTTATTTATTTATTTGATAGCTAACAATTTCTAATGCTTCTAAATACGAGACAAGCTAAAAAGAAAAGTACAAAATACTTAATTACTAAACAAATTAAGTGAAAATTGTGCCAATTATCAATTAAAATATCGCTAACTCTTTACCATTTTCTCTTTAGCGTTATAATTATCTTAATATTTAAACCGTTACCAAAGACGCAATTACCCAAATCAATTAAAATAACGGAATACAAATCAATGAAAAACAATTATCAAAATGAAAGAATTTTTTAATTAGTTTTCTTGTGCTCCACTTTATGCTGAAGGTCACAGCAACAAAAAAAATTTTTTAGACCAGCCTCTAAGACATATTACAAGAAATAATTTCTCATCTATACACTAATAAAAATAACTTCTTGTTTCAAGAAAATTTACAAAATGATTAGGTTCAATTAAAAAAATCTGATGTGGCCAGCACATAACCTCCCGCCCAATACTACTCTTAAACAGTACAAAATAGTATTTGATACAAAAACATACCTTCTTATTTGTTTATTTTCTATTTATATTTGAGAATTTAAATTTTCTTTCGTATATTTATTGCATTTTTTGACATATATTTCACTAAAAAAACAGCTTCACAATCACAATGACATGTGTCACATTTCGAAGAAAAAATTGAAAATTTTTAAATGTTTCCATGGTGTACTAGAAATGCAAGATTTGTGAAATCTAATTTCTTTATATTTTATTATCTCTAAATCTAATGAAAATTAATAAAATTAGTATAATCAGAACACATGTAAAATTAAATATTCTTCAACTTTGAAAATAACATAAATTGTTGAAAAAGGAAATTTAACCGTGTTTTTCACGAAAAACTGTTATGGACTTCAAGTAAACTGCTACTTCCGGTTGACCAATTTTATCCAAAATCTAATCTGCTCTTCATTTAATTATAAGAAGCAATAATTCACAAAATTGTATTTTTTGGTATTATAGAATTTGAGTAATGCGAGACGAAAAAATTGCCACACACACACACACACATACATACATACATACATACAGACATCATCGCGAAAATAGTAAAATCGTATTGTAGCATTGATTATATATACTTCGTACGAAGTATATATAATCAATGATTGTAGGGACCCTAAAACATGCTTATTCACTGAAAACTCAGTACCCAATTTTTTGAGCAAAAACTATACCTCCCTTACCTAGAGGTAGGCGGGAGGTAAAAAAATTAGTTTTGAATATAAATTTTATTTATCCTCTTTTTTCTGTATTGAAATAAAATGAATATATTTAAAATTTTGTTTCTAAAAATAATAAAAAAGAAATCGTTTTAATTTTAAAAAAATGTTTTTTTTAAACGATATAATTTTGAAATAAAACTACTCCTATTCAAACTACTTCGTCCCCATAATGAGTCTCAGTTGAATACTTTGATATGTTTCTTCAAAACTCAATTAATTTTCATACAAGAATATTTATTAAACCTACAAAAGTTTTTGGAACTATTCAAATAAAATTTTCTCTTCATTTAAGAGGAATCTGTATGTTACAAAAAACATTTTTATCAGTGTAGAACTAATCTGTTTAGATAGATATTTTATTTTGTTAAAATAATGAGTAAAACAATAATTATAGAAGTAGATATGTAGCTACATTGTGAGCCTCTGCAATTGCAGAACACATACTGCCGCGCACTCGCAATCCAGAATTGTGTAGTCGAGGGTATATTGATCGCAATGAGAAGGAAAACCGGGTAATAGGTCAACAAGGTATCAAGTGCTTTGCAATTTTAAATTAATTTGTACTGGTTATATTATAATCCTGTGTAGCACGGCTGGCCAAGAAAAATAAGCGTTGATAAACACAAACACTTTTGGGATTATAAAAATTGAGATTTAATAAAAAGATTAACACAGTGAATTGAACAGAAAGACAAAACAAATACAAATATAGCAAAAGACAACAACGTACGAATATGTTGCAGTTACCAAAACATTTTACAAACAATAATTATATAAAATTCTAAATTTTGTAGAGCACTGCAGATATGAGATGACGTCTGCTAATTCCAAACTCTGAAAAGCAACTGTCTCTTGTGATAGCCAAATATACCCAATACCCTATAAGCGGGTAGGTGTGGGGCAGGGAACCTCTCGCACGGCCAATACAAAAATTACAAAAACTAAAAACCTTATCTAGGGTTGGCAGATGGCATCTCAAGCCGATATTTCAGAATCTCAAATGACTATTTATAAAAACTAAAAATCTAACAAAGTTCCTCACACATGTGCAGCAGTAAATTTAACACAAGAACTGAGAATACGATTTTCGATGCCTTTAAGTACAAACGCAGTTTGAAATTTGATATTTTAAAATCGTTTTAACAGTAAAATAATAAATTGTATTATGAATGTTCGCCTTGTTATATTTGCGTGCTTGAAGGCATCAAGATCTGCAATTCGTTTGTAGGTTACTAAGTAATACACAAAGAAGTAAATTATTAAACATTTATTTAGTTTATAATAATTGAAGAGGAACAACAAATTATGTTTTATAAAATAGAGAAAATCATGTGTTCTTCAATTCGTAGGCTTTACATTGATAAAAATGTTTTCTTGGAACAAACAGATTCCTCTTAAATGAAGAAAAGATTGATTTGAATAGTGCCAATCCCGTTTCGTTTTCATTGAAAACTTTTTTAGGTTTAATAAATATTCTTGTATGAAAATTAATTTAGTTTTGAAGGAACATGTCAAAGTATTCAACTGAGTCTCATTATAAAGACAAACTAGTTTGAATAAGAGAAGTTTTAATTCAAAATGATATCGTTTTGTTTAAAATTAAAACCACTTCTTTTCATTATTTTTAAAAACAATTTTTAAAACATATCCTCTTTCTTTCAATACAGAAAAAAGAAGATAAATAAAATTTATATTCAAATATAATATTTTTTTTAATTGAACCTAATCATCATTTTGTAAGAAATAAAATTTTCTTAACTGAAAACTTTCTTGAAATAAGAAATTATTTTTATGAGTGTAGCAGAAACAAACTTTGACGTTGCTATAATTTTTGTTACTTCAAAATTTATTGGCATTACTGGACGAATGTCCCTTTTATTTTCTGTAATTGTTTTATTATCGTTCTTCTAGTCTGTCCAGTGTAACATTTTCCACATGTATTTGAAACGTGTTTGTATTTACATTTACATTATTAGAAACCTTTTTGATTTTTATGTAGAATAATTACATTGATGACTGACTTTGTCACCAAGAATCGTTTTAACGCGAAACAGAATTTTCTAACGAGTACAAAGTGTTATTTTGTCACTACGGCTTTCTCTTCTTTCATTCATATGAAAAGTAATTACATTTCAAAGCTTGGCCAAGACTTTACAGTTTCTATTTGTGTTTTAATGATTAATGAATATGTGAAAACTGTACATATTTGTGATGGCATATGATTTTTATTATTATTAACGATAAAAGGATATAATCAAATAGTTTCCTTGCAGGTTGAATGTTAATTTTGAGTGTGGTATTGTACTTAAAGTAGATCGCTGTTTGAAATACTATTGCACGTATAATGGTTTCGTCAAATATCAACCCCCAAAAATGTCGTGGAGGTACCACAGGGGTAAAGTTTTTATTCATTTTTATCTCCCGCCTCATCCTGTAAGGAATCATGCTAAAAATATGGTAGTGAGTTTTCAGTGGGTGAGCATGTTTTAGAGTGCCTAGAATACGATTTTAATAGTTTCGCGATGATGTCTGTGCGTGTGTTTGTCAGTCTGTCAGCTTGTGTGGATTTCTGGAGTAACGGTTTCTCAAAAACTACTCAACAGAAAATATTGATATTTTGTATATGTATATCAATTGTATACTCTTTGGAAGAGCTGATTAGTGGTAGTTTACTTGAAGCCCTGTCTAGTTATTTTGAAATATCTCAATAAATTTTGGTTATTAAAATAATGTTTCTAATAGTATTATCTACATTTTCTCTTACTGTCACCATTTACGAATTACAACACTCTAAAGAATAGTATATTCTACAACAAGTAATGAAATGGCATATATTCTACACGAGCAAAAAGTTTGTAGTCCGAGCCGAAGGCGAGGACTACGGTTTAAAAGTTGTAGACTATACTTTCTATAACAAAATTTTGGAAATTATACAAAAAATACAAATACAAAACTGTTGAAAACGTCAAACTCAAATAAATAAAACTAAAACAGACGTAACCATAGTAACTGAATCAAGATACTTCATATATCGCGCTAATATGCGGCTCCGATTCGTCGAAATTATTCCATACGCGGCTTATGGAATGATAGTTGTTCCAATACAGTTTTTAGTTGTAGAATGTGTAGTTTCCAAAACAGTCTTATAGAAAAATTATATTTTGATATTTTCGTTTAAATCTGCTAACATGTGTTTTTTTGAAAAATGTCATTTTTTGGCATGTGTCATAATTTTTTGAAGGGATGAGCGTTTCTTAATAGTTGTGATCCGTGTTCCTGCATTGTTTGATAAGAAAATCGAAAAATGTATGAATTTCTTTATGTATATGTATATTTAAGGTTAGCTGTCAAAACAAAAAATGAGTATGCACATGCGATTCACTCCATTCGCCGTTCCAGTCTATGTTTCAAACTTAACTTGTTTACATTTATCATAGGCGCAGTGAAATTTGTCACAAACATGTCACAAACATGTCCGAAATGACCACTTGGAACAAACCTAATATTCCCCTAGAAAGGTTGATTTTAATTTAATTGATATATGGTGAAATACTAATATTTAGGTACAAATGAGCCTTATTCCATGCCTTTTAAACTCTAAAACTACTTTAGTATAAACTTGTCACCTCATATTTAAGTGATTAATCCACGGATTAGATCAGGTTGTTTAAATCTATAACACCCTGTAGAAGAATCTCGTACAATCTAATACTAGATCAATTCATCACAAACTATTATAATCTGCATAATGGTATAAACTCAGCGATTATGCATACAATGTCAGGATATGGCGGCTTCACGACCTGGAGGAACGGTACCATCCGTCAATTATGTGCTAATGAAGCGATCGCGACCGATGAGGACGTCTTCAGGGCATCAGGTTGGGTAGCAGGGTAGCTTGAGACATCTACAACTATTTTGATCGTTATTTTATGGATACAGAGTTGTATGTACACGCCAAGCTCATAAATTTGACTTCTCAATTTATTTCGAAATGGTAATAGCTATAAAAATAAGTTTCAAATAAAAGTTGTTCGTTATAATATTTGGAATAAAAAATCTTATTTGCAATTTTCTTGTTTGTGCTTTTAATTTTGAGATAAACTGTATTTTCAATAAATAAAAGTCGTGTTTTGTATACGTCAAGCTCATAAATTTAACTTTGACTACAATAGCTAAAACCAATTATGGTGAACTTATATCAATGGAAAATACGTTTTATTTACAAGACGATTATATAGAGAATTGACCTGGAAAATTTACAATTCGCAACGATTTTTTTAGGTATACTTACAAAAGCCGTTCTTGTTAATATTGCAATGTCAATGATACAATATATAACGAAGACCCTTGTTCATAGAAATTTTTATCGGAATTTGTAAAGCTATTACTAGATTACTTAGTCCTAATGAAATAGATTACGGAATTTCTTAGGTATATCTGTGATAAAAACATAAAAACAAAAGTGCGTAAATGTACAGTTCAGGCCCTAGTAAAAATAGGAAGTGTATTGAATAAAAGAACAAGAAAAGATACTGGCTCAAGTAAAATGGACTATTTTACAAAGGACGTTGTTATTAGAGCCATTTACGATGGATATTCATAAATCTGATGTGGTCAGCACATAACCTCCCGCCCAATACAACTCTTAAACGGTACAAAATAGTACTTGAATATAGATAAACATATCTTCTTATTTGTTTATTTTCTATTTATATTTGAGAAATTTAATTTTCTTTCGTATATTTATTTAATTTTTTTGACATATTTCACTAAGAAAACAGCTTCTCAATCATAATGACATGTGTTACATTTCGTAAAAAAAAAATATTTTTTAAGTGTTTCCATGATGTACATGGAATGGACGATTTATAAAAATTTATAAAATTTTAATTTCTTTATATTTGATTATCTCCAACACTAATGAAAATTAATAAAATTAGTGTGATCAAAACAGATGTAAAATTAAATATTCTACAACTTTTAAAATAACAAAAATTGTTGAAAAACGAAATTTAATCGTGTTTTTTCACGGAAAACTGTTAAGGGCTTCTAGTGAACTGCTACTTCCGGTTGACCAACTTTGCCCAAAATCTAATCTTATTCTTATATATATATATATATAAGAATTTCGTATTATAGTATTTGAGTTAAGCGAGACGAAAAAATTGCCACAGACTACACGCACACACATACACACACACACACACACACTCATACATACATACATACATACAGACATCATCGCGAAAATAGTAAAATCGTATTGTAGGGACCCTAAAACGTGCTTATTCATTGAAAACTACCCAATTTTTTGACCAAAAACAATACCTCCCTTACCTAGAGGTAGGCGGGAGGTAAAAAAATATCGTTCATACAATAGAATCACTCTGACAAACACTAAATAATGAAATTGAATTCCCATACAGTGAGACTTCATTACTAAGATGTTTAAAGACGATGGGGTACTCTTATAAAAAAGTTAGTTAATAGGAAGAGCATTATGGAAGACCCGCGAATTGTAAAAATGAGAACAGAACATTTATCAAAAGTTGTGGAGTATCGAAGATCTGCTTTTAACAAAAAAGATTCTCTATTATACTTAATAATAAATATGTGAAAAATAATTGTATCACATTGAAAATTATCAGCAAATAGAGTAATGCGGCCCACGAGTAACAGCATCCACTGAAACAGTTTGTTTGTGGTCGTTATTGCAAAGCATTTTTGAGTACTTCTCAGGCCAATTCTCTATATAGTCGTTGTGTAAGCGATTGTGAACCGAAAGAGCTTGTAAATAAAACTATTTTCTATTGCTGTAAGTTCACCATAAACGGTTTTCGCTATTGTAGTCGAAATTGCAGGGATTATAGAAGTCAAAGAAATGAACTTGGCGTATACTATACCTACGATTGACTGATTCCTTTTAGTACTACTGAGGATGAGAACTTAGATATTTGACTATTCTGAAAATAAACAGTAAAAAAGAAAAATCTTATTAATATTCCAACACCGTGAGACCAAAGCAAACTCTGCCGATTTCCTGTGGTTTTTTGTTGAATTTCTTAAGTGTCAAAATTTCTAACAAGATTGCTAACAACATGAATTCGTTAGCTCTGTATCTCGGAATAGAAATGATATTCATTGTACTCATTTAATTAGAAGATAGCAATCAATATTCAGTGACAATATAATCGCTAAATCATGGTTATTGTCCGTCTGCTCGTGAGAGAATATATTTCGGTCACGGAATGTGTGTCAGAATTAATGTACGACACGCCTTTTATAACATTTCTTCTAATCATTGCAAACTACTTAATACGTTCGTGATAAAAATGTTTTCAGAACATCATCAAATCTATTTGTAAACATTTCAAGTATATTAATAATGTATACCAAGACAATACATCAGGCATGTGTTAGAATAGCATCCAACAATTAATAATAATTATTTTGATTCTCATTTTCAATTCATTCATCGTTTCAAACATATAATTTATTTCAGCAGTATATGTCTGGTCGTTGTGTAAACACTGCCAAAAATAAAGTGTTTTATTCAACACCTCTCAATAAATGCTCTATAACTATGGCGATTTTAAACAAGGAAAGTAACAGATTACCCACTAATGGGTATATTTTTCTGGAAAGTAACTAGTGAGTATTTTATTATTTAATACAATAATAATAACACACAACACCTTGGTAACCACTTCGATTGACATTTTAATTTCAAAAATTTAAAGCATATGTCACTGTCAAATAATATTTCTTTAATAAATTTTGCATTTATTAAGAGTTGTTGAATAAAACGTTATACTTCACACGTGGGCAAAGTGGAATTACCCACTCGATAAAATTATCACACTCAGCCTTCGGCTTCGTGCGCTAAAATTTCTCTTGTGGGTAATTCCTTACTTTGCCCACTTGTAAAGTAAATAACTACTATCCAACATCTCTCAACAAATGCTCTATATCTATGGCGATTTTCAACACGGAAAGTAACAGATTACCCACTATTAGGTATAATTTTGAGAAAAGTCACTTGTGAGTAATTTTCTATTTATAACATAACATAACACCTTGGTAACTACATCGATTGATATTTTAATTTAAATTATATCATTTACATATATATATATATATATATATATATATATATATATATATATTATTTCATTCATAACAAATTTGACCAATTAGAATGTGTCATTTTCCATTGTTGTGTATTTTAGATAAGTGATTAAACAGCACCATGCTGTTTATTCGCGATTAAATTGAAGCTAGCTTTTATATGTAAATTTTGAATATTTTTAAGGCATATTTAACCGGGTAATTAGTTGCAGAAGCAAGATACTTACATGTTTTTTGCCTTTACTGGTATTCTATATCATTAAACATGCTGAATTATTCAATTTAAGCTATTTTTATTTAGAATTTTTTGGCATTTATTTGACAAGTAAAAAGAAAAACAATCAATTTGCTATAGTTACACTATAACAACAAAATGTTATGGTGCTTTTTGTTTATGTATGTACCGATTTATTTAAGTGAAAATGTGTCAAAATCAACGTTTTAGTTCAATTTCTTCGGCAAATATTAATGTTTATGCTAAGAATTCATGAAATAATCTTGACATATACCCCTCGTGCTAAAGAATTGAATCGATTAAATTTGATGTCTACCTTATATACAAAATTTTGCTTTTAAAAAAGTGTTATCGTACATAATAATTTAAGATAAAATCCTTCGACCTACGGTTTCGGGATTTTTTCAAATTATTATGTACTCAAACACTTTTTAAGCAAAATTTTATGCATAAGCTAGACATGTCAAATTTAATCGATTAAATTCTTAGCACTCGTGATATAACTATTGAAAATTTAAAGCATATTATATTTCTTTAATAAATAATAGAGATGTTGAATTAAACGTTATATTTCACACGTGGGCAAAGTGGAATTACCCATCCGATAAAATCAATTTCTCTCATGGGTAATTCTTTACTTTGTCCACTTGTAAAGTAAATAATTACTAGGTTTGTTCCAAGTGGTCATTTCTGACAAGTTTGTGACATGTTTGTGACAAATTTCAGTGCGCCTGCGAAAAATGTAAACAAGTTAAGTTTGAAACATAGACTGGAACGGCGAATGGAATGAAGCGCATGTGCGTGCTCATATTTTGTTTTGACAGCCAACCTTAAATATAAATAAAGAAATTTATACATTTTTCGCCACAAAAAAGAAATGTTTTAAAGTTAACTTGTTTACATTTTTCGCAGGCGCACTGAAATTTGTCACAAACATGTCACAAACTTGTCAGAAATGACCACTTGAAACAAACCTATTGTTATTCGGAATTAATTTGAATTGAAATGTGGAATATAGAGATTTCAATTATATTTTTTTATATTGCTGTAAATTCTTACCTATTCACTTTACACCAAAAGTATAAATGCAAAAGTTGTTTAGAGTTTAAAAATGCATGCAATAAGGCCCAATTAATTACGTAAATATTAGTATTTCACGTGTTCATGATATATCAATCAAATTAAAATTAATGTTTATTAAAAAAAATTGTAATACGACCATGGGAAATTAAACAAATAATATTTGACATATATAAAATTAGATTTAGAATTATTTATTAGAATGTAATATTATTTTCTGCAGAAATTTCGTAGAAGATTGTAATGGTATATTCTGTTACTTACCTGTTAATTTTTAACAGCCTGTTAAAACATTTAACCAATAATAACAAAAAGCAGTAAATAAAAAATAAAAATTTCATTTGATACATATATTTGTATAGGTTGTAATAATGAACGTATTAAGGGCATTATTGTCCGTTTAACACCCGTGGTGCGTTCAACGTTTAATGTCCGGCCGATATATTATTTTATAAAAAAATTTTATCGTGTGATTTCAACTCACAACTCTCGTGAAATAGATAACTTTCTGCACTTGTTGCATAATATACTATTGTATCTTTTATTTGAAACTTTTTCGAACCTGATTCCATATTTAAACACACCTATCCATCCATCCACACAGACCTAACTGAAAAACCTCAGGTGACGGGTTGTGTTTTATACATTTACCTATATTTTATTTAATAGACTGTATACAGTTAACCAACCGATAAATATCATTGTATATTACAATATCCGACATTATGATTATATTGTTCGGTTAAACCGCTTTTGTTTTATTGTCAATTGATCTAATCACAAAATTATTCTTGTAAGTAATAAAATACTGTTAAGATATACAGCAACAATATATAAGACATGCAATATGTAATTTTCTACGAATAAGGTTATATTATCTCAATCTAAATTAAATGTTTAATAATGCAGAACAACCGTATATAGTTTTTTGTACTCACACATTGAAATGTGTTGTTTAACGTTGCCTAAGCAACGTCCGAAATGTACATTTCCCAGGTCTCCACCAGATAGACAACCGGGAAATTTCGACGAAAGCATTCCTATTTCTAAAGCGATTATTAATAAATTGTATATATAATAAAATAATATATTATTTCAAACATTCCTTTACATAATATTAATACAAACAATGATGGAATAAGCATGAAATTTAATTTAAAAATAACAAATTTAGTGCATTTGGTTACCAATGTTGGCAATAAAATCTGCCAGATATGACAGCTGTAAAATACATAACCTACAAATGTAATGGTAATTATCTCAATATAAATAAGAAATATAATAAATCTACAAGTGAATACCGTAAATATTATAAATATTTTAATTGTTTTCTAATATATTAGACAAATTAATTTGTGTATTTATATTTATAGTGCAACTTTGACAATTATCAAAATAACTCCTTGAAGAACTTCATTTCTTTGTATGGACTGTTATTAGTTTTATACTTTTCGTACAAAAAATATTGTACAAACCTCGTGCGTGAACTCGGTTCCCGGATTCGTTCTACTCATCCAGGAACCAAGCGTTCCCGCATTTGGTATGTAAATAACTATTATAGTTCTAATATATAAACGAGACCTGAAAACATCTAATAACAATACAAGGTTTTTATTTTGCCCTCAACCTTAAGACACTTTTACGCTCTGAAATTATTCCAGGAAACCATTTTAAAATCCTTGATACGTATTTTTATTGGCCGCAATACACATTCCAAAAATCAGGTCCCATTAAAATTCATCCTCAGCTAATAATTACTGTTTCAGCTGTGTGTTTATGTCTTATTTGACCTTATAACCTTTCCGAATTAATGTCAATGTTAGTATAATGTTTTATATGATCAATCTCAACTTTCGGCTGTTACCATCAATTAACAACTTTCATAAGTGCCGAGATTGACGGCCCTTTCTCCAAAATATTAATATCTAGGTGTAAATGTCGAAAATGTAATGATTTCTCTTTGATATGCCGTATTATTATCTATAATTATTTTAATGATTTATTGGCGCAATGATTTGAAGTGTAAATTGGTAGAAAATTTAATTCTCTACAAGATTTGCTTGAAACATTTTTCGCTATTATAATTCAGAAATATTTTGTAGCACCATTTATCTGATAGTAACAAAGGATTGATTACAATTCGTTGATTGCAATAATATCAATCTCTGCCTCGTGTTTCTGAATTAATTTAGAGGAAAATACTTCATATAAAATATATAGAAAATTTAATTCTCTTTAAGTTTTACTTGAAGTATTTTTCTCTAAAATTATTCAGGAATGTTTTACAGCACCATTTGCCTGGTTGCAACAATGTCGTGATTACAATTTGTTGGTCAAAACAATTCTGTTTTTGTATCTGTCACGCGTTCCTAAATTAATTTAGAAGAAAATACTTCAAATAAAATATATAGAAAATTTAATTCTCTTTAAGTTTTACTTGAAGTATTTTTTTCTAAAATAATTCAGGAATGTTCTACAGCACCATTTGCCCGGTTGCAACAATGTCGTGATTACAATTTGTTGGTCAGAACATTTCTATGTTTGTGTCCCTGTCACGCGTTCCTAAATTAATTTAGAGGAAAATGCTTCAAATAAAATAGATAGGAAATTTAATTGTCTATAACAATTACTTGAAGCATTTCTGTCTAAAAAAATTCGGGAACGTTTTGCAGCGTCAATTGTCTGAAACAACAAAATCGTCATTACAATTCGTTGATTGCAACAATTAAACATCCATCAAACGTTCCTGAATTATTTCAGGGATTATTTTTTGACGTTTCTTAAAACCAATGAAATACTTCATTATATGTCACGTGTCTGCGATTTAACCAATCCTGTCATTATTATACTGAGAATAAGCACTAGTGATTATTTCCGGGAATAATCTCTGTAGTTTTTTGTTTCTATTGACAAATGTCACTTGTCAGATAGTTATCATCAACACGAGTACAAAATGACAAAATAGATAGATTTAGTGGCGTGCCTGATGATGAAATCAAAAAATAATCTAATTAAATATTACTCGAGAGTTCGACAAATTAAAAAATAATTCTCCAGTATCTTTCTCAAACTTGTTGCCATTTGGCAATAGCCAATCAAGCACTGTGGAATTTCGTGGCTATTGCCTGGCAACAAGTTTTCGAAGATCTATCAAATTATTTTCAATTTATTCTCACTCTCTTGTTATATTATTACTGATTATTTTATGACGTTTCTTAAAACCAATGTAATACTTCATTACGTGTCTGCGTTTTAACCAATCTTGTCATTATTACTCTGAGAATAAAGCTGTAATGATTATTCCCGGGAATAATCGCTGTATATTTTTGTTTTTATTGACAAATGTACTTGTCAGATAGTTATCATCAACACGAATAAAAAATGAACAAAAAAGATATATTTAGTGGCATGCCTGATGATGAAATCAATAAATAATCTAATTAAATATTACTCGAGAGTTAAATAAATTAGAAAATAATTATCCAGTATCTTTCTCAAACTTGTCGCCAGGTTATTTCTAAATGAAAGAAAGATCTGCCAAATAATTTTCAATTTATTCTCACTTTCTTGTTAAATTATTACTGAGATATGTTTCGAATAAAACATTAATTTCTATAAGTTTAACTTGAAGCATTTTTCTCTACAATAATTCAGGAACATTTGGCAGCACCATGTATTTGATTACAACAATTTTATAGTTACAATTATTAATTATAACAATCAGGTTATTCTCAAACGTTTCTGAATTATTTCAGAGAAAAGTACTTTAAACAAAATAGTTAGAAAATTTTCTGCAAGATTTATTTGAAGGATTTGACTCTAAAATAAAAGATAAGTTAAATCAAGATAAACTTATAGATGAAGCTAGACATTCATTGTTAATTTATATCTTAGTTTGTATATACCATCAGTCATCAATTCATTAACAACTTGTTTATTTTCCTCGGGAAAGGCCAATAACCTAACCATACCGACTCTGCAGTAAAAATAAACCACAAAAAAACCGCCCAGGGCAAAATTTCATATACGTTAACCTTCTTCGTCCACGTGAAAATGGCTTATTGGCCATGCGTTCAAAATAATATCTCTGTACCTCCCACAGCGATCAGAAGAGAAATTCGCGCAAGTTAATTAAGGAGTTTTTGCAACTAAATAATAGTGTTACATTATTTTACAAACGGCCAGTGTTTTAGCCATTATTCTTCTTTTTTCCACCGACAACTAGATCAGGAATGCTGCTTGATAAATAAGATTTTTTGGTTTCTCTGTCGGCGCTTTTTATTGTTGTTTCGTGAGTCTTTGACACACATTCGTATGTATGATCTAGTACTTTCTTAAGTATAATTGTGTGGTCAAAACATTTATCTGGCATTACTGCAGGGCATGCTGCAGATCGTGTCAAATATTTATTTAAAAAATCTGATGTGGCCAGCACATAACCTCCCGCCCAATACTACTCTTAAACGGTACAAAATAGTATTTGATGATACAGAAACATACCTTCTTATTTGTTTATTTTCTATTTATATTTGAGAATTTTAATTTTCTTTCGTATATTTATTTAATTTTTTGACATATATTTCACTAAGAAAACAGCTTCACAATCACAATGACATGTGTCACATTTCGTAAAAAATTGAAAATTTTTAAATGTTTTCATGGTGTACTAGGAATGCAAGATTTATGAAATCTAATTTCTTTATATTTTATTATCTCTAAATCTAATGAAAATTAATAAAATTAGTGTAATCAAAACACATGTAAAATTAAATATTCTTCAACTTTCAAGATAACATAAATTGTTGAAAAAGGAAATTTAACCGTGTTTTTCACGAAAAACTGTTAAGGGCTTCAAGTAAACTGCTACTTCCGGTTTACCAATTTTATCCAAAATTTAATCAGCTCTTCACTTAAATATAAGAAGCAATAATTCACAAAATTGTATTCTTTTGTATTATAGTATTTGAGTTATGCGAGAAGAAAAAATTGCCACAGACTACACACACACACACATACATACATACATACATACATACATACATACATACATACATACATACATACATACATACATACATACATACAGACATCATCGCGAAAATAGTAAAATCGTATTGTGGGGACCCTAGAACGTGCTTATTCATTGAAAACTCACTACCCAATTTTTTGACCAAAAACAATACCTCCCTTACCTAGAGGTAGGCGGGAGGTAAAAACAAACAAATTTTTGAGTTTCAATGGTTAATAAACCTAACCTGAAACCTTTCAAATGACATAATTTTCTTGCTTAATATACGTACAAATGTATCAAAATTGTAACCATTTATATACAGAGTGTTAAAAATTATTGTAATAAATATTAAGAGCAGATAGTATTTGATATATTTTAACATTTTTCGTGCAACTGCTCTCATAGGTTATAGTAATGAATTAAAACTTATTTTATTTAATTATTACTGTGACACAATTTTCAATAAATTAAATAATTATTTTCTAGTCCTGTGTAAATATATTTCTTTTTCCTACTCCTGTATAAAATATATCACTATTATTTATATTTTTCGATGAATTACAGTACTCATAATTCACGAGAGTGAATTATGATTAATAATTCACTCTTCTCGACCAATCACAGAACCAGAAATCCATAATTCACGGTTATTTTAAAGACGTGATGTGGATCACCTAGCAACGGCCGTCTGACAGTTGACATGTAGTCAGTTGTCATTGTGTATTTTGATGTTGACGTTTTTCAATGTGTTTTCAACGAATTTCGATCATTTTCAAAAATGATTTCCGAATTTACAGGAGTATAAAAAATATAGTATTATATTCGGGATTATAGTCATTATTCACTCGGATGATTTGTATCACTCGCCTACGGCTCGACGTAAACTACATCTTCCTGAATAATGAGTATAATAATCCCTCATATAATAATATATTATTATTTCAATTTTTTCGATTAATTATAGTAGTCATAATTCACAACAGTTAATTATGGATTCATAATTCACTCTTTTCGGCCAATCACTGAATCAAAAATCTATTATTCCTGTTTATTTTAAAGCCGTGATGTGGATCACCAAGCAACGACTGTCTGACAGTTAACTGTGTAGTCAGTTGTCATTGTGTATTTTTATGTTGACGTTTTTCAACTAATTTCGATAATTTTCAAAAGATAATTCCGAATTTACAGGGGCAGAAAAATTACAGTATTATATTCAGGATTATGGTCATTATTCAGTCGGATGATTTGCTTTACTCGCCTGTAAATATACCCTCATTATTTGAATTTTTCGATTAATTATAGTAGTCATAATTCACAACAGTGAATTATGAATTCATAATTCATTCTTCTCGACCAATCACAAAGCCAGAAATGAATTATTTCTGTTTATTGTAAAGACGTGCTATGATCACCAAGCTGACAGTTGACAGTGTAGTCAGTTGTCATTGTGTTGTCGTTTTTCAAGGCATATTTTTAACCGATTTTGATCATATTCAAAAGTTATTTCCGAATTCAAAAGAGTCGAAAAGTACAGTATTATATTCAGGATTATTGTCATTATTATTTCGGATGATTTGCATCGCTTGCCTAAGGCTTGTGCCGCAAACTTCATCTTCCTGAATAACGATTATTATAATCCCTCATATAATAATATACTCTTAAATTTTTTTTTGTAATAATTTTGATGAAACCTGTAGATATACAGTATGTTCAAATTTTGATGATACCCATTGAAAAATTTTGGAGCGTTGCTGTGATTGGCTAGCGAACAAAACGTCATAAAATACATACAGCACATTTCAGATTATTAAATTCATTTTACATATTCCGCATTGATAAAATATATTTCAGCTAAACAGAATAGAACATTACAAAAATAAATTCTCATTTTGGAATGTCATACGCGATTAGAAATGAATGTATAGCAGCAACCGGAATGTAGATTTTTTTAATAATTACAGTCAGAAATATTTTCATTGGAAAAAAGTTATGTTGAAGACACCTTTTTATGTGCTCTCATTTCTGACAGGTTTTCTGTATCAAAGCAATAAAATTTAAAAGATATTGACTCACTTTTCAAATTTAAACAAATTTATAACCAAAAATATGATACGGATGATTCGGATTGCTCTAGATGCTGCTATAATTGGGATTAATTTGATTAATAAACGAACCGTTTTAGAAGAAAGTGCTCCCAATATGTTCTTATAGAATCTTAGTATTTATGTCGCATAAATCTAGTATTTAATTCATTGATGCGCCGTGTATTGGTCAAGCTATCAATATCAGATTGATTGCCTTGTAATTGCTTCGATTAATTAGTAATAAACCTGATGGATGATGGAGAGAAATAATTTTCCTACTTTGAAAATGTGTTATAGACACATCGTTTCTAAAAGTTATTACCTCTCGGTTGTAGATTTAAAATATGGCGTATAGAGGTTTCTATGCTATATTTTTAATGTTGATTTATCTTTGTTGAGAATTTAAAAGTTCATGCAATAAGGCCTATTTGGTTACCTAAATATTAGTATTTCACGATATGTTGATCAAGTAAATCAATGGGGTAAATAGCTCAGTGGTAACGTATCGGACTGTGGATCGTGAGTTCCTCAGTTCGAATCCCAGTACCGACAGTTGCCAATTTAAATTTACCCCTGTGGTTCCCCCTCCACTAACAACTTTGGGGGCTATGACTTGACGGCGGGTAACCGCATTTCATACGCAAAAATATATCACCTACCGAGATCTGCGTAAGCAGAGTGCCACACCCATATTGAGTAAAAGGCGTGATGATATATTATTATTATTATTATTATTGATCAAGTTATTTATTTATTATTTATTAGGACAAAAGTATCACGGCAATAAAAAAATAAATTAAAACGAAAAATATTTGACATTTCAAAAAACAGATTTAATTTATTCATTACATTGTTGTGTTATTTTTTGTAGAAGTTTCGTAGAAGATTGTAATGATATGATGAATATGAGCGCTCATTTCTTTTTTACCTCCCGTAACATCCTGTAAGTAAGGTATAGGAACCATGCTAAAAATTGGGTAGTGAGTTTTCAGTGGACGAGCACGTTTTAGAGTCCCTAGAATACGATTTTAATAATTTCGCAAAGATGTTTGTGTGTGTGTCTGTCTGTCTGTCAGTCTGTCTGTCGGTCTGTGTGGATCTCTGAAGTTACGGTTTCTCAAAAACTACTAAACTGAAAATTTTGATATTTTGTATATATCAATTGTATACCCTTTAGAAGAGCTGATTAGTTTTTGGTGATAATCCAATAACCGGAAGTGGTAGTTTACTTGAAGCCCTATCAAGTTAATTTAAAATATCTCAGTAAATTATGGTTTAATAAAAATTTTGTTATTAGAATAATGTTTCAAATATTATTATCTACAATTATTGTTTGAAACATTTTCCTTTTACTGTCAGCATTTACGAATTTATCTAAGTATAATATTTCTTTAACGTGTTGTAATTCGTAAATGGTGCCAGTAAGAGGAAAAATATTTCAAACAACGATTGTAGATAATTATATTTGAAACATTAATCTAATAACAAAAAGTGTCATTAAACCATAATTTACTGATATTTCAAAATAACTTGTTAGGGCTTCAAATAAACTACTACTTCCGGTTATTGGATTATCACCAAAAACTAATCAGCTCTTCCAAAGGGGACGCAATTGATATATACAAAATATCAAAATTTTCAGTTTGGTAATTTTTGAGCAACCGTAACTCCAGAGATCCACATAGATCGACAGACAGACACACACACAGACATCATCGGGAAACTATTAAAATCGTATTCTAGGGACCCTAAAACATGCTCATCCACTGAAAACTCCCTACCGAATTTTTAGAATGATTCCTATACCTCCCTTACAGGATGTGGCGGGAGGTAAAAATTGCAGGCAACAAATATTTATTTATTGCTTAATTGTTTATTATGTAAGAGTAAGGAGCAAACGAAAAACTGCTTTTATAGAGTAAATTGTGGATTGAGAGTTCTGTGGAAAACAATGAAACAAAACAAAATATTTAATAAACATATTATAAACTTTGATTATTACATATTTCCCACACAATACCATTTTATAAATAAAATTTTATAGTTCTTATAAAATATTTCCATATAAGTATATAATAGAGTTCACAACAATTAATCTGTTAAACAAAGCTATAATTCAGTAACTGTCAAAGTTTATAACACAAATTAGTTGGTTTTATTGTTTTCCACACAACTCTAATTCGTAATTTTCTTCATAAAATTGCTCTTGCATAATAAACAATTATACAGCAACTAAATATTTGTTGAATGCAGTTTTCAATTCTAATCGTTTTTACCTCCCGCATATAATATGTAAGGGAGGTATTGTGAGGGGTCAAAATTTTCGGTAATGAGTTTTCAACAGATAAGCTCGATCTGGGGTCCTTAGAATTCGTTTTTACCACTTTCACGATGACTTCTGTCTGTGTGTATACATATATTATTTCAGTTTTTTTCTATTAATTATAGTAGTCATAATTCACAACAGTGAATTATGGATTCATAATACACCCTTCTCGGCCAATCACAGAATCAGAAATCAAACATTCCAACATACATACATAACATCACGCTATATCCCACTTAGTGGGGTAGCATGAACCCAGAAACACAGTCAACCAACAATCAATCTCCTCTAAACATTCCTATCCTGACACACCATTTTCGCCTCGTTCACATACATGCTCGTTTATTCTTCATACTCGGAATCATTCGTTCACGCAACAAACCATCAATCATACCCAACCAGTTATTCCTCGCACGCCCACGCAATCGTTCACCCACATATATTAGTTTCACCAACCTTTCATTCGACAATCGCCCAAGATATCCAAACCACCTCAACTGACTCACTCCCACTTTCTTAACAACATTCTTCTCAATCTCACACTCATCATACACCAATGTATTCCGTATACGATCACGTCTCATATACCCACACACTCCTCTTAAATATCTCATTTCTACAGCATTTATACGTCGTTCATGCTTCTTCATCCACAGCCAACATTCAGAACCATACATCAATGTAGGCACTAACACACCATTATAAACACTCAATCGAGCATCTCTAGATACATTCACGTTTGGAGCAAATGTACCCAGAGCACCCAATACCTTGCACCCTGCAGACACCCGCCTTTCAATCTCCCAGTCAATACGTCCATCCCTCGAGAACATACTACCCAAATATACAAATTCATTCGCTTGTTCCAGTCTCACACCATTCGCTGAAACATTACAATCACCAAATCATTCTTCTCAAACACCAACAGTTTACATTTATCGACATTCATGCTTCTTCATCCACACCCAACATTCAGAACCATACATCAATGTAGGCAGTAATACACCATTATAAACACTCAATCGAGCATCTCTAGATACATTCACGTTTCGAGCAAATGTACCCAAAGCACCCAATACCTTGCACCCGGCAGACACTCGCCTTTCAATCTCCCGGTCAATACGTCCATCCCTCGAGAACATACTACCCAAATATACAAATTCATTCACTTGTTCCAGTCTCACATCATTCGCTGAAACATTACAGTCACCAAATCATTCTTCTCAAACACCAACACTTTACATTTATCGACATTCATGCTTCTTCATCCACACCCAACATTCAGAACCATACATCAATAGCTGTATTCTTTTTGGATTGATTTAGCTCAACTCAGTTGACAAGTGAGTTGAGATGAACTGAGCTGAGTTGAGCTGAAAGGCATCCAAAAAGAACAGCATTTTATGTATAGAAAGGTGGATTTGAACAAGAATATACACACTTATGCTATTACAATTGATGACACTGAAAATATTTTACTATAAGTTTACACATTTAATATATCAATGAAATAGATCGACATATTTTGTTATTGTAGCAATTTGGTGCACATAACCTAATAAATATGACAGTTCTCCAGACAACACAAACCAAACATTACCCCTTCCACCGAACTGAGTTGCGTAGATCATTTTGAGTTTATTTCGCGGGTGGTGCAGCATCGGTAAGGGGGGAAGTGCGTTCTCTCAGTTTGTTTCAGTTCAGGTGTAACAAAAAGAACAACACTTTACTGAGTTTATCTGAAGTGAGCTGAGACTAACTGAGATTTTGACCAAAAAGAATACAGCTAATGTAGGCACTAACACACCATTATAAACACTCAATCGAGCATCTCTAGAATCTTCCAGAAGTAGTAGCATTTGAGCATATCTCAATAAATAATTGTTAAATATTATGTAGACAGCCTGTACATTGGTGAAATCGCAAACTGCTCTACCTAGCGTAAAATAAGGTCCTAAATAATCAATATATCTTCTCCAATGCGTAGAATAAGGCCTACATATTCTCCAGTACTCCTCAGATTTTTTGTTAGAGCGGTCGCTACAACTTTCTTCTGCAATCAGCTTAGAAATCAATTACGCACTGATTGCTATCGGAATACCTCTGTACCGTGGTTCCATAAGAGTGCATATGACCATATAAGCGTCGCAGTAATGAACCTTGACTCTTGTGATATGTGTTTTGACTTTGACGTGTGATGGTAGTTCGGTGAAGAAACTACAGAGGGCAGTGGGTTATTGGAAAAGAATTGCAGTGCAATTTTTACTGGATTTCTGCGCAGTTGTATTTTTACTTGCTTGTATGTATAGTCTATGGAAGAATACGAATCGATGATGAACGAGAAAATATAATCACGAAACTGGATTTATAAAGTAATAATTCAAATAATTAATAATAAATTTGTGGGGGATATATTTCAAGAGTGATTCTTGTGTATATTGAAGCCAATAGACTATTGAAATATAGCAATACTGGAACGACAACTTATAGGTTTTTATGAAAGCGGAAAATTAACATGAGACAAATAAATGTTGTACTCTAATACTTGTCTGTAGTGCGGTTGCTATGACAAAATATTGTACAACAAAAACAAATAACCCAACAACTAGCTCTCTCTCTCTCCCTCTCTCTCTCCCTCTCTCCCCCCCCCCTCTCTCCCGGGTTGCATTTTCAACGGCAGTTAGAGTTCAATATTATTATATTTCAGTGTTCTACACATCTTACATATCTGCAATCGCAGATCCTGCCAGTTACTTTCTACAAGACATCTAATTATTTTTAAGAAACTCAATTGCAGAGCCCATAATTTTCCATTTATTTCGAGGTAAATAGTTATTTGTCAAACTAGAGAGGAAAGCGCTTCTTTTCCCCCTCGAGTTCGATGTTTGCCTTATGAGCGCAGAGAGTGAGGCATTTCGAACGAGAGTGGAAAAAGATCTTTTCTCTCGTGTTATACACATTTTTTCACGACATGTTTCTAAAAACGATTTGCTCGAACCTAAAATACACTTTTAGAACACAACTGACAGACTGACACGTTGAAAGTTAGGTTATCAGACACAAGGCAGTGTAGCAGTGTTGCCAATGAACCAATCTTAAATATCTTTAATAGGTCGTCAAATTCTGATTTAATAAGAAAATGAAAAATATAACACATAATTGTAAGATATATTATTAAAATAAGGGGTTTCAATAAAATTAGGAAAAACAGCATATTATACAAAATAACTTATAATTATTGTGACAAGACCAGGTGTTTTTTTTAATTTTCTTTTATATTGTCCAATAGAAGTTGAGTTTTTTATATCAACAGGTAGTACATTAAACTTTTTAAAACCTTCGTAGTATATATAACCTTTCCCAGTAGTATTTTTTAAATTATTGGTTTTAAGAAACGTCAAAAAATAATCAGGCTCAACATTTCTCACTATCTGTAACTCCGTGTCTTGCAGTGGCACTAGAAATCTACACCTGCAGTAATTGTTTATTTTGTGTGGTCTGACATAGTGAATAGTTTGAAAACCTCTGCATCCAGACCATAGAAAATACCTAACAGTAAAGCTTGTAGCCACCACATGGATTTTTCTTGTACAGTGAAAAGTGTGACAGACTCGACAGAAGTATGTTATGTTACAGTATTGGTTTGTCGCATCGGTTCTAGCCATGGTACCGTTTTTAAGACACGCGTTTATGTACGCAGTACTTACTTCCGTGTACTTAACTGTCCTTTGTTTTAATTGGTGGTTGTTTGCTTGCAGGTGTGCCACCAGTGCGGCCGCGAAAGAAAACTACATGAATACTTGGTAAGTTTATTTTATCATACAAACTTAAGCCTTCAAAACTTTTAATCGGTACAAAATATGGGAAAAAGTTTCAAATAAAGATTGTAGGCAATATTATTCTATATATTTTTGAATATAACAAAATTTACTCTAACTCAATTATTTACTGAGATATACCCAAAAAACTTGGTAGGGGTACAAGTAAACTACCACTTCTGGTTATTGGATCGCTACCAAAATCTAATCAGCTCATGATACCACCTTTTAAGTTCAAAATATGAATTTTGATATTGATAACACAGACTTCATCGTTAAAATATTAAAATTAAAATTACTGATAAATCCACTGAAATATTATAATAGTGGAACGTAAACTAACGTTGATTATACGAGCCGCGAGAGACAGACATTCATTGGGACACCTGTCTTTGTTGTACAGCCCACTTAAAAAAGTAATAAGAAAATATAATAAAATTAATATTCAATAATTTTGAAATAAAAATTGAATAAAATATTAATAGAAATGAATTCAATTAACTATTTTGTATGTATATGGATTTAAAGGTATTTTACAATAATTGAACAATACACTGTTAATAGATATTTACGTCACAAGTACATAATTTAGGGTTTTATGGACAAGACACATAAAAGCATAAGTTAATGAAAACCTATTATACCGGGTGCCTACTTTTTTTGAGCTATAGGAAATGCAATGTTATTATTTTAATTTCGCTCTAAGTTTTTACCTATTAAATTTAGAGAAAGTGTAAAAGATAAAATGTTCTAATTAAAAATTGCACCAAATAAGTCTAAATTTATTTATGTGATACGTTTTTGTCATGAGATAAACGTAAAATAAAATGTATAATTTTTAGCTATTTCCAGAGTGCCATGGTCAACAAAACATAGAAACATTCGTATTGTTTGAGTTTGACAGATAGTTTTAATAATTATTGACTTGTTTAAATTATTTCTAAATGGTAAATGTGTCTATAATTACTGAAAAATAATTTAAGGAACTCGTAATCATTAAAACTATGACAAATGTCATCTGTCAAACTCAAACAAAACGATTGTTTGTTTGATTTTTTCCATGACACTCTGGAAATAACTAAAAATTATACATTTTATTTTACGTTTATCTCATGACAAAAACGTATCACAACAATAAATTTAGTCTCATTTAGTGCAGTTTCTTTTTTTCTCAACATTTTACGTATATTTACGCTCTTGCTCTAAAATTAATAAGTAAAAACTTCGAGCGAAATTAAAATATTAACATTATATTTCCTATAGCTCAAAAAAATTAAAAAAATAGACACCCAGTATACGTGTTATTTCATACAATATTTTAGGTTTGTTCCAAGTGGTCATTTCGGACATGTTTGTGACATGTTTGTGACAAATTTCAGTGCGCCTGTGATAAATGTAAACAAGTTAAGTTAGAAACATAGACTGGAACGGCGAATGGAGTGAAGCGAATGTGCATACTCATTTTTTGTTTTGACAGCTAACCTTAAATATACATATAAATAAAGAAATTCATACATTTTTCGCTACAAAAAAGGAAATGAAGCTTATGTTTGAAACTTAACTTGTTTACATTTTTCGTAGGCGCAGTGAAATTTATCACAAACATGTCACAAACATGTCCGAAATGACCACTTGGAACAGACCTTTTATGTTCGACAACATGGCAGATTATTTTTTTTAGCTTACAATGGCAATTATATTTGACACATGGCGTTGACAAAAAAATTATAATTTAGAAGTGTGCTGTTTTCTGTTGTTTAGTTACCAAGTTGTTTATTGTTTCTACTTTATCGGACCAGTACAGAAACAGCCACTTTATGGACGCTAAACTATATCATAAAATAGTGATTATAATACAGTCGAACACAAAAATTATTTAACACTTTTAGAGAAGACTGTAACATTTTTTTTTACATAGCAACCATTTTACAAACAAATTTCAGACAAAGAAGAGTGGCCATACAACATATATTTGTTTCTCACGTTCATAAAATTTATAAATTAGTGTTCCAGTATTACTATATGTCAGTGCGTAAATGGCGTGATGACATATTTATTTAACTGTGTATCGTATAGGGTAAATAGCTCAGTGGTAACGCAAATAAGTTCCTCTGTTCGAGCCTCACATCCGACAAATTTTAGAAATTATATTTCAAAAATTTTCACCACATAAAATTACCCCTGTTGCTCCCCAACCATTACCATTCTTGGAGGCCGAAATTTGACGGCTGGTAACCGTACTTCATTCGCAAAAATATATCATAATACCGAGATCTGCTTTGAGCAAAAGAAATAGGTAAAATGAAATGAAGATATATTTATTTATTTATTAGTAACTCGTAAAGGGTGTTTTACAGGGTTATATCAAAGCCATCGCCAAATAAGTAAAAAAAATTGATGGTGTTAACGACATCATTCAGTTAACAAGTTAAAAAATAAGACACCAGTCAACAGTTATATTCTCACGCAACAATTAAAAACCGATTACATGATGTGGAGCAAACAGCGAAGCACATTATACACGCCCTCTTATTATGTTGTCAATTGTTTCCTGTCGAAATATTCGGCGTCCATTAAGGCCGCGCGTGCGAAAATAATTAACTCTTAACGTAAAGAAATACATTAGATACATCCAAAAGAAACTGTCTAATAGTGTTCGAGTTTTCTCAAAACCGGATATGGATACAAGAAAATTGCTAATAACATTTTTTGTTCCACATATCATTAGCAACATTTTTTATTTGAAACTTTTTTTTCTTTCTGTTTTCCTATTCGGTATAAATTACTGTTTGTCCAATCTAGTCCACCAAATTGGGCATTGTCATAAATTGTCATTATTTCATAAAAATCAGTCTCTCAATAATAACTAAGTTATTAAGTCACAAAGACCGGCCAATCCAATCAATCGGTAACTAAGTACGCGTTTCGTTATTTTAGAACTCATCAGCGTAGTGTAACCCGCTAATTGCTGTGAGGCAGTGGCACCGAATGACTGGATCGGCGAGATATAAGTTCCCAACAGGTTGGTAAATGGGACTGAGAAGTGAGAGGTAACTTAATACATCCAGAGCCATCTATCACTTTCATACTTTAATAAAAGTAAATGTTTTAAAAGAGAGAAAACTATTAGTAATAATATAACAAGAGAGTGAGAATAAATTGAAAATAATTTGACAGATCTTTCGAAAACTTGTTGCCAGGCAATAGCCAGGAAAGCCCACAAAGTAATAACATAGGAAGAGACAAAACTCAATGTATTAAAATCGAAGTGTTGACAGCAGCGCACCACTAGTAGGTGGAAGAACTATAATGACAGCTAGCGATTTCATTGGTATTTTGTACATTCAAAATTAAAAACATTCATTGATTTCATTGGTATTTTGTACATTCAAAAATAAAAACATATATTGAAATTAAAGTTTGATGGGATATGTATATTTTATTTAAAATATATTTTATATAATAAATATATATCTATTATGTACATAAACAAAAAATAAATTAGACAATATGAATGAATGCTATTTGCTGCTCACGTATAGGTGGTTCCGGGTGACGTTTTTTAAATAAGATGCCTACATATGGACATAACTTCGCAGATTTGGTATCAAGCTTGATGTGTAGTTCGAAAAAATACGGTTTTGTTTGATTTTAAATTGGCTTTATAGTTCCTGAAATCCATTATATTATAAAATAATTAATATTTAGAATGTCTCAAAAAACTTACTTTAATGTTTAATTTCAGTATATTTAAAGGTTTTCCACGGTTTACGACTTTAAGTTGCACATCAGCTTGTTTAATTTTATAGTTAATGTCAGTAACACACAGATTGTATTTTTTAAATGACAGATTGAAGTTTGAATTTGACAGTATAAACAAAATGCGTTTTGTTTACTACCTATTACTAGATGTAAAAATACAAAACAATGTAGTTTTAGTTTTCCAGGCAGTTGTGGCGGCGCTGCTGCTAACCAACTGAAAATGCACTTGAGTTTTACCCCCGTGGGAAAGCCCGTAGGGCTTGAGTGGCTATTGCCAAATGGCGACAAGTTTGAGAAAGATACTGGAGAATTATTTTCTAATTTATCGAACTCTCGAATTATATTTAATTAGATTGTTTTTTGATTTCTTCATCATGCCTGCCACTAAATATATCTTTTTTGATCTTTTTTTACTTATGTTGCTGATAACTATCTGACATCCGACATCTGTCAACAAAAACAAAAAAGCTACAGAGAATATTACCGGGAATAATCACAAGAGCATTATTCTCAGTATAATAATGACAGGACTGGTTAAAACGCAGACACGTGACATACAATGAAGCATCTCATTGGCTTTAAGAAACGTCACAAAATAATCTAAGAAACAAATAATATACCGTGTGCCCCACGTAAATGTTGGCATAGGCAATAAACATGTAAAATCAGTTTTTTGTAAATAAAGTGTCCGGCAAAAATTATGCATCCAAATTTTATATCACAATACTGCCAATATCCATACATCTTATTTAATACAGATTATTTTATTTTGATACCGCAATTTAATGTAATTCATAATAATTCCAAATTTTCCGCCTACTCTTTTCATTGCTACTGACGTATAGTGCTTGCAATTGGTTTCAAATATTTTAATCTGTCACTGTCATCATGATTATATTAAATGTCGAGAACCGTGTAAATATTATTAGAATGTATTATGGGGGCGCAGTGCAAGACAAATATCTGAATACATCACAGGAATGAACGCTGAATGGTTTCCATCGCCAGAAATTGACAGTGACAGATTAAAATATTTAAAACAAATTGCAGGCACTATATGTCAGTAGCAATAAAAAGAGTAGGCGGAAAATTAAGTATTATTATTATTAATTTCATTACATTAGGGTATCAAAATAAATTAATATGCATTAAATAAGATGTAGGGATATTGGTAGAATTGTGATATAAAATTTGGATACATAATTTTTTGCCGGACACTTTATTTACAAAAAAATGATTTTACATGTTAACTGCCTATGCCAACATTTACGTGGGACACACGGTATAAAAATATAAAGACAATAAAATTGTCATTGTTTCATAAAAATCAGTCTCGGATTAATAACTAGGTTATTAAGTCATATTGGAACTCATCAGCGTAGTGTAACCCACAAATTGCTGTGAGCAAGTACCACCAATAATAGTTATAAAGTTTTCTCGTTTATTATTGCACATGTAACTATAAATCTGTGAAGAGTACAAAACCGCAAGCCACTGACAGTGAACGAGACATGAACCCGCGACCTTTCGCTGTCAAACCAACGTGGTTCGTGCGTGAAAATCAGTTGAATATTTTATCGTCTACTGACGACTTGCATTTAAAGGTGTAAAGCGAATGAATTAACCGCTAATTACTTGCATTAAACACAAATGCATTCTTGCATTCCGTTTAAATTAATATCCACGTAATTATCCGCTATGTGACTATTTGTTAGTCATTAGCTTAAGCTGTTCAACAGTTCTTTATGTGATATAAATTTTGATTTCTGAGTAAACTTGTAAAACGGGATACTGTCTATGAATGAGTCATATGTTGACTTTCAATTATTTAAACAAAGAACATAATTTCATTGTTCGATAATTGCATTTTTGTTGATACAAGTAAATTGAAAATAACACTTTTTATTCCAAATATTATTAGTTAAATTTTTCATTTGAAACTTTTTTCATAGCTGTTCCCAAATTTGAAACAAATTTCATCTACACTTAATTTAAAAAAATATTAATTTTAAATATGAATTTAAATAATTTTCTTTTTCTGCATTGAAAGAAAATGAATATATTTTTAATTTTGATTATAAATATAATAAAAGGGAGGCCTTTTAATTTTAAACAAATAGTGCTTTATGTATCAAGGCAACGAAGTTCAATTTTTTATCACGAATATGGAATTTAGTTGCTGAGGCTCGTAAATAAACCATGTGAGTGATAAAAAGGAACTTCATTGCCGAGGTACATATTAAGTTGTATTTGAAATCTAAAATTCGAAAAACCTGTAAAAATATTGCAATATAGGTTTTTTTATTTTTAAAAATAATGAAAAATAAGTCGTTTTAATTTTAAACAAAACGTTTTTATTTAAAATGATATCATTTTGAATTAAAACTAGCCCTATTCAAACTACTTTGTCTCCAGTCTCAGTTGAATACTTTCATATGTTTCTTTAAAACTAAATTAATTTATTAAACTTACAAAAGTTTTCAATGAAAACGAAATTAGATTAGCACTATTCAAATAATTACCTCCCGCCTACCTCTAGGTAAGGGAGGTATTGTTTTTGGTCAAAAAATTGAGTAGTGAGTTTTCAATGAATAAGCACGTTTTAGGGTCCCTACAATACGATTTTACTATTTTCGCGATGATGTCTGTATGTATGTATGTATGTATGTATGTATGTATGTATGTATGTATGTATGTGTGTGTGTGTGTGTGTGTAGTCTGTGGCAATTTTTTCGTCTCGCATAACTCAAATACTATAATACCAAAAAATACAATTTTGTGAATTATTGCTTCTTATATTTAAATGAAGCGCTGATTAGATTTTGGATAAAATTGGTCAACCGGAAGTAGCAGTTTACTTGAAGCCCTTAACAGTTTTTCGTGAAAAACACGGTTAAATTACCTTTTTTCAACAATTTATGTTATTTTAAAAGTTGAAGAATATTTAAATTTACATGCATTTTGATTACACTAATTTTATTAATTTTCATTAGATTTAGAGATAATAAAATATAAAGAAATTAGATTTCACAAATCTTGCATTTCTAGTACACCATGGAAACATTTAAAAATTTTCAATTTTTTGCGAAATGTGACACATGTCATTGTCATTGTCATGTCATTGTGATTGTGAAACTTGTTTTCTTAATGAAATATATGTCAAAAAATTAAATAAATATACGAAAGAAAATTAAAATTCTCAAATATTAATAGAAAATAAACAAATAGGAAGGTATGTTTCTGTATCATCAAATACTATTTTGTACCGTTTAAGAGTAGTATTGGGCGGGAGGTTATGTGTTGGACACATCAGATTTTTTTTTTCATTTAAGAGGAACCTGTTCTAAGAAAACATTTTTATCAGTGTACAATCGTTGTTAAAAGTAGCTCTTTTAATGTTTGCTTAGCAAGTTAAAAGAATCAGTCTGACACTAGCGTTAAAAGTTATATAACAACATGTTAAAAGTGATTTTATTGTTACTTTTAATACGTTGCTAACGATTTGTATCAATATATCAACAAATATAACTCTACCTGTCAAAATATTCTTAATATTTTAGTATATACTAATACACATTTTTCTCTAGGAAGATCGTAGATGAAATTTTGTATGGTATACGTGTTATAAGTAGGGTTGTGTTACTCGACTTCGCCTCGTTTCACAAACTTCCCCACTTACTCATAAAATGTCACTTCCAACACTAATATCATATATATATATATATATATATATATATATATATATATATATATATATATATATATATATATCTATTATTGTTTGTTTTGTATTAATTAATTAAAAATAATTTGTTTTACTTTTAATTCCCCAAAATTTATTTACTCAAATAAACGTCACATTTACGCATTTAATATTAAAACAAACAAATCTCTAACAGTTGAACATCATTGATCTTCATAAGATTTAAATTTACTCGCAAAAGTATCGTAGGCGTGGCAGTTATAAATTCTCACGGGCTTCATGGGCGGCTCGTGACTTTGGGGACATTTGGCACGGAATATTTTCAAATATTTTAAACGACAAATGCCGGTGATTAGCTAAACATATTGAAAAAATATTTCTTTATAATTATTTGAGAACGTTTGATTGTTGCAAGTAGACAATTAATGTCGAACTTTTCTGTATTATTTTAGGGAAAATTTTAGAGCGAATTCAATTTTTTATCTATTTTACTTCAAACATTTTTCTATGAAATAATTCAGGAACGTTTTACAGTCATTCACACATAGTATTGTTGCAATCAAATAATTGTAATTATAATTTTATTGTAATCATATAAATAGAGCTGTCTAGCTTTCCTACATTATTTTAGAGAAAAATGCTTCAAGTAATACTTGCAGAGAATTAAATATCCTATCTATTTTGTTTGAAGCATTTTTCTCTAAAATAATTCAGGAACGATTGATAGCCTTGTAAACATTGTATTGTTGCAATCAAATATTTGTAATTATAATTTTATTGTAATCATATAAATAGAGCTGTCAAACTTTCCTACATTATTTTAGAGAAAAATGCTTCAAGTAATACTTGTAGAGAATACAATTTCGTATCTATTTTGTTTGAAGCATTTTTCTCTAAAATAATTCAGGATCGATTGGCAGCCATGTAAACAGTGTACTGTTGCATTTAAGAAATTGTAATTACGGTTTTGTTGCTTTCATACAAATGATGCTGCAGGACATTCCTAAATTATTTAAGAGAAAAATGCTTCAAGTAAAACTTATAGGAAATTAAATTTCCTATGTGTTTTATTTGAAGCATTTTTCTCTAAAATAATTCACAACCGTTTGATAGCCATGTAAACAGTGTATTCTTGTAATCAACAAATTGTAATCATGGTTATTGGCTTCAGACAAACGGTGCAGCAAGGCATTCCTTAATAATTTTAGAGAAAAATGCTTCAAGTAAAACTTGTAGAGAATTAAATTTCCTATTTGTTTTATTTGAAGCATTTATCACTAAAATAATTCACGACCGTTTTAAAGCCATGCAAACAATATATTGTTGCAATAACAAATTTTATTCCAAATCATGGTTATGTTGCCTTCTCGCAAAATGTGCTACCAGGTGTTCCTGAATTACTTTAGAGAAAAATGCTTCAAGAAAAACTTGTAGACAGATAAATTTCCTATCGGTTTTGCTTGAAGTATTTTTCTCTAAGATATTTTCACGACCGTTTGACAACCATACAAAAAATGTATTATTGCAATAAAAAATTGTATTCAAAATCGAGGTTATGTTGCCTTCAAGCAAATGGTGCTACCAGGTGTTCCTGAATTATTTTAGAGAAAAATGCTTCAAGCAAAACTCGTAGACAACTAAATTTCCTATCTGTTTTGTTTGAAACATTTTTCTCTAAAATAAATCAGGAATGTTTGACAAACATTCAAACATTCTATTGTTGCAATCAGACAAATAAGACTCAAAAAATCCTGAATTAATTTAGAGAAAAAAGCTTTAAATATAAATTGTAGAGAATTAAATTAGCTATCTGTTTTATTTGAAGCATTTTTCTCTAAAATAATTAATAATATCTATACAATAGGTTGATCCTGAAAAATTGTTTTAAAATTATTCACTTTCAATATATCTTTCTCAAAATAACATTTTAATTCATCACTACAGAAATTTCAACATAAGTTGGCCGTGATCAGTACCACCATTACGTATTGTTGAAAAAATAGCAAATTCGTAGTATATAGCTACGGATGTGCATTTAAACCACAGCCAAAGGATAAATTTGGCAAAGTACATACTGTCTAACTTTACGGGTGTACGACATAGATTATATCACTAACTTACAGTATGTCATTATGTGTTCATAATATTTGTTTCACAAAATGAAATGGTGCCAAATATTTAGCAGCCAAAGTCCAGTATACCAACACATATCAAAATATGTTAGAACAATTACAGCAATCTATATTTATATTAGGTAAAATAACTCATAAACTTGAAAGGCAGAGTAAAGAAACCTCATGAATATTATTATTAAACACAGTTATATTTTTGATTATAAGATGTTGATGCCCCCCTTTGACATTTCATCTGCTACTCCGCTGAGACCGCTGGTTTCAAGCCATCTGCCTACACTCTTATCAACGCACTCAAAAGTAATAGAAACTAAACTTAGTTCTTGATGCGTAGAAACGTAAACACCACTGACACCGGACTACAGCTAAGATCTTTACGTCCAAATTTAGAATATGGGTTATGCCGCCTATACCAAATACAGACAGCGAGATCTCAGATAGTAAGGCTCGTGAGATATGCATGCGAAGTTAAAAGAAAAGTTGGAGTGATGTATGGAATAGAAATCGAAGAGATTCGAGAATAGATACAGTGACGTTTGTAGCTGTCAAGCGTTACGGAATTACATTAGAGAAAAATGTTTGAAATGAAACAATTAGATAATTAAATTTTCTATAAGTTTTATTTGAAGCAATTTTCTCTAAAATAATTCAGGAACACTCTGTAGCATCATTTGTCTGAAGGCAACAAAATCATTATTACAATTCGTTGATTACAACACTACCTAGTTTGCATGACTGTCGTATGTTCCTTGATAACTTGAGAGAAAAATGCTTCAAATAAAACCGATACAAAATTTAATTGTCTACAAGTTTTACTTGAAGCATTTTCCTCTAAAATAATTCATAAACTCATGGCAGTACCATTTATCTAATTGAAGCAATAATGGCTTGATTACAATTCGTTGATTGCAACAATACATTGTTTGCATAACTGTAAATCGCTCCTCAAATATTTTAGAGAAAAATGCTTCAAATAAAACAGATAGCAAATTTAATTTTCTACAAGTTTTATTTGAAGCAATTTTCTTTAAAATAATTCAAGAACGTTCTGTAGCATCATTTGTCTGAAGGCAACAAAATCATTATGACAATACGTTTATTACAATACTACCTTGTTTGCAAGACTGTCAAACTTTTCTAAATAACTTGAGAGAAAAATGTTTCAAATAAAACCGATTGAAAATTTAATTGCCTACAAGTTTTACTTGAAGCATTTTCTTCTAAAATAATTCATTAACGCATGGCAGTACCATTTAACTGATTGCAACAATGGCGTCATTACAATTCGTTGGTTGCAACCGTACATTGTTTGCATGACTGTAAAACGCTCCTGAAATATTTTAGAGAAAAATGCTTCGAATAAAATAGGTAGCAAATTAAATTTTCTACAAGTTTTACTTGAAGCATTTTTCTCAAAAATAATTTAGGAACGCCTTGTGACATCATTTATCTAAAGCCAATAAAATCATGATTATAATTCGTTGATTACAACACTACCTTGTTTGCATGACTGTCATACGTTCTTTAATTATTTGAGAGAAAAATGCTTTAAATAAAAAAGATAGAAAATTTTATTGTCTACCAGTTTTACTTGAAGCATTTTCTTCTAAAATAACTTAGAAACGCTTGGTAGTGTCATTTGTTTGACTGCAACAAAAGCGTGTTGGCAATTCGTTGATTGCAACAATGCTATGTTTAAATAGCTGTAATACGTTTCTGAATCGTTTTAGAGAAAAATGCTTCAAGTAAAATAGACATAAAATTCAATACTTCACAAGTTTTATTTGAAGCATTTTTCTCTAAAATAAATCAGAAACGTTCGAAAACCCCATTTGTCTTATTGCAACAATAAAACGTTCTCAAATAATTATAGAGAAATATTCTTCCAATATATTTATCTAATCACCTGCATAACTAGTTAACCAATTATTTTAGAGAAAAATGTATCAAGTAAAACAGATAGAAAACTTAATAATCCACAAGTTTTACTTGAGGCATTTTTTGCTAAAATAATTCAAGAACGCTTGACAGCGCAAAAAAACTATCATACAAACTGGATGTGCGTTTCTGCGGTTTGCCTCAAATGATACGATTTTAATGACAGGTAATGCAAATAAAAATCAGGCCATTTTCACCTACAGTAATTCAGCTTCACTTCTTCACTCGCTCTTAAATAAAATAACGCGGACAACACTTTTAAATTTTCACTTAAAGTGTGTCAAAGAAAAACTTTAAGGGGAATGTGAACTTTTTTGAAAACTTGAACTGTTCCTCTCTATGTTTGTATATTTCAACTTCTCTGACACAGTAAAGGTGTAAGTAAACTTCAATAACGGTAGGAAACGAAAGCTAGACTTGCCAAAGAAAATTTACAACATTTGATAGCTTATCTCTTGTGATAAAATACACAACAATAGACAACAGTACAGGCAGAAATATTTGGCCTAGTTTTCTACGCATACAAACGCACATAAATGTATATTTAATTTGTAATACACTGCAATCACATTCGTAAAATTTGTAGAAGCACCGGACCGTAACTAGTATATCATTGTTGCCAGTTTACTGAACTTAGTATGATAGTAACTTGAGAATATATTATTTGTTTGAAATCGGCACTGGAGTGCTCAAAAATCGTCATTAAAAGCTCAGAAATCGTTACTAAATAACCCATTATACGACGATTTTGAGCAACCCAGTGTTGGCAAACGTTAAATAATTATTGTACAATTACGATAATTTTGGCAGATATATTGACGTACTATAGTAAATTTGGACGTAACATGAAACAAAATTAGCAAGAAGAATTAACTAATTAATTCCGATGACGAAATTGAGGACAAAACACATAATTTTGAGGGTTATTTACGATAACTTCACTTCTCGAGGTTGGCAACACTGACTGTCAGTTTCAATCGACAACTGACAGATGTATAAACTTAACCTATATTGTAATTTTTTTACAGTTTTTTCGAATTTTAGATTTCAAATAAAACTTAATATGTACCTCGGCACTGAAGTTCCTTTTTATCACTCACATGGTTTATTTTCCTCGGCCCTACTGGCCTCTGCAACTAAATTTCATATTCGTTATGTATCAAAGCACTGAAGTTCATTTTTTTATCACGAATATGGAATTTAGTTACCAAGGCCCGTAGGGCCGAGGAAAATATACCATGTGAGTGATAAAAAGGAACTTCAGTGTCGAGGTACATGGTTAGTTTTATTTAAAATCTAAAATTCGAAAAAACTGTAAAAAAATTACAATATAGGTTAAGTTTATACATCTGTCAGTAGTCAATTGAAACTGACAGTCAGTGTTGCCAACCTCGAGATGTGAAGTTATCGTAAATAACACTCAAATTTATGTGGTTTGTTCTCAATTTCGTCATCGGAATTAATTAGTTAATTCTTCTTGCAAATTTTGTTTCATGTTACGTCCAAATTTACTATAGTACGTCAATATATCTGCCAAAATTATCCTAATTGTACAATAATTATTTAACGGTTGCCAACACTGGGTTGCTCAAAATCGTTGTATAATGGGTTACTTTAGTAACGATTTCTAAGCTTTTAATGACGATTTTTGAGCAATTTAGTGCCGATATCAAATAATAGTTATTTACTTTACAAGTGGGCAAAGTAAGGAATTACTCACGAGAGAAATTTTAGCACACGAAGCCGAAGGCTGAGTGTGATAATTTTATCGAGTGGGTAATTCCACTTTGCCCACGTGCGAAGTATAACGTTTTATCCAACACCTCTTGATAAATGAAAAATTTATTAAAGAAATATTTTTTGACAGTGACATATGCTTTAAATTTTAATATTAAAATGTCAATCAAAGTAGTTACCAAGGTGCTGTGTGTTATTATTATTGTTATAAATAAAAAAATACCCACTAGTAGCTTTCCTCAAAATTATACCCACTAGTGGATAATCTGTTACTTTGCTTGTTTAAAATCGCCATAGTTATAGAGCATTTATTGAGAGGTGTTGGATAAAAGACATTATATGAACATTATTTTTCTTCATTTTATTTGAAATTGTTGAATAATATCAAAATTATTGACGTTCTTTTATTTTGCAATGAGCAATAAGCATATTTTCTATTCCGTTATTGGACATAAAACACAAAACTTGATATACTTCAATTATAAAAATAGCTAGAAAAAAAAGTTTCAAATAAAATATGTTGCTAATAATATTTGAAATAAAAAATGTTATTCACAATTTTCTTGTATTTGTTTACCTTTTTGAGGAAAATTACCTTAAATACAAATAATATATTTCAGACGAACATAACTATGTAAGTTATATTTCTGGCTAAATTTTGAAGCGAACAAGGTTTGAAGCCAAGTCCTTTCATAATCGAAACCACTACACAAACCACAGCAAGATTCGGTTAAAAGGCGTCTTAAACCATGCATTTTCTTCGAAAGTAGGTCAAATATAAAAACGTTAATCGTTCTATTAAATATGCAAAGTTCTTCAAAAACAAATTAAGATTCAGAAACTAAAATTAATGACTTGTTTGCAAAATAATTACAGCCTATTTAACGTAGCAGATATGCAACAATTCTTAATGTTTTATTGATAGCGCAGGAATTTAATTTATTAATACTGATTAATTTTATTGCCGCGTACAGCTGTACATTAGAAAATGTTCAGCCAACAAACTTGCGATTCAATAATTACCTCATTTAAATAAAATTAGAAACAATGAAATAAAAACAATGGGAACAGTAGTTGTGTAGGCGACAAATACGAGAAATTATAGGTTGAGATAATCATTTCGACACTCATTTGTTACGTCTTCAAACAATAGAAGTGTTGTCAGTTGTCGTAGAGATGTAAGATGTAATTGATGATTTTATAAATATTTGTATGCAGCTGATGAATCTCCCATACTACGTAGGTTTGAGAGGTCATTGACCGCTGAGAACTTAATATTCAAAACATATTCTAGGAAAATAATGCGCCCTTTTATCCACATTTAGTACTATAACTTTAGATAAATTGAATTTTTGTTTTTGAGATTTTTTAACCAAGTTTTTTAGTCAAATTTGAAAAGCGATAACTCAACAACTAATGGAGATAATTTAATTCTGTTTAAAAATTTGGATTCTTCAATGATTATTGTATCAACAAAGTAATTTTGAAGACTATTTCCCTCATAAAATTTAACCCAATCAGAATTCTAACATTTCTGAATGTCGACCAATCAACGAAGAATTACACGATAATTTTGTACTAGTGCAAATTACCAAGGTAATTCTGACTTGCTGTCAAATGAAGTTTTTAAATTTTGCTTTATTTTTTTATGAGAGAAACAGCGTTTGGCTAAATTTTAATCCTGAAATAGTCTTTCAAATATCCCCCGTGCATGTAATTGTCAATAATTTATTGAACGATAAATATTTTAAATATATATAAAAAAATGGGGATTGGTTTTCGATTTTTCGCGTAAATTTTGATTAAAATGAGCGGATCTTCAAAAATAGCAAAGATAATTAAAATTGGCCATAAATATTTAATTCTGTATAATTTTCTATATATATATATATATATATATATATATATATATATATATATATATATATATATATATATATATATATATATATATATATATATTACATGTATATTCTGTGATATTTTCAGTAATAATATAAAAAGAGACTAAGAATAAATTGAAAATAATTTGACAGATCTTTCGAAAACTTGTTGCCAGCCTACGGGTTTTCGTGGCTATTGCGAAATGGCAACAAGTTTGAGAAAGACACTGGAAAATTATTTTCTATAACACTGTTTTGGAAACTACACATTCTACAACTAAAAACAGTATTGGAACAACTATCATTGCATACGCTGCGTATGGAATAATTTTGACGAATCAGAGCCGCATATTAGCGCGATATATGAAGTATCTTGATTCAGTTACTATGGTCTGTTTGTTTTAATTTTATTTGTTTAGGTTTGACGTTTCAACAGTTTTATATTTGTATATTTTGTATAATTTCCAAAATGTTGTTATAGAAAGTATAGTCGACAATATGTTACGGAATGGCATATCCCACACTGGAAAACCGTAGCCCTCGCCTTCGGCCCGGACTACAAACTTTTTGCTCGTGTGGAATATGTACCATTCCATTACTTGTTGTAGAATATACTATTCTAATTTATCGAACTCTCGAGTTATATTTAATTAGAATATTTTTTTATTTCATCATCAGGCACGACATTAAATCTTTCTTACTCATTTTTTACATTACAGAAAAGCTACCGAGATTATTCCCGGGAATAATCACAAGCGCTTTATTCTCAGTATAATAATGACAGGATTGGTTAAAACACAGACACGCGACATACAATGAAGCATTTGATTGGTTTTAAGAAACGTCAAAAAATAATAGGATCTATTTACTAATACTTTCAAGATAGTTGAACAATGTTTGGTTAAAAAATTTATAGTATTGTATTTATTATAAGAGTTGCAGCAATTTAAATTTTTCTTTTAATGCTAAAAAATTGTTGTCCATATGATTGAGAGCCACTAAAATAAAATAAATCTGCTGTGGACACCACAATACTTCCTGCCATAGATTTCTTATCAAATGAATCAGGAACACGGACCACCACTATCAAGAAACGCTCATCCCTTCAAAAAATTATGATACATGTCAAAAATAGACATTTTTCAAGGGTTGTTTAGTTATATCAAAAAGCTCAGATTAATAGATTTAAACGAAAATGTCAAAATATAATTATTTTAACATGTTGTAATTCATAAATAATTGTAGATAATAATATTTGAAACATTATTCTCATAACAAATATTGTCAGTAATAATATAACAAGAGAATGAAAATAAATTGAAAATAATTTGACAGATCTTTCGAAAACTTGTTGCCAGGCAATAGCCACGAAAGCCGCCAAATGGCGACAAGTTTGAGAAAGATACTGGAGAATTATTTTCTAATTTATGGAACTCTCGAGTTATATTTAATTAGATTATTTTTTGATTTCATCATCAGGCACATCACAAAATCTATCTTTTTGACTCATTTTACCTTGTGTTGATAATAACTATCTGATATCTGACATCTGTCAACAAAAACAAAAAAGCTACAGAGAAAATTGCCGGGAATAATCACAAAAGCATTATTCTCAGTATAATAATGACAGGATTGGTTAAAACGCAGACACGTGACATACAATAAAGCATTTCATTGGTTTTAAGAAACGTCAAAAAATAATCATAACAAAAATTGTCATTAAATCATAATTTACTGAGATATTTCAAAATAACTTGATAGGGCTTCAAGTAAACTACCACTTCCGGTTATTGGATTATCACCAAAAACTAATCAGCTCTTCCAAAGGGGATACAATTGATATATACAAAATATCAAAATTTTCAGTTTAGTAGTTTTTGAGAAACCGTAACCACAGACTGACAGACTGACAGACAGAAACACACACAGACATCATCGCGAAACTATTAAAATCGTAGTCTAGGGACCCTAAAACGTGCTCATCCACTGAAAACTCACTACACATTTTTAAGATGATTCCTATACCTGCCTTAAAGGATGTGCCGGAGGTAAAAAAGTATGTATTCTTACTTCCTTTAGTTAAAAGCCAAGTGTATATTTGTTATACATTTTCTATATTAACTTCCAACGCCAAAGGCGCGCAATATATCTTAGCATCAACCCACGCGTAATAATTTAAATATTAATAACTGAATCTTCTATACATCATCACTTCACTGCTCAAGTCTTTGTTCCTGCTGACCAGTTTCACTTTTCAATTAATTATTTATGTTTGGAAAGTGTTTCTCTTTCCGCTAGCAGTACAATTCATGCAACATCCGCTATTGTTTTGCTTTTTGTTGAAGTCTACTGTTTTCTGTTTTATATTCTGAAGATAGTCGTTCGTTCGCGGTTAGTTTTACAGGTGTATTATAAGTCGGGAAGTGAGTTTAGAGAAAAATGCTTCAAGTGAATTTTATAGAGAATTGAATTGTCTACAACTTTTATTAGAAGTATTTTTCTCTAAAGTAATTTGTTGATTAGGTACAGTTCAAAAAGTAGTTAGTAATTTGATTTTTTTGTTGTCACGGGTTTCTGGTTGATCTTACAAAAAAATGCTTCAAGTAAATTTTGTAGAGAATTAAATTGTCTACAACTTTCATTGGAAGCATTTTTCTCTATAGTAATTTGTTGATTAGGTACAGTTCAATAAATAGTCACTAATTTAATTTTTTTGCTTCCACGGGTTTCTGGTCGATTTTACAATAAAATGCTTCAAGTAAATTTTGTAGAAAATTTAATTATCTACAAGTTTTATTTGAAGCATTTTTATGGAAAATAACCAGGAAGCTCACGACAGTGCAAAAAGTATCTAGGCGATAAACAGCTTATTCTCTTTTCCGTTCGGGGTGTGTATCGACTATTGAAACTAAGGTAAATTAGTTTATTTGTAAACACTTAGATTACAATAAATCACCTTTCTTATATTTTAATCTCTCCTACATATATTACACAACAGGATATGTTCAAACAATTATAATTGCATGAGATATATACAGGCTGTTGTATAGAAATGTGACGTACATGGATTTAAATACTATGGTTTTTATATTGCTATAAAATTTTACCTATTCACTTTACAGCAAAAGTGTGAAAACAAAAGTTGTTCAGAATTTAATAGTGCATGCAATAAGGCCCATTTTGTTACCTAAATATTAGTGTATCACTATATATGAATTAAATTAAAATTAACATTTTTCAACGACATGGTAGGAAACCCCACCGTTCTTCTCCCGAAATAGTGAGGAAAATGTGTTGTTCCTCTCTAGAGAGGAAAATATAGAAGTGTTACCAATATGAATGTTATTTTCAAAAAATATATTATAAAAATTATAAATAAATTCCTAGTTTGATTGAAAATTTCTATTTTAATGATATACATAATTTAAATTATCTTACAATTATGTCTTATATTTTTCTTTTTCTTATTAAATCACAATTTGACAACTTATTAAAGATATTTAAGTTTGATCCATTGGCAACACTACCGCCTTGTGTCTAATAACCTAACTTTTAACCTGACATTCTGTCAGTTGTGTTCTCAAAGTGTATTTTAGGTCCGAGCAAATCGTTTTTAGAAACATGTCGTGAAAAAATGTTGTGTCTAACACGAGAGGAAAGCTCTTCTTCCACTTTCGTTCGAAATGCCTCACTCGCTGTGCTCATGAGGAAAACTTCGAACTCAAGGGGGAAAAAGAAGCGCTTTCCTCTCTAGTTTGACAAATAACTATTATTAGAAAAATTGAAACACGGACATTGAAAATTAAACAGAAAGAAAAATATTTGATATTTCATAAAACAGGTTTAGATTTATTTATTACATTGTTGTTTTATTTTCTGTAGATATTTCTTAAGAAGATTGTAATGATATACAGGGTGTTTCCTGAATTTTTCTTACTCGATTAGCTCCTTTATTATTGAAAATTTAAAGAAATGGTAATGAGGGAAATTGTAGCGGCTGAAAAGTTCTGCAAAACTGGTTGAAAAGTTTTAGCTTCTTTTGTTTTAAAATGGCGAAAAAGAGGTTTCAAAATATTTTGAATAGGGGATGTATATTGAGATAATTTTTTTGGTAGTCTACATTATTATAATCAATTAATTTCAAATGATGTTTAGCGATATTATTTAAAATAACGGAGTTATGATTTTTCTAAAATTAATGTTATTTTATTTAAACGTCAAAAACGCAATCATTTCAGTAAGCTATGATAACAACTGAATAATACCTGAAAAAGTTAAAAGTAAAAACACAAATTTTAGAATAATGTAATTTATTTTAAATCGGCACTAAAGTGCTCGAAAATCGTCATTAAAAGCTCAGAAATCGTCACTAAAGTAATCCATTTTACGACGATTTTGAGCAACGCAGTGTTGACAATCGTTAAATAATTATTGTAAAAGTAGCATAATTTTGACTGATATATAACGTATTGTAGTAAATTTAACGTAAAATTTAACAATATGTGCAAAAAGAATTAACTAATTAATTCCGATGAAGAAATTGAGGATAAAACACATAATTTTGTGTGCTACTTACGATAACTTCAATGTTCGGGGTTGGCAACACTGAGTGTCAGTTCCAATTGACAACTGACATATGTATAAACTTAACCTAAATAATATTTTTTTAATTTTTTTCTAATTTTCTATTTCAAAAAAAAATTAATATGTACCTCGGCACTGAAGTTCTTTTTTATCACTCACATGGTTTATTTTCGTAATAAAAAGTTAAACTTTAGTACCTTGATACATAAATAACTATTATTATAACTTATTTTCATATTTAATAATAATATTATTCTACATGCAGCACTGAAATACAGAAATACTGGAATGCTAACTTGTAGGTTTTTATGAAAGCAGAAAAATAAACCTGAAACAGATAGATGTTGTAAGGCCACCCTTCTTTGTCTAATATTTATTTGTAAAGCGGTTGCTATGTGTAAAAACATTGTACAACAAAGACAAATAGCCCTACAACTAACTGTATCTTTCGGCTCGCATTTCCAACGTCATTTAACGTTCCAATATTATTTCAGTGACACCTGGTATACTTTATTAATGATAATTTATTCTCAGTAATAATATAACAAGAGAGTGAGAATAAATTGAAAATAATTTGACAGATCTTTCGAAAACTTGTTGCCAGGCAATAGCCACGAAAGCCCGTAGGGCTTGAGTGGCTATTGCCAAATGGCGACAAATTTGAGAAAGATACTGGAGAATTATTTTCTAATTTATCGAACTCTCGAGTTATATTTAATTAGATTATTTTTTGATTTCATCATCAGGCACGCCACTAAATTTATCTTTTTTGCTCATTTTTACTTGTATTGATCTATCTGACTTCTGACATCTGTCAACAAAAACAAAAAAGCTACAGAGAAAATTGCCGGGAATTATCACAAGAGCATTATTATCAGTATAATAATGACAGGATTGGTTAAAACGCAGACACGTGACATACAATAAAGCATTTGATTGGTTTAAATAAACGTCAAAAAATAATCTATTATAAAAATGAAAACACTGCTATTGTGATTTCACTAGCAACTATATGTTGTGAGCTGTATTGGAAGTTGGAATAACGCACAAAGTTCATTGTGATTAGATTCTACATCGTAAAAGAAAGAAATTAATTTGAAACAAATGTTGAACTACGAGGACCTTGCAATGTTTACGCAGTATACATAAATATTTATTTATTTGTTGTATTATTTTATAAATTTACAGAGAAGGTTACGTGGTTATCAACAAAATTTCCGCAAAATTTGTTTGTAATGTTTAGCAATTTGACTCTTGACATACATTAAATTTATAAACAATAATTACAATAATTGAATAATGTTTTAACACAGTGATTATTCTTACACTTTACTCATTAAATGACAACAATAGTATATTATTATATGAGGGATTATAATAATGACCATAATCCCGAATATAATACGGTACTTTTTCTACTGCTGTAAATTCGGAAATTACTTTTGAAAATGATCGAAATTCGTTGAAAACACATATTGAAAAACATCAATATAAATATATACAATGACAATTGATTATATGTCAACTGTCAGACGGCCGTTGCTTGGTGATCCACATCACGTCTTTAAAATAACTGTGAATTATGGATTTCTGTCTCTGTGATTGGTCGAGAAGAGTGAATTATGAATCCTAATTGTCGTGAATGTACTATAATTCATTGAAAAAATTTAAATAATTGGGATATATTTATACAGAAGTAGAAAAAATCTGTTGTGGGCACCACAGTACCTCCCGCTATAGATTTCTTATCGAACAATGCTGAACACGGACCACCACTATCAAGAAACGCTCATCCCTTCAAAATATTATGACACATGTCAAAAATGACATTTTTCAACGGTTATTTTGTTTTTTAAAATAAGACAGTTTAGCTGATTTAAACGTTTATTCAATGCTATAGTAAATAAGCCAATAAGAGTGTTACACGTCATCTATTTTGACCAATCAAAGCAATATATCAGCGAATATACGGGTCCGAGCAATATATCCAGTTATCATACAATTTTTGAAATAAATGATTCTTTTCACTTAAACATCAGTGTCATTTTTTTGCAAAATGTGTAATAATTTAAGTTTTGGAAGTGGTTCCATTAATAAAATTGATAAATTGAATAATCTATACAAATACTACTTGAGGTAATTATTTTTTTAGAAAATTTTTTGTGTTGACTTGCAAATTGTTACAAATTTCGCTCATCAAAAGTTTCTCAAATACTAGTCGACCTACGGTCTCGTGGTGTTTTAAACAAAATTTTTGAATCACGAAATTTTGACGTAATTATTTGCAAAAACAAAAAATTATCAAAAAATATTCACCTCTAGTGGTATTACCCTTGAAAATATTAAAATATAATTTTTCTTTAACGTGTTGTAATTCTTAAATGGTGACAGTAAGAGGACAATGTTTTAAACAATAATTGTAGATAATAATATTTGAAACATTATTCTAATAACAAAATTTTCGTTAAACCATAATTTACTCAGACATTTTAAAATAACTTGAAAGGGCTTCAAGTAAACTACCACTTCCAGTTACTGGATTATCACCAAAAACTAATCAGCTCTTTCAAAGGGGACACAATTGATATATAGAAAATATAAAAATTTTCAGTACAGTAGTTTTTGAGAAACCATAACTCCAAAGATCCACACAGACTGCCAGACAGACAGACATCATCGCGAAACTATTAAAATCGTATTCTAGGAACTCTAAAACGTGCTCATCCACTGAAAACTCACTACCCAATTTTTAGCTTGATTCCTATACCTCCCTTACAGGGTTACAGGATAAAGCTTGAGATAATAGCTATTAACATTCCTAGCTATGTTATGAGTATTATAACAGCCGCATATGTCAGGTTTGATTTTAAGACATCTAAGGCCTGTTATGACTCATAACATCCGTGGTTTGTTCAATAGTTTACCGGTTTCAGAATATGAAGACGTTAACGTCATTAATAAATATTATTTTTTGAAATTCTTTTATGAAAAAGTCTGTCATAATTTTAGAAGGTGATCAAGTAAGTCTGTTTGTTTTTATTTAACACCATGGTTACACTTCTTTTGTATCACATTTAAAATTATTTTTTTACTTAAACGTCAAATGTGTTCTTCATGGCTAGATAAAAATATTTTGGCGATGCTGAATTGCCTGAAAATATTTGAACAGCTTAATTCCATGTGTATTAATAAATAGCGTTATATTATCATTGTGTTTTATATTAATTTTCGCGCCGCCGTCCGACATTGACACAATTACATATCTCTAAAGCGGTCGGAAATCATGTTTTTGTCGAACTAGTTCGACAAAAATTGCTAACTTTTTATGGTTATATGTTGGCATCACTTCACTAATTTTAGCTAACTTCTGACGCTAGAAATGTCAAAGTATTACATTGACTTAAAAATATTATGGCAATATATCTACAATTGAGTATTTGTAATACAAGAAAACAGAATATTTATGGATTTTAAACATATTTGTAAGTAATTATAATTGAATTTGCAGTGTAAAATCCAAATAAAAATATGTAGATATTTTTGGTTATGATATTGGAAAATAAACATAATTGACATTCAAATATTGTGAAGTTAGCAACATAAAAAAATTCCCTGTCATTAAGAAAATGAGTAATAAATTAAATTTATTTTTTAAATTTACATAAATATTGGCACGAAAAATCTTGTGTATCCCTCGGTTGGAAACTATTTTGCGAGTGCTCGTATTTGTAGGACTCGCCTACGGCTCGTCCTATCAAAATAAACTCGCACTCTAAAAATAGCAGTTTCCAACCTTGTGATACAAATAACTATTTCTTGACTGTTTTGTCAGGTCAGTATGGTAATATTACCGTACAGCAAAGAATTACGACGTTCCTAACCTGCCTACATTTGTGCATGTAAACATAGATTTAATCTCCTGAAACCGGTACAAATTTTAATTTCTCGTCAAGAAGAGAGCTTACAAATCTGTAAATTTCGGCGGCCTGCTCTCAACACAACAGTTACATTAAAAGCGAAACTGAACGAAGGTTGTTACAAACACGCAATTCACTGCTTCACGTCGTGACGATGAATGAATCGTTGTACATCTTGATATCTTCAATGGTTGTGTTGAATTTAGTGTAGCCAAGGATGAAGGACAAGCAATGAACTGGCAAATCTCTCAACAAATTTGATCATTTACGGAACAAATGAGCGCCTTGTTCGATTAAAGAATGAATTTATTTAAAGATTTAAAGTGTAATGTACTGATGTATCTTTTGGCCGCTGTATTTTGATTAAGGCTGACATTGAACTCAATTCAACGGTTTTTTGTAACAGCTAAATTTATTTCAAATGTTGAAAGAGCTGCAAAATAGTTTCAAATAACTGTGACTACAATAATTTGAATAATAAATATTTACTCGTATGTAGCAAGTACATAATATAGGGTTTTATGGACGAGGCACATAAAAGAGCGAGTCAATAAAACCCTATTATGTACGTGTTACAAACATTATTTTATGTTCGAATTTATTTAGATTTTTTTTTCTTAGCATAGAAAACAATTTCGAATTGTACATTTTTTTGTTGCTTGGCTACTAAAGTTGCGTATTGTTTTCACTTTATCGTACTAGTCCATAAAGAGCCACTTTATGGCCGCTAAATAATATAAACAATGTGTAATTAATATTACCATTATCTTCTAAAAATATGTTTCTAATTAATTACTTACCTACCTAATAAATTAATGAAACTTATTTTGACCTTAATTTTGATCGGACTAGTCTATAAAGAACCACTTTATAGTTTCTATCAATATCATTAAAAAGTTATTATAATACAGTCAAATATAAATAATTTTTTTGACATTAAAAGTGACACTTTCCTTACTTACAGTTTGTAAAGTGTAACTTTTATGCCTAGACTAGAAAAATAATTTACATAGCAACCGCTCAATAAATGCATAGTAACCATCAACAAATGCATAGCAACCGTACAACACATGCATGGCAACGTAATTTGACAGCGATATCCTTCAAAATGTGTATTAAAATAATCACTAAATTAATATTAATTTCAAATCGGCAAAAAAATTATATGTTCAACTCGGCACCAAACACAGATTTATAGCTTCGGCAGCATTCATTTCCTCGGCTTCGCCTCGTCAATGAAACGGCAGCCTCTTTTGTAAATCTGGTATTTTGTTGCCTAGTTATTAAGCAATTAACTATTATTGGAGGTTTTTTTAGTAAAGATGTAGAAAATTAAGTAAATCTAACCTAAGTGAAAATTTCAAACTAATCTCATGTGTCAATACATAATTAGCGCAAATTTTTATTTTCAAATGGTACAAAATTTAGAAAAAGTTACAAATTTTTTCTAACTCAATTAAATAAATATACTACCACTTCCTGTTGATGGTTACTACCAAAATCTAATCAACTCGCAATTGGCCCTTCAAAATTGATTACAATAATGAAATAATTAAGATTAAACAAAAGTAAAATATATTTGACATTTCAGAAAACAGATTTAGCTTTATTTATCACATGTTGTATTATTTTCCGTGGAAATTTCGTAGAAGATTGTAATAAATGCAATAATGTCAAATTATACTTTCTGTTAAATAATAGTTATTTACTTTACAAGTGGGCAAAGTAAGGAATTACCCACGAGAGAAATTTTAGCTCACGAAGCCGAAGGCTGAGTGTGATAATTTTATCGAGCGGGTAATTCCACTTTGCCCACGTATGAAGTATAACGTTTTATCCAACATTTCTTAATAAATGAAAAATTTATTTAAAAAATATTATTTGACAGTGACATATGCTTTAAATTTTTTAATTAAAATGTCAATCGAAGTAGTTACCAAGGTGTTGTGTGTTATTATTATTGTTATAAATAAAAAAATACTCACTAGTGGCTTTCCTCAAAATTATACCCACTAGTGGATAATCTGTTACTTTGCTTGTTTAAAATCGCCATAGCTATAGAGCATTTATTGAGAGGTGTTGGATAAATAAATAAATCCTAATCTGCTTTTGAAATATATTTTTCGTTTTGGCCCTGTTACAATTTTCTTAATAAATTTTGATTGATATATCGTGAAATACTAATATTTAGGTAACCAAATGGGCCTTATAGCATGCATTTTTATATTCTGAACATCTTTTTTATTTATACTTTTGCTGTAAGGTAAATAGATAAAAATTTACAGTAATATCAAAAAAATATTATTGAAATACTCCACATTTTTGTTCTACAGCATGTACGTATATGTACTGTAATTGCTCCTGATTAAATACTTTTCCAATGGCGCGTCTGTTGATACAAACAAAAATGATTGAAACTGACGCCATGCTGTTAAAGGTTAATCGTTAGTAATTTTTCCTAGTTGAGGCTTTCTATATTCTACTTAGAACATATTAGTTAACTGACATTTATATTAATGCACCTAGAACAACATATTGTATGGTCCGAGTGATCAAGATTTTCTCTTGTTACGTAATTTCATTAAGTACATTCGACATAACTGTACTTCAACATATTAGACATATACAAAGTGAGTTTTTTAAAGCGACCATTTAGTTTTGCTGGTTAACAAATGACGACAAAAGCACGAGAACTTTGCAAATAAACTTTTTTATTTAAAAAATTGTTGTAAACTATTTTTATTTGAAACAATTTTTCGTAGCTGCACTCATAACCATAAAAAATATCAGTTTTTCTTTTGTATGCATTCGTTGAAGAAAATCTTACAAAATGATTAGGTTCAATTAAAACAAATATTAATTTTGAATATAAATTTTATTTACCCACTAGTGGGTATAATTTTGAGAAAAGCCACTAGTGAGTATTTTTTTATTTATAACAATAATAATAACACACATCACCTTGGTAATTACTTCGATTGACATTTTAATTTAAAAAATTTAAAGCATATGTTTACTGTCAAATATTATTTCTTTAATAAATTTTTCATTTTTAAGAGGTGTTGGATAAAACGTTATACTTCACACGTGGGCAAAGTGGAATTACCCACTCAATCAAATTATTTCTCTCGTGAGTAATTCCTTACTTTGCCCACTTGTAAAGTAATTAAGTATTATCCAACACCTCTCAATAAATGCTCCAAACTATGGCGATTTTAAACAAGCAAAGTAACAGATTACCCACTAGTGGGTATAATTTTGAGGAAAGTCACTAGTGAGTATTTTTTTATTTATAATAATAACACACAACACCTTGGTAACTACTTCGATTGACATTTTAATTTAAAAATTTAAACCATATGTCACTGTCAAATAATATTTCTTTAATAAATTTTTTATTTATTAAGAGGTGTTGGATAAAACGTTATACTTAACACGTGGGCAAAGTGGAATTACCCACTCAATCAAATTATCATACTCAGTCTTCGGCTTCGTGAGCTAAAATTTTTCTCGTAGGTAATTCCTTACTTTGCCCATTTATAAAGTAAATCAATATTATATTTTGTTTTTAAATATAAGTAATAAATGCGAGGCCTTTTATTTTTAAACAAAACGTTTTTATTTAAAACAATATCATTTTGAATAAAACTATTGCTATTAAAACTACTTCGTCCCCATAATGAGTCTCAGTTGAATACTGTGATATGTTCCTTCAAAACTAAATTAATTTTCATACAAGAATATTTATTAAACCTTCAAAAGTTTTCAATGAAAACGAAATCGGATTGGCACTATTCAAATAAATTTTTCTCTTCATTTAAAAGAATCTGTTTGTTCCAAGAAAACATTTTTATCAATGTATATTTGAATAAAATCAACCACACCAAAAAATTAAAACAAGGAAACTTTAACAATTATAACTAGATTTGCAGATGTATTTATGGTTGTATTTTAAGCGATCAGGGTTATAATCCTTTCATAATTAATTCTTCTGATTAATTTATATCGGAATATCGTCTAAAACAATCTAACAGATAAAGCATCCCATCATCCCAAGCAATTCTCTTCTATCAAGTGATTGGCTGTTTGCCATCGACTAATCTTAGACGCCGTAGCTATATGTGCCCACGAACCACACTCATATATTTTATCTTCTCATTTCTGTTTCATTTTGCCTTCCTTGTTGTTTTCCTTACCTTGAAGAGGTCACTATAATATTATTGCTAACAGATGTCGACGGAATTCGTTTCCTTTTATTTCTTAATCCATTTGGATTTGGAAAAAGCATGCATCTATCTTTTGGCCATTTATCTGATACTGTCTGATAACTTGCAAGACTGTATATTATGGAAATTGTTAAATTATAGCAGAAACTCATACCCATTATATTGATACTGAACCTTGTTCTATTCCGTACGTAAACTAGCAGGGGCCATGTGTAAAAATAATGTTAGTACTTTACAGGCAGATTCATAAAAGGGTTTAGCGCTAACTACATTTTTATTATTACTCGTAACTTCATTTTCCATTCTCAGAACATAATTATTTTAACTAATAACTAATCAAGATTGGTTAGCATAAAATTTGACACATTTTGATAATATAATTAATTTAGAAACAAAGTTACAGATGACAAAAAATGGAGTTAACGCCTATTATATTGTTTTATTTACGAAATATATACAAATCATCATAAATATAATGTAAAAGACATATTTAAACATTAATTTGGGTAAACTTTACTAGAAAATGTTAAATAGTAATAGTATCAAAATTATAACCTTTGACTTTGCTGGACATATAAAACAATAAAAAATTCAATTTATATACAACCGATAATAGTACATATATTATTATATAAGGGATTATGATAATAATTATTCTCTAAGATGAAGTTTGCGCCACGAGCCGTAGGCGAGTGATGCAAATCATCCGAATGAATACTGACCATAATCCCGAATATAATATTATACTTTTTCTACTCCTGTAAATTAAAATAACCGTGAATTATTTATTTCTGGCTCTGTGATTGGTCGAGAAGAGTGAATTATGAGTACTATAATTCTTTGAAAAAATTGAAATATTAGGGATATATTTATACAGGAATAGAAACATAAGTATAGTTATTCCTATTAAAATCATTACTAATAATTGTGCTTTATTATTTACCGAAGGAAATAAAACTGACAAATACTCCCTAGGGAAACAAAGTGATACAAGTATTTTTTATTAATTAATTTTTAATATTGTTTAAACAGATATGTCGAAAATTATAAATTACAAAATTTAATAAGTTTTGTAAAAATTAATTTGAATTAAAATAAATTATATTTACATATTTTTTTGATAGATATGGAATTTATTATCCGAGGCGAAAGCCGAGGAGAATAAACCATGTGAGCAATAAAAAATACTTTAGTGCCTTGGTATACATTATATTTTTCCGAAATAGTTAAATTATTAATTAAAAACATTAATAAATAGCATTATGTATTTGTAAAACGTGATAACGTGATAACAAAACTACTGTCAAAGTATCAAATTTGGTTATAATTTTCATTATTTTTTATATATTCTTAGACGTGTTCTGCATGTGATCTGCATTAAATCCGATAAATTATTATCAAAAGTAAATAATAAATAAATTCACCAATAGTATTACAGAATAATTTGTTCATTATTTTAGGTTTTAATTCAAGTTTGACATAACACATAAGAGTTTGTAAAGTTTAACTATAGCTACAATTTTGGCTAACTTCACGTAGTAATATCATGTACTTTAGTATCAATTTCGGAAAAAGTAAATTAAAAAACCGTAGGGTTCGTGATTTGTTGACTTTCTCGCCTTTCATAAATCTATAAAATTAAATATTAAACAGCACATATAAAATTAATTTAAGCATCAATATCCGTAACGTTAACGTATACTTAACAACAAATTACGCATAATTCAAACAAGAACCATTTCAGGATATTCATACTTACATAGTTACGTTTAAGTAGGTATACGTATACATATACTTGGTTAGTTTGCACGATACCGCTCTCCCATTTGACGTTGTATGATGCGGGTATGAACGATTTCACAACTTAAATGTAGCTAAATTAGACCTAATTAAGGAAAATGAGATTTCTCACGGATAATTACTCCCGAGCCCTTATTAGAAACTTTATAAATTTTATGTATCATACATACAATAGTTATTTACTTTACAAGTGGGTAAAGTAAGAAATTACCCACGAGAGAAATTTTAGCATACGAAGCCGAAGGCTGAGTGTGATAATTATATCGAATATTATTTGACAGTGACATATGCTTCAAATTGTCTAAATTAAAATGTCAATCGAAGTGGTTACCTTGGTGTTGTGTATTATTATTATTATTGTTATAAATAAAAAAATACTCACTAGTGGCTTTTCTCAAAATTATACCTACTAGTGGCTAGTGGGTAATCTTCTACTTTTCTTGTTTAAAATCGCCATAGTTATAGAGCATTTATTGAGAGGTGTTGGATAAACATTTTTACATACCGAGTGCTCCATCGGTCTATATTTATTATTTTATCCAACACCTCTCAATAAATGCTCTTTAACTATGGCGATTTTAAACAAGTAAAGTAACAGATTACCCACTAGTAGGTATAATTTTGAGAAAAGTCACTAGTGAGTAATTTTCTATTTTTAACAATAATAATAACACACACCTTGGTAACTACTTCGATTAACATTTTAATTTAGATAATTTAAAGCGTATGTCACTGTCAAATAATATTTCTTTAATAAAGTTTGCATTTTTAAGAGATCTTGGATAAAATGTTATACTTCACACGTGGACAAAGTGGAATTACCCACTCGATTCAATTATCACACTCAGCCTTCAGATTCGTACCTACCACTTTCACTTCGTCCACATTCATAGTGTGATACATACATGCTCGTCTATTCTTCACATTCTGAATCATCGCTCATGAAATAAACCATCAATCATACCTAACAACTTATTCCTCGGACGCCCACGCAATCGTTCACCCTCAATCTCACCCACATAAATTAGTTTCATCAACCTTTCGAGATGTCCAAACCACCTCAACTGACTCACTCCCACTTTCTTAACAACATTCTTCTCAATCTCATACTCATCATACATCAATGTATTCCAGACACGATCACGTCTCGTATACCCACACACTCCTCTTAAATACCTCATTTCCACAACAGTCATTCATGCTTTTTCACACACCATTACAAACACTCAATCGAGCATCTCTGAAAACATTCACATTTCGAGCAATTGTACTTAGAGCACTCAATACCTTGCACCCTACAGACACCCGCCATTTAATCTCCCGGTCAATACGTCCATCCCTCGAAAACATACTACTCAAATATGCAATGATTACAATCAGTCACCAAATCATTCGTCTCAAACACCAAATCTTTATAATTATCAATATTCAATAACAGATTTAAACCTTTCCCTACTTCATTAAGCCCATAACACATTTTATTTTAATTTTTTATTGGAACTTTATTAGAATGTATGACGATTGGTGAAAACCCGATGTGAAAATTTCATATATTACCCGAGATATGATTTTTTAAAGTTTGTGTGACGTCACGGGTACTCCTCCAGTGGCACTAAAACAACGAATTTTCATGATAGTAGATATTATATATTTTTTAATGTAAAAATAATATTTACATATTGTAAGTTTAATTTACAACAATTAAACTTAATATAAATAAAGATACAATTCCGTTGGCAACTTAAGAGTATTTTACTTGATATTCTAGTAAATAACATACGAAAGTTTGAGAACAGTGGCGCTGGTAGTAGGGTTACCTAACCTCAACACACAATTTTATTCAATAAATTTTCAACAAAGCACAATAAAACAGTGAATTTATAAAACAAGTAATAGAAGCCCAACAAATATAATCTTAAATACAAACAAACAAAACAAATGAAATGACATTTCGTAGTTCTATTTTATCCCACAATATGCGCTGGGCGCAGCGGCAGACGCGCGATTTTCACTTTTCATATTTCTGGCCAATAGCATCAATGCGAGTACCCGTGACGTCAAAATGTATTCAATTCGTTATATCGCTTTACTGCAGACTATTTAAAAGAAAAAAATGCTACTAATTATTCCGTAAGTGTTACACGATTTTGATATAAATTTGTGATATTTCGTTTATGATTTATGCGCCCATTACTTTTTAGTTTCACCCAACACAAAAACATCACCCGCATAAGCTAATGCAAACAATATAAGTCCACGAATACATACACCATCCGTTCCATTCAAAGCCTTTTGTAACAACACATCCAAATATAAATTAAATAACCACGATATATTTCGGTGTGTGGCACTCTTCCGTCAAATAACAACCCCCAAAGCTACTAGAGATCTAAAAATATTCTAATAATACTCCTTCAAGCCCAAGGTATCGTAATATGACGTCTGCTATCCACTATTTTAAGACAGCTCATCAAACAAAGATTAATTCTTTAATTCATCTTCTCGCACGACAGGCGGGGTCGATAATGACGTCACCAAACAAAAGGCGCGAATCGTGAACCCAAATTCGTCAAGGTCACCTGACGTGGTGAACCGTGACGTATGTCTTTGATTGTTTCCGCACTTCAAGTCATTCAAAATTAAGACCTTGTATTTTTTTTGTTTGTTACTAATTTTTTATTGTTTGTACAGTTTATGACGTTGGTGTTTTGTGTGGTTTTTGTTGATTAATTTTGCGGGGCGTGGCAGACGGTAGATCTGCAATTGTAGATCTTTGTAGACTTAATATTAATCGTTTGATCTTCCCGCTAAATTCTAAGAGTTTGAATACTATGTAAATGTAGAAAATCGTTTCGTAGAAGGACAAAAGTTTTTGTGTGTTTTAATCATAATTGACTATTTATTTCAAATATAGTAACAGCTACAAAAAATCTGTTGTGGATAACACAATACCTCCCGCTATAGATTTCTTATCAAACAATGCACCACTATTTCAAAAAACACTCATCCCTTCAAAAATTTTATTTTTTATAAGACTGTTTTGGAAATTACACATTCTACAACTAAAAACTGTATTGGAACAACTCTCATTCCATAAGCCACGTATGAAATAATTTTGACGAATCAGAGCCGCATATTAGCGCGATATATGAAGTATCTTGATTCAGTTACTATATGGTTACGTCTGTTTGTTTTAATTTGATTTATTTGAGTTTGACGTTTTCAAGTTTTATATTTGTATTTTTTGTATAATTTCCAAAATCTTGTTATAGAAAGTATAGTCTACAACATGTAACGGAATGGCATATCCCACACTCGCAAACCGTAGCCCTCGCCTTCGGCCCGGCCTACAAACTTTTTGCTCGCGGGGAATATGTGCCATTCCATTACTTGTTGTAGAATATACTATTTTAATTGTGACACGTCAAAAATTGATATATTTTAAACAAGCACAGGTTAGCAGATTTACAAGAAAATATAATTTTCTTTAACGTCTTGTAATTCGTAAATGGTGACAGTAAGAGAAAAATGTTTCAACCAATAATTGTAGATATTAATATTTGAAATATTATTTTAATAACAAAAATTGTCATTTAACCATAATTTACTGAGATATTTCAAAATAACTTGATAGGGCTTCAAGTAAACTACCACTTCCGGTTATTGGATTATCACCAAAAACTAATCAGATCTTACAAAGGGGATACAATTGATATATACAAAATATCAAAATTTTCAATTTAGTAGTTTTTGAGAAACCGTAACTCAAAATATCCACTCAGACTGACAGACAGACTGACACACACAGACTGACAGACAGACTGATACATACAGACATCATCGCGAAACTATAAAAATCGTATTTTAGGGACCCTAAAACGTGCTCATCCACTGAAAATTGATTACCGAATTTTTAGCTTGATTCCTATACCTCCCTTACAGGATGTGGCGGGAGGTAAAAATGTTTCTTACTAAAAAAAGAAAATTTAGCAACAATATTTGGAACAATAGTATATTGTGTTATTAGGAGTAAAAGTGATTCTTTGTGTACTGAGCATGCGAAAATATTCCCAAAACTTCAAAATCTTATTCAGCATTTATAGTAGCCATAGAATATGCTGTTTTGTTATTTTTGTTTATTTGTTTCATTTAAACTGTCAAATTATTGAATTACAACCTCACTAATTTTCATAATATTTTACTTTGTCCGCCGCCGGAGTAGAAGTGTTGCCAAGGAGACTCTCTTAAATATTGAACTTCTACTTCTGCTTGTTGCATACAAATACATAACAACGTACTTTTATGACGTAGAAAAAAAATGTTATTTGACATTTTTTGGTATCTGCTTCTAATTTTGAGAAAAACTGAATTAAATTTTGAACTAACTAAAACATCTATTCTTTCAAACGCGTGTCAAGTGTAATTATTAAATATTTACATTTGCTATATTGTATTTTTTTTTTTTTTGTTACAGATGTCATCATCAAACTACTTCTCATCTTCTTAAACAATTGGTAAGTTATTCCTTTTGCATAATATGCATGTATCATTTTCGTTTATGTTTCATAACTTGAATGAAAATCTAAACAATGATGTCTTACAAAATGTGAAAAGTGGAACAACTTTATGTCAATAATATTTCGTAGATTTTTCCCAGGAATTGTTCGTAATAAACAATAAACATTTGTTATTTAGTATTTCTTAACTAACTATATATTTATACATTACATGGCTAATTTACATTTGAAAATACATTTTACCTCCCGCCTACCTCTGAGTAAGGGAGGTATTGTTTATGGTCAAAAAATTGGGTAGTGAGTTTCAATGAATAAACACGTTTTAGGATCCCTACAATACGATTTTACTATTGTGGTCTGTATCGATTTTTTCGTCTCGCATAACTCAAATACTATAATAGCAAAAAACACAATTTTATGTATTTTTGCTTCTTACATTTATATGTAGTGCTGATTAGATTTTGGATAAAATTGGTCAACCGGAAGTAGCAGTTTACTAGAAGCCCTTAATAGTTTTCCTTGAAAAAACTGACTTAAATTAAATTTTTTAACAATTTATGTTATTTTAAATATTGTAGAATATTTAATTTTATTTGTGTTTTGATTACACTAATTTTATTAATTTGCATTAGATTTAGAGGTAATAAAATATAAAGAAAATAAATTTCATATATTTTGTATACTTTGTACACAATTTAATTTTTTTACGAAATGTCACACATTTATTTATTTATTCATCTACTTCTGTATAAATATATCCCCATTATTAATTTTTTTTTTCGATGAATTGTAGTACCCATAATTCATGACAGTGAATTATAATTCATAATTCACTCTTCTCGACCAATCACAGAGCCAGAAATCCATAATACACTGTTAATTTAAAGACGTGATGTGGATCACCAAGCAACGGCCGTCTGACAGTTGACATGTAGTCAGTTGTCATTCTGTATTTTTATGTCGACATTTTATAACGAATTTCGAGCATTTTCAAAAGTGTTTTCCGAATTTACAGGAGTAGAAAAAGTATAGTATTATATTCGGAATTATGGTCATTATTCACTCGGATGATTTGCATCACTCGCCTACGGCTCCTGTCGCAAGCTTCATCTTCGTTTGTAATTGTTTTCTTAGTGAAATATGTCAAAAAATTAAATAAACATACGAAAGAAAATTAATTTTTTAAAAATATAAATAGAAAATAAACAAATTGAAAGGTATTTTTCTGTACTATCAAAATACTATTTTGTACCGTTTTAAGAGTTGTATTGGGTGGGAGGTTATGTGCTGGCCACATCAGATATTTTAATATACAAATTGTTCAAATCCAATATTGAGATCTGCAACAGTTAACAGTAGGACCTCACAAATGACGGTACGAAATAAACACCAACATAAAATTTGAAAATATTGTTATTTCTTCCGCACAAAATTAGCGAATTAGATTAAGGAATATTTTTGTAAATAAAACTGAAGGTGGAAAATTTATTTTTTATTCTGGCAACAGACCGAAATATGTGCTATAAAAATGTCTGTAATTCTGTAGGTCACTTGAACATGTGGTGAGAGTTAAAAAATAAATAAAAATGTGTAAACAAAGAACTTTATCCGCAATTCATTCTTTGTACAAATGATTGTACTGTTGAAAATATATCAAAAATACAAATAAATTTTAACGTCATAGTTTTAATATTTTAATTAGGTATGAGTAGGTATTGAAGAAACAAAGAATTGAAACTATTTTGTAAAACACGTGCAGTATTTCAGCAAAATAATCTTCATTCATAAAGTTTTCAAAAGAAATGACTTCATAATATTATTAAAATAATTGTGCTAGTAATTTATTCTCGCCTGTATTAGGAAAAAGATAAGATTATGAAAACAGTAAAATCAGAACAATCGCATAATATTAATCATAGCATTGATAAAATAATAATTCGATAAAAAAACGCTAATTCAAATTTATAACATGTGATCTCCAATCATTTCTATGTCTGTATCTCTTTCTACAGCAGGTGACTAGCACTTCCAACATAAGTGCGACAAAGACAGAATACCTCAGCTTGCTTTATCCATTGTTCGGGGTCTGTGATTGGCCAGAGCGCATGCGCAACTCACCGAAGCCCACTTCGATTTTAATAAACTCAGTTTGCTAGAGACTGTTGTAGGAATAGGACGTTACATGTATTTCTCAATTATTTATTGTGATTTTGTGTAGTGTTTTATTGTTGTGCAACTATTTTTTAAGTGTAGTTAATGTTCCAAACCCTTGGAATTAATAATAATTAGTGGAAATACGTATTTTTAGCTCTTAAACTGGACTAACCTTTTTCTCACCCGTGCAAGGTAAAATAATATTCTTTTAAGTTTTATTTTTATTAGTTTTGTATTCCAGACTTGTTGTTGCAATACATTTTTCAGTTATTGCACCACAAAATACAACTTTTAAAACGGTTGTAACGGCTCGATTTTCGTTTTAAATTACGGCTGACGTTGTGTAATATTTGACTACAAAATAAAATACAGGAAAATATCAATATTGTTTAACATGTTATCTTTGTTGCACTAACAATGCCAAACCAAATATAACAAAATTCAAGGTGATGTCGTGTGTACTGGCGATTTGCTAGCTTTAAAACAATTTTTATTTAGTATTAACAATAACAAAACATGTTAATTCTTTCTAGAAGCATTATTTATTAAGGCAGAATCGTTTTTGAGCTTCTAGAACAGTCGGAAATGTTCTAAATTATATAAATACGGTAATCGATAAATGTTTGTACGCAACTAGCTTTTGATTTCGCAATATTTTGGGTGAAATTAACCAATCAAACAAGTATTTTAACAGGTATATAGAAAAATAAGTTGTTTTATAAGGCTTTGATACAAAATATACCTTAATTTACATAATGTTTGTTAGTCACGGTTTATACATTCTCGTGTTATGAAACGAAGGTAATTCTCAGAATTATAAAACCAATAAATTATTTATTCTTATAGAAATGTTACTAATATAATGATTCTTAAAATATTGGTTTATTTTTAGATATTTCAAATCATTCTTAATAATTTTATTAATCAACAAGTTTCGTTTGTTGAAAAATCAAAATTTTGACTGTTGTAATCAATTCTGTTATAGTAAAGTTCAACAAATATTCTCAATTTCTGACTAATGCTTATATTTCACTAATTCTCCACAAATTGTACTAACTTATCTTATCTTGCGATTCAGATTATTATGTTTATTTTTGATAAGCATAAATAGAAAGCCGATAGTAAACATGTGCATTTGCAGAATAATTTAAAATATATATGAACAAATGCAATGGCTAAGCTAGCTGATCTAAACATCTGTTTTAATATTGATAAATTATAATTGATTGTTTTTCGTAGCATCTGCTTTTGAGGATGTGTGTGTTTTAAAGCAGATGTTCTGTGTTTATCCAGGGACGTACTGGAATTTTGCAGTTGCAATTTAGGTTTGAATCATTTTTATGTTAAAAAATTATTTAACTTACTACAGTTCAAAATCTGGCAAAGGGGGTAATTTTGTTTTAGCGTTGGTACTCGTTTCTGCTTGCTTTTAGAGAAAAATGTTTTGGATAAAACTTGTAGATATTTTGATGATCTACAATATTTATTTGAAACATTTTTCTGTAAAACAATTAGATATTGCTTAAATTTATATAGTATTAATTATGATTATTTTAGGTAATACAGCACAACATTTTAGAAACTACTTCTGAGTGTTAAGAGTCTTAAATAATAATAAATACAACAAGTATTCATTGGGGCCTATTCTGTAACTTACCTGTTAATTTTTAACGACCTATTAAAAATTTTATCCAATGATAACAGACGTCCCTGAATAAAAATTGAAAATTCATTTGACACATATATTTTAGCTCCAGTTTTGGTAGATGTTAGATCTTTTATTTGTAACTATATTTATTTATTTTGTATCTGATGACTATTGTGTACATTTTAACATTTTGATTCAGATTTTTTCTACGTGTTTATAATATGTTTGTATGTGTCCATGTTATTTTAATTGTTTTTTAACTTCAACCTAGCCCTGAAGCTGACAGCCGTTGCTGTTGAAACGTCGGCATAGTTTTTAATAAATTATTTGACTGCTAGTCCGTTTTTGATTTACCATTACCACCACATATATTTTTATTGGTTAAAATGTTTAACAGGCCGTTAAAAATTAACATGTAAGTTGCAGAATAGGGCCCATTATATGCTATAAAATTAATTATATTTAAGTATTTGTGTTTTGTAACCCTTATAAAATAAGTAAATTTTGCATCGCTTAAATATAATGTCTCATTCTCGGTGAGCAAGACAAAGACACGAACACTAGCCTCTCGTCTGATCTCTCTCTATCGGCATCTATTTTAGCTTCTGCATCTTCTCGACTTAGGTGTGCCAAATGAAATATCTACACTTATTTTCGGTACATGTACGAATTATTCAAACAACTTCGCCTTTTGCTTGACTATTTAGCAAGAAAAAATTTGCTAATGATGCTATTTACTATAGCTGCGTTCATGTGTGTGTATTCGACCAAGTATTTTGTGAATGTGCTTGTAAATGTTGCAATTATGTAAGAGCCATTGGCAAATAATAGTTTTGTTTAACTAGGCACCAAAATACCAGATTTACAGCAGAGGCTGCCGAAGCTATAAATCTGTTTGGCGCCGTGTTGAATAGGTACATATTTTTTTGTGTTGATTTGGAATTAATATTAATTTATTGATTATTTTATATACATGTTTTCAAGGTTATGGCTGTCAAATAACGTTGCCATGTGTTTGTTGTACGGTTGCTATGCATTTTTTTGACGGTTACTATGCGTTTGTTGAGAGGTTGCTATGTAAAATATTTTTACAGTCTAGGCATAATAGTGACACTTTACAGACTGTTAGTCTTTACTGTCATTCGACAAAAAATATTTTTTTCTACTTTTATATAAATAATTTTTTTTCGATGAATTTAGTACCCATAATTCACTCTTCTCGACCAGTCACAGAGCCAGAAATCCATAATTCACTGTTATTTTAAAGACGTGATGTGGATCACCAAGCAATGGCCGTCTGACAGTTGACAAATTAGACAGTTGTCGTTGTGTATTTTTATGTAAACGTTTTTCAATGTGTGTTTCTACGAATTTCGATCATTTTCAAAAGTGTTTTCCAAATTTACAGGAGTAAAAAAAGTATAGTATTATATTCGGGATTATGGTCATTATTCACTTGGATGATTTGCGTCATTCGCCTACAGCTCGTGACACAAACTTCAACTTAATGAATAATGACTATCATAATCCCTCATATGATAATAGGTATACTTTTATTTAATCAAGAAATTTCGATTGTTGTAATCAATTTTTTTTCTCATTGTTGTAATCAATATTGATCTCAAATTTTATATTTAATCTTTAGAGGGTGATTAGATTTTGGTGGTAATCCATCAGCAACTGGAAGAGCTAGATTACTTGAAGGCCTATCCGATACTTTGGGCATAATATCAGACATTTTTTTTCTTATGTGATAATTTAACATCAATATAAAGTAAGCCATAAAGAAAAAACAATTTTATCCAACACCTCTCAATAAATGCTCTATAACTATGGCTATTTTAAACAAGCAAAGTAACAGATTATCCACTAGTGGGTATAATTTTGAGGAAATCCACTAATGAGTATTTTTTTATTTATAACAATAATAATAACATACAACACCTTGGTAACAACTTCGATTGACATTTAAATTTAAAAATTTAAAGCATTTGTCACTGTTAAATAATATTGCTTTAATAAATTTTTCATTTATTAAGAAGTGTTGGATAAAACGTTATACTTCACACGTGGGCATAGTGGAATTACCCACTCGATAAAATAATCTCACTCAGCCTTCGGCTTCGTGAGCTAAAATTTCTCTCGCGGGTAATTCCTTACTTTGCCCACTTGTAAAGTAAATAACTATTATCGTTTTGACAGCGGATAAATAGGAAGGTAACTTTTTGCAAGTGATAAAACGTTATTTACCTTTCTCCTAGCAACCAGATCAAAATACTAACTACATTAATGACAATCGTGAAGAAAATATGTTAAAAAATATGACAATTTTCATCCATTGAACTTTTTCTTAAATAATGTCGTTAAATTATCTCGCCGAATTACACTCGACCATTTCATTTTCTCCGGATCAATTTCATTTGACAACTCAACCTTGTAACCTGACAGCAATTTGACTCGAAAACTATTTAAAAAATAAAATCACTCCACCTACGTTGTCGTGATTTCATTAAAACAGTTTTCTTGTCAAATTGCTAGATTACAAGGTTTCGTACAAACAGAAATTTATCCGGCAAAATAAAAAGCTACAATACAAAAATACCACAATTATTATTTGAAACTTGTTTGTCGTCCCTGGCCGTAGTACTGCAACTACCGGTAATTTTCTGGTCAGTTCTGAGGGCATGGATACTCAGCGACTCTCATGAATGTGATACAAAAATAGTCACCGTGGGAGAAGGCCAACCGTTGATATTTTGCGTCCAAGTCAACTGACTTGTATCAAATTTGTTTTTTGAAGGGTTTAGAACAGCTGGGAAAGATCAGAATGTCCGCTAGGTACTGCAAGCTTTGTTCTGGTTAGAAGATTCTAGAAACTAGGGGATTTTACCTCCCCTAGTGTTTGGGTTGGGAGGATTTTGTACCTGATATTCTTAGAAAAACGTCAAACAGTATATTCAATTTATTTCAGGTACCTTACAATCAGGTGTTTGGAATAATAGTATATTCTACAAGTAATGGAATGGCACATATTCCACGTGAGCAAAAAGTGCGAATGTGGGATATGCCATTCCGTTACATGTTGTAGACTATACTTTCTATAACAAGATTTTGGAAATTATAGGTATAAAAAATACAAATATAAAACTGTTGAAAACGTCAAACTCAAAAAATTAAATTAAAATAAATAGACGTAACCATAGTAACTGAATCAAGATATTTTATATATCGCGATTCTGATTCGTTGAAAATATTCCATATTGAATGTTTGTGATTCCATAACAATTTTTAGTTGTAGAATGCGTAGTTTCCAAAACAGTGTTATAGAAAAATATTACATCTATTTTATATACCGTGTGTAGAAATGAAATGTGGTATATAGAGATTTCAATATAATTTGAAATATTTTTAAATTGCTGTAAAAATGAAAATACAAAAGTTGTTTATAATTTATAAATGTATGTAATACTTAAATATTAATATTTTACGATAAATCAATCAAATTAAAATTAATATTTATCAGAAAAATTGTATTACGGCCATGAAAAATTATACAAAAACAAAAAATATTTGATATTTCAGAAATCATAATTAATAGAGAACGGAATATATGCACGAACACACTGAATTATATACGCATATATATGCATTGATTTTTTGAGAAATATGCATTATATATTCACAAATATGACAATATGTGCAGTGAAATATGCAGAAAAAAAAATCTTAAATTATTAGATAAAAAGTATACATAATACCTGATTCACAATTAACGAATATACTACTAATAAACTTAATCTAGAAATTTGATATAAGATTCTGATATATTTACATAATTACAATAACAAATTATTCAAAATTTACTTAAAAAAAGTGAAACATAAGTAAAAGATATATCCAGCTGAGAATTCTCGGTCTAATATTCATTCATACCCACTTTTACCAGCTTTCGTGTATACAATGAATACCTACCGTTACCGTTACAGGGATTTCCCTAGAAATATTAGAGTTTATTGGTTTGTGTATTTGCTCATTGTATTGTTTATTGCTTTTTTCGTTGCATTCTTCTATTTATTGCGGCCTCCTTCAATATTTGAATATTATCAATGTGCATTACCAGAAATTTCAGAATGTTTATCACTAGATAAGGTCTTTAAAATATTGAAATATGCAATTAAATGCAACTTTTGTAAAAATATGCATAAGAATAGCCCAAATTTGCAATATATGCAATTAGTAATTAGCATTAATTAACTCTAATCAATGTAATTCATCCAGAAAATTGAATTTATTTTTTAAGATATGCAAAAATTAAAATATATACACTTTGCATATAATCTACTCTCTAATAATTACAATCGATTTAGAAATAAAATAATCAGTGCTTATATTTATATAAAAAAATAAAGAATCACGCCTTTTACCTATTATGGGTGTGGCACTCTGCTTACGCAGATCTCGGTAAGTGATATATTTTTGCGTATGAAATGCGTTTACCAGCCGTCAAATCATAGCCCCCAAAGTTGTTAGTGACGGGTAAACCACAGGGGTAAATTTAAATTTGTAACTGTCGGTAGTGGGATTCGAACTAAGGATCTATAAAGATGCTATATCAACTGTTTTGGAACTGTATTTATTAACAAAACAAACGTTTCCACAGTAACGCACTCCAGTCCGTAAACGTCAAATAAATTCTGTTTCTTCCAACTTCTATTACGTGTCCTTTACTTCCGCTTCGATTGGGAAGTGACGTAATATATAACGTAGATTGCTAGGGTAGTGTCCTGTCTAAATCTATTTGTATCCCCTGTTGCCAACGGTGTTCGATTTTATCGATTGCTTGGAACTTAGAAAGGGGAGGAGACAAAGTTGTTTTTGCTTGTACAAACAGGTTTTTAATAAAATTAGTCTAGCATGACTTTTGCATGTTGTGTTTATGAATAAGTGTACAATAAAAAGAAGCTTTTTAAATGTAATTAATTAAATAAATAAATGTAACATCACGAGTTTTGTACTTTTAAATCGTTAGAGTTTCTTCACCTCAAATAACCTGTGACTCATACCTCTTCTTTCAGTGATATTGTATAGGAAAACTCGTCACCCTTTTTTGTCCCTCCTGTGAGAATTGACAGAATAAACGATTTAATTACAGAGAGTGCATTGTAATTAATTAATGCAAATAACTTTGACCTCTCAAACACTGTGTTTTCAGATTATAATCGAACCAAATTTTTCTGAACTTTATTATTAATTTAACGATATACAGACCAATACAAATTTATGGAAGCGATAAATGAATGATGCACCAAACGAATAAAAGCAAAATACAAGCTGCGAAAATAAGATTATTAATTATAGTAAGCATAAAGTTTGCCTCTTAGAAGCGTCTTCAATAGCTTTGCAAAGTAATTCACATTCTTCAATATTTACTGTCAAAAATTTTCACGCGTAACTAATATAACTAATAAACAACTTTCAATTTTTATTGAATTCAATACATTACGTATTTTATTAAATTGCTTTATAATAGTGTATTATAATATGTGGGATTATGATAGTCATTATTCTCGGAGATGAATCATCCGAGTAAATAATGACCATAATCCCGAATATAATACTATATTTTTTCTACTCCTGTAAATTAGGAAATCACTTTTGAAAATGATCGATATTCGTTGAAAAACACACATTGGAAAATGCTAACATAAATATACAGAATGACAATTGACTATATGTCAACTGTCAGACGGCCGTTGCTTGGTGATCCACATCACATTTTTAAAATAATCGTGAATTATGGATTTCTTGCTCTGTGATTGGTCGAGAATAGTGAATAGGTGCTATAATTCATCGATAATTTAACTCCAATATAAAGTAAGCCATAAAGAAAAAACCAATTTTATCCAACACCTCTCAATAAATGGTCTATAACTATGGCGATTTTAAACAAGGAAAGTAACAGATTACCCACTAGTGGGTATAATTTTGATAAAAGTCACCAGTGAGAAATTTGTTTATTTATAACAATAATAATAACACACAGCACAATGGTAACTACTTCAATTGACATTTTAATTTAAAAATTTACAGCATATGTCACTGTCAAATAATATTTCTTTAATAATTTTTTCATTTATTAAGAGACGTTGGATAAAGCGTTATACTTCACACGTGGGCAAAGTGGAATTACCCACTCGATAAAATTATCACACTCAGCCTTCGGCTTCGTGTGCTAAAATTTCTCTCGTGGGTAATTCCTTACTTTGCCCACTTGTCAAGTAAATAACTATTATCGTTTTGACAGCGGATAAATAGGAAGGTAACTTTTTGCAAGTGATAAAACGTTATTTAACATTTTCCTAGCAACCAGAGCAAAATGCTAACTACATTAATGTCCTTTGCATTATATGTCAAAAATATGATATATAATAATTGTATTTTCACCAATTGCACTTTTAAATAAACCTTTCCATAAATAATGTCGTTAAATTATCTCGCTGAATTACACGAGCACTTTATTTTCTCCGGAACAATTTCATTTGAAAACTCAACCTTGTCACCTGACAGCCATTTGACTCGAAAACTGTTTAAAATATAAAATCACCACCTACGGTGTCGTGATTTTATTAAAACAGTTTCCTTGTCAAATTGCTAGGTAACAAGGTTTGGTAACAAACAGAAATATATCCGGCAAAATAAAAAGCTCTTGTGTAACTAAATTGAAATAATGAGAATGTATTTATACAGGAGTAGAAAAATATATATTTTGTTTCTGAACTGTCAAATTTAATTGAATTATTTGTTTAACTAAAATTTCGTTAGTGGAGTTGCTTCACTCGGCTTCGCCTCGCTCCGCAAACTTCCCCACTCACTTATAAAATGTCACTTTTGACACTTACATCATATTGTTGCACTCAAATAAAAATATCACGAATATTAAACAAGATATCAAGTTGATTATTTTCAGACCTCGTATTCTAAATATAATTTTTATCAAACGATACTGGTAAAACCTAATAAGATACGTGACGTCATAAACGGTACAGTCCAGTCTGCAACAATCCACCAGCCTTTTCCTTATTCAGAATATAATAAAGAGAACTGTAGGCGAAAAAATCGCCAACACTTTTCCTCAAGAGCCATTCGCGAAGTCCGTTGTCTGATAATTCATGACAGACATTTTAAAAGACGAAGTTGTATATGAATCATCGGTGTATTTTTAAAAATAATTATCTATTTAGACTAAGAAACAGTTGGACATTTGGACGTTTACCTGTTGTTTTTCTTAAAAAGTTATTAAGTCAATGACTTTATGTTTCTTTGAATCATACCCGAATTAGATGTAGTAGATTTAGCCAGGTTTTAGATGTTTCTGACTATGAATGATTTTACAAAATAATGCTTCAAATAAAAACTAAATTATGTACAATTTTTATTAGGTACATTTTTCCATAATGTTGCTACTATGTGGGAAAAACTTTCCACTGCTGTCAATTGTTTCTGGATTTTTCTACAGAAAAATGCTTCAAGCAAAAGTTGTAGAAGACTCAATTCTCTACAATTTTTATTTGAAACATTTTCCTCTAAAGTAATTAGGAAACTTTTTACAGCATGAAAACTAGATGCCCGACGAAACGTTTATTCTCTTTTCCGTTTGGTTAGCCGTTCTATCTATAGCCAAGGGTAAAATGTGGAGAATTAAATTTGTATAATTTTTATTAGTCACATTTTTCCGCTGGAAACAATTCCCTGAATTTGAGCCTGGAAATCTATAACAATCTGTCTTATTTATCAAATTAATTGTTATTACATTAATAATTAAATTTCTGGACATTACCCATACCTAGATTAAGTCAAAATGATTTCCAAAAATTTTTCACAGGGTATTTGAACCAATCAGAAGTAAGAATTTTTGATGTATCTATCTACCAACCAAATTTTGATTATATTGGAATTTTGATACGTGCAAAATTCTCACTTTTGATTGGTTAAAAAATGTAAAATACGATTTTTCCATTAAGTCACTAGGTAACATTAAATTAAAAATTAGTGACTGTACGTATTTTTCCGCACTCAATTGTTTCTGGATAATTTTACAAAAAAATACGTCAAGTAAAAGTTGTAGACATCTAAATTATTTACAATTCCTATTAGGGACATTTTCCCCTAAAGTCAATAGGTAACTATCTGCAGGGGATAAACTAGTTACTAGGCTTATTTTTCCGCTGTCATTTGTTTCTGGATAATATTACAAAAAAATTGTTCAAGTAAAAGTTGTAGAGCTCTATATTATTTACAATTCCTATTAGGGACATTTTCCCCTAAAGTCAATAGGTAACTAACTACAAGGAAAAAACTAGCTACTATGCGTATTTTTCCGCTGTCATTTGTTTCTGGATATTATTACAAAAAAATACTTCAAGCAAAAGTTGTAGAGCTCTAAATTATTTACAATTTCTATTAGGGACATTTTCCCCTAAAGTCAATGGGTAACTAACTACAGGAGAAAAACTAGTTACTAGGCGTATTTTTCCGCTGTCAATTATTTCTGGATAATATTACAAAAAAATACTTCAAGTAAAAGTTGTAGAACTCTAAATTATTTACAATTCCTATTAGAGACATTTTCCCCTAAAATCAATAGATAACTAACTACAGGGGAAAAACTAGCTACTAGGCTTATTTTTCCGCTGTCAATTGTTTCTGGATAATATTACAAAAAAATACTTCAAGTAAAAGTTGTAGAGCTCTAAATTATTTACAATTCCTATTAGGGACATTTTCCCCTAAAGTCAATAGGTAACTAACTACAGGGGAAAAACTAGCTACTATGCGCATTTTTTCGCTGTCATTTGTTTCTGAATTACATTACAGGAAAAAGCTTCCAGTAAAAATTATAGAGGACTAAATTCTCTACAATTTTTATTTGAAACATTTTTCTCTAAAACAATTAGAAAACTCACGGCAGCACATAAAATAGTTAACCGAGAAACAGTTTATTCTCTTTTCCGTTCGAGCTGTACTGTATAATACAGTTGATTCTCTTTTCCGTTCGAGCTGTACTGTATAATAGTTCCTCTTGTGTAACGTAATGTCCAATATATAAATGCTACGCACATATTATAATGAATTAATCATCAACACACTCAGAAGAATCAGGAAACGTAAAAACTTCATCACTAAAATTATCTCAACGAAACTGAAACTTCCGTCTTCTCTTTCTTGTCCCGCGTTTCTTAGCCCGCAGGTCTCTCGCATGAGTAATTCTTGTAAATTTACATGTCTGCTTACAGAGCAGACTTAACCTAAATCTGCCCCCTAACAAATGTGTTTACACGAGGTGACAGCAGCCAAACACTTTACATTTTTACAGAACAGAATGGACAAATTTTGGCGAGAAAAAATTAGATACCTACGCATGAAGAGTTATATTTGAAGTACTGACGTTATTATCTGTATTTTGCTGTTGTTGTTGACAGAAATTTTAACAGAGCATTTTCATAAACAATTACTGGTTGTAGTCAATTAAATTACTATTCGTTTTTGACTTGCTGTAAGTCTGCTGATTATTTTACAGAAACATGCTTCAAATAAAAATTGTAGACAATTTAATTCTCTACCTATTTTACTTGAAGCATTTTTCTCTAAAGATACTCAAAAACTATTGAAATGCGTTGAGTAACTTGTTTCGTCCACGTAGTAGACTTCCTAAGTACTATAGAGAAAAATGTATTAAATAAGAATTATAGATAATTTTGTCCTCTACAGTTTTTACTTGAAACATTTTCCTATAAAATAATTCAGAAACAATTAACAGCGGAAAAATTAAGTTACTGTTGGTCGAGAAGCTAGTTTTTGTACTATAGGAAGTCTTCTAATTATTTTAGAGAAAAATGTCTCAAATAAAAGTTGTAGACAATCTTATTCTCTATATTTTTTACTTGAAGCATTTTTCTCTAAAGTTACTCAAAAACAATTGACAGCGGAAAAATGCGTTGAGTAACTTGTTTCGTCCACGTAGTAGGTTTCCTAATTACTATAGAGGAAAATGATTAGAATAGAAGTTGTAGAGAATTTAGTTTTTACTGGAAACATTTTTCTATAAAATAATTCAGAAACAATTGACAGCGGTAAAATGATTTTACTGTTGGTTGAGAAGCTAGTTTTTGTACTATAGGAAGTCTTCTAATTATTTTAGAGAAAAATGCCTCAAATAAAAGTTTTAGACAATTTAATTCTCTATATTTTTTACTTGAAGCATTTTTCTCTAAAGTTACCCATTAACAATTGACAGCGTAAAAATACGCTAAGTAAGTAGTTTTTGTCATGTAGTAGGTTTCCTAATTACTATAGGGAAAATTATTTATAAAAAGAGTTATAGAGAATTGATTCCTCTACAGTTTTTACTTGAACCATTTTTCTGTAAAATAATTCAGAAACAATTGACAGCGGAAAAATGAAGTTACTCTCTTGGTTGAGAAGATAGTTTTTGTACTGTAAAAACACTCATAATTATTGTAGAGGAAAAATGCCTCAAATAAAAGTTGTAGACAATTGAATTCTCTACTTTTTTTGCTTGAAGCATTTTTCTCTAAAGTTACCCAATAACAATTGACAGCGTAAGAATACGCTGAATAACTAGTTTTTACCATGTAGTAGGTTTCCTAATTACTATAGAGAAAATTTTTTAGAATAAGAGTTGTAGAGAATTTAGTCCTTTACAGTTTTTACTTGAAACATTTTTCTATAAAATTATTCAGAAACAAATGACAGCGGAAAATTAAGTTACTCTCTTAGTTGAGAAGATAGTTTTTGTTCTGTAAAAACTCTCATTATTATTTTAGAGAAAAATGCCTCAAATAAAAGTTGTAGACAATTTTATTCTCTATATTTTTTACTTGAAGCATTTTTCTCTAAAGTTACCCAAAAACAATTGACAGCGTAAAAATACTCTGAGTAACTAGTTTTTGCTATGTAGTAGGTTTCCTAATTACTATAGAAAAAATTGTTTATAATAAGAGTTGTAGAAAATTTATTCCTCTACAGTTTTTACTTGAACCATTTTTCTGTAAAATAATTCAGAAACAATTGACAGCGGAAAAATGAAGTTACGGTTCGCCGAACAGTACTGTAGTTAAAAAAAAAAAATTCATCGAACAAAATTTGTTTTCCTAATTGGTTTCCTAATTACTATAGAGAAAATTGTTTATAATAAGAGTTGTAGAGAATTTATTCCTCTACAGTTTTTACTTGAACCATTTTTCTGTAAAATAATTCAGAAACAATTGACAGCGGAAAAATGAAGTTACGGTTCGCCGAACAGTACTGTAGAGTTTTTAGAAAAAAAATCTCAAACAAAAATTGTAGACAATTGAATTGTCCACAACTTTTGCTAGAAATATTTTTTGCTTAAATAATGAGGATACCTATATTTTTCCAAGTTAACCTTTACTTTTAGTATTAGTTCGTCAGCTTCATTACGAAGCTACCGCTAAACATTCGTCCGACTTTTTTTGTTTGTCTACCTGAATATTTTGAAACAAAGAGCCATTGAAAAGAACTAAGCGGTCGGAAATTTCATCAAGATAGTATTTATGAATAACTAAAATATCTAATTGTTTAACTCAATAAAAACGTCTTCAAAGGATGCAACAAAAAATTAATTTAAATATTCCTTTATTCTCTTTTCAATATATGAACTCCCTAACGCGTCAAGAATAATACAATAGTAGAAACTTTTGTACGAATAATAGAAAACGCTTTCTGTGTTTATGGTTTCCTTAAACAATACGTCTGAGTGCGCGGAAGATATCATACTAGTGGTTTTCCGTTCATCGACACTTGTCTGCTACAGCAGTAGAGTGCGTGAGTAGCGTATGAATATCGTTCGTACGGTCGTATGGCGTTCGTACGTTGATACGTAGAGCATTGTTGTTCAAGGACATCATGTATAATGTAGTTTTAATGTTGTTTCACATGCAAAAGATAGGGCTAACACCAAAATCTAACCTCATTGCTTTTCGCCTACCTCTAGTAAGGGAGATATTGTTTTCGGGAAAAAATTGGGTAATGTATAGAGCGGATTATATGCACGAAAAACTGAATTATTTGCACAGATTTTTTTGGGAAATATGCACTATACAGGATGTTTTATAACTTCAGGTACATACGTTAATGGTATATATTAGGTATTTGATATGCTGATTACAAATCAAACAGAATTTTTTAAATCGCTAAATTATTTTCCATATTTCCCAGCCCAAATTTTTCGTTGTCACTGCCACTGGGTGGATGATTATGTTTCTTTAAAAATAATTAAAATTTGTTTGTTTATTTTAGTAGTATTATGTAATTTAAATTGTTGATTACCTACTTCATTGTTTGTATTTAATAGGAAAGCGAATCCAGTGCAGTACTACAAAAAAAGTTTTAGGTAAACAACCCTTAATTTTTCGAAATAAAAAAAATTATTTTAGATTCGTAATCAGCATATCAAACAACATATACCATTAATGTATGTACTCGAAGTTGTGAAACACCCTGTATGCACGAAAAAACTGAATTATATGCACTAATTTTTTGGGAAACATGCACTATATATGAACAAATATGACAATATATGCAGCAAAATATGCAAAAAATCCTGAATTATTAGATAAAAGTATAATTGAATGCATTATGAATTTTATTGCACAATGCAGTCTTAATCCTGATTCACAATTAACAAATATACTATTAATATACATATAAACTAAGTCTAGAAACTTGATATTATAAGATTATTACATATTTACATAATTACAATAACAAATTATTCAAAATTTTCTAAAAGAAAATAAGTAAAAAATAAGTAAAAGATATATCCAGCTGAGATTTCTCGGTCTTATATTCATTGTACCCACTTTTACTAGCATTCGTGTATACAATGAATACCTACCGTTACCGTTACAGGGATTTCCCTAGAAATATTAGTGTTTATTGGTTTGTGTATTTGCTTATTGTATTGTTTATTGCTTTTTCCGTTGCATTCTTCTATTTATTGCGGCCTCCTCCAATATTTGGGAATTATCAATGTATGTACATTACCAAAAATTTCAGGATGTTTATCACTAGACAAGGTCATAAAAATATTGAAATATGCAATTATATGCAACTTTTGTAAAAATATGCATAAGAATGCCCAAATATGCAATATATGCAATTAGTAATTACCATTATTTTATTCTAATCAATATAAATTGTCCAGAAAGTTGATTTTATTTTGATGCGATATTTTTGTGTTTATTCCACTGATAAATTTACTCTCTAGTTTATCAGAGGCTGCAAATACCGGCCGTGGTGAAATATATGTCAAAAATTAAATAAATATACGAAACAAAATTAAATATCGTAAATATAAATAGAAAATAAACAAATAAGAACGTATTTTTCTGTATCTTTAAATACTATTTTGTACGGTTTAAGAGTTGTATTGAGCGGGAAGTTATATGCTGGCCACATAAGATTTTTTTAAATTAAAAAAAATATATGCCGCTCGGGTACTCCCATCTCCCATTGTAGTTATTTTCTTATAAAAATATATTCAAATCATAATAAATATAAAGTTAAAAATATATTTAAACATTTATCTTTACTTAAAGTAAAATATGTAATTGCTTTTTGCGTGAGAGTGGTCAGTTAATTTTATCGTCGCGCTGTTGGCACATCATAAATAAAGTCGAATATTGAACTTGAACAAACCGTTAGAAATGAACAATGGTTTTTTGCTCTATTATTAATTTAATTAATTCAATCACGTTGTTAAATTAACACAGAAAACAGAAACTAACAATCATAAACTGTAAAATTATTTGTAGTAATTTCTCTATTATTAAAAAGAAATTTATGAAATTTAAAATTGCAAGGCATTGTTGACTTTATGCTTAAATAATTGAATGGGAAAACTTAAACAAAAACGCGTCGAGTAATTTTCCTAGAAAATTTGTGCAGAAAATTCTAGCATTGTTATACTGTTGATTTTAATCATATCTTGACACAAATTGGAAGCTAATACAAGAAAATTGTAAATTACATTTTTTACCTTTGAAAATTTTTTAACGGGCTGTATTTTACTCGATTTTTACAGTACACAATCTATTCATATTTTTATTAATTATAAAGTATGCCAGGAATTATTTGTGATTGTTTAAACAATTAGACTAGTTGCTATCAAATCTTAAATAATTATTATTTGCATTTTACTTTCTTATACAAAGTATAAGAAAGTAAGAAATCATGAAAAAAATCGCTGATGAAATTTTTGCCTAAATACATATTTTGACATCCACTGAATCCGGTAAGACCAATTTCTCAATGAGGTCCGTGTGTGTGAGGATGGATGGATGTCCGTGTGCGTAATATCTCATGAACGAAAAAATATATGTTAATGAAACTTGAAATTTATAAGTTTCATGAAAATATGAAGAGCTGAGTTGATTTTGAATGAAAATGAAATACCGGAAGAGGAAGTTTTCTGGACACAAAACAATAAATTCAATTTTTTTTCAAAAATAGAATCAGCTGTGAAAAAAGGTTCAAATGAAAGATGTTAGCAAAAATATTTGGAATATAAAATGTTATTTACACTTTTCTTGTACATGCTTCTAATTTAGAGAAAAACTAAATTATATATTTAAGAGTATATTTCTATAATCTTAGTTACAATGGGAACAAAAACTAAAACATTTTTAATATCTATGTGTCAAACGTGTCAAATAATTGTGAAGTGTCAAAAATATGTGTTGTGAAATATTATAAAAGTATATTTGTATTATTACTTAGAAAGATTTAAAGACTAGATATTAATTGATTTCTATTTTAAAATAAATTCATAGTTATAACTACAAAAAATTATACCTATATATCAAATAATTGTCAAAATAAGTCATACGCAAGGAACAAGTCATACGTGTTCAGTAGGTTTTATTTGTATAAGAAAGTAGTGTGGTGCCCACACCAGATTTTTGCTGTGTATTTTGGTATAAAATGTTATTTACACTTTGCTTGTACATGCTTCTAATTTTGAGAAAGACTAAATTATATAATTATTAGTTACAATGGGAACAAAAACTAAAACATATTTTACATGTCAAATAATTGTGAATTGAAATATGGAATATAGAGATTTATATGTTTCTTTAATAATGCTTTAAGTTTTTTTCTTTCACTTTACAGTAAAAGTGTAAATACAAAAATTATTCAAAATTTAAAAATGCATGCAATAAGGCCCATTGGGTTACCAAAATATTAGTATTTCACGATATATCAATCAAATTCAAATTAATATTTACTAGAAAATTTCTAATGCGGCCATGGAAAATTAAACAAAAATTAAATATATTTAATATTTCAGAAAACTGGTTTAGATTTATTTATTATTGTATTATTTTCTGTGGAACTTTTATAGAAGACAGTAAAGTTATAATGGCGAATTTTAGAATTCATATCTTTTCATTTTTTCCTCTCAAATAAATAATACTTATTTGTCAAAGTGGAGAGGAAAGCGTTTCTTTTTCTTACTCGAGCTCGTTTGCCTCATGAGTGCTAGCAACATTGATTACCAAAGTTAACAGTTACAATAATTTCAAATTGTATTCTTCCATATAATTTTTTTTTGACTGTTGACAGTTTACAGCTGATATCTGCGCGCATGCGTAACTGCAAAATATTGAACAACATTCTGAAGCAATACAGTTACAGAATTTAAAAACAGAAAAATGTGCAGCCTATACAAATTGACTTTAACCTGACTAAACGTTGCCAAGCTGAACAGAATTCTAAATACTTTACATATATTTCCGCATTGTACGAATTACTGAACTGATTTAAATATTAATACACAACATACAAACAGCGTTCTTAACGCTTATTGGCTGGCCCATTTTCAACAGACCCTGACATACAACACTAATTGAAATTTAGCAAAGATCCGTTTAGGTCGTGTTGTTTTGTGTATCCTGTAAATTTCCAGTCCAGCGAAATCACCGAATAAATAGATAAATAATAGCAATTTTTCTTTACTTCATTGCTCAGCATGTGTACAAGTCATAAGTGATATTTTTAACTTCGAACGTCAACCGATCAAGAACAAACACATAAACAAAGAAAGTGGCTATGTGGAAATAAACAAATCTGTATGAACTGACATTGAAAATGCTGTTATATATTTCCATTGCACCAGTTGATTAACAGATATTTTAATTATATAACTTCTATAGAAGTTATATATAATGGGGTAATAGCTCCGTGGTAACGCATCGGACTGTGGATCGTGAGATCCTCAGTTCGAATCCCACTACCGACAGTTGCCAATTTAAATTTACCCCTGTGGTTCCCCCTCCACTAACAACTTTGGGGGCTATGACTTGACGGCTGGTAACCGTATTTCATACGCAAAAATATATCACCTACCGAGATCTGCGTATGCAGAGTGCCACACCCATAATGGGTAAAAGGCCAGATAATATATTTATTTTATTTTTTTATAACTTCTATAAGGGGTGGTTCATCGATTTGTATTTTTGTTTCATACGATTATTGTATGTATTACTTACATTTTTTTACCTCCCGCCTACCTCTAGGTAAGGGAGGTATTGTTTTTGGTCAAAAAATTGAGTAGTGAGTTTTCAATGAATAAGCACGTTTTAGGGTCCCTATAATACGATTTTACTATTTTCGCGATGATGTCTGTATGTATGTATGTATGTATGTATGTATGTATGTATGTGTGTGTGTGTGTAGTCTGTGGCAATTTTTTCGTCTCGCATAACTCAAATACTATACTACCAAAAAATACAATTTTAGGAATTTTTGCTTCTTATATTTAAATGAAGAGCTGATTAGATTTTGGATAAAATTGGTCAACCGGAAGTAGCAGTTTACTTGAAGCCCTTAACAGTTTTTCGTGAAAAACACGGTTAAATTTCCTTTTTCAACAATTTATGTTATTTTGAAAGTGGAAGAATATGTAATTTTACATGTGTTTTGATTACATTAATTTTATTAATTTTCATTAGATTTAGAGATAATAAAATATAAAGAAATTAGATTTCACAAATCTTGCATTCCTAGTAGACCATGGAAACATTTAAAAATTTTCAATTTTTTACGAAATGTGACACATGTCATTGTGATTGTGAAGCTGTTTTCTTAGTGAAATATATGTCAAAAAATTAAATAAATATACGAAAGAAAATTAAAATTCTCAAATATAAATAAAATAAAGAAATAAGAAGGTATGTTTCTATATCATCAAATACTATTTTGTACCGTTTAAGAGTAGTATTGGGCGGGAGGTTATGTGCTGGCCACATCAGATTTTTTTTCAAGCAAAGGTGACTACTTACAGTCTGTAAAATGTCACTTTTGCTGTCTAGACTGTAAAATATTTTACGTCAACAAATGAATAGCAATCGTTCAACAAACGGATGGCAACGTAATTTGATTGCGATAACTTTCAAAATATGTATTACAAATAATCACTAAATTAATATTTATTCCAAATCGGCAAAAAAATAATGTGTTCAATACGGCAGCAAACACAGATTAACATCGCCTCGTCGATAAAACGGCAGCCTTTGCTGTAATTCTAGTATTTTAGTGCCTAGTTAAATAAATAACTATAATATATCACTAAATCATGTCAAGACATTATTTTTCTATACAGTAATTGCAAATAAGCACTATAATTACAATATTTTCAAACAGTTTCTAAAACATGAAATATGTTTTTTATTTATTTGACGTATAATAGTTATTTACTTTACAAGTGGGCAAAGTAAGGAATTACCCACGAGAGAAATTTTAGCACACGAAGCCGAAGGCTGAGTGTAATAATTTTATCGAGTGGGTAATTCCACTTTGCCCACGTGTGAAGTATAACGCTTTATCCAACACCTCTTAATAAATGAAAAAAATATTAAAGAAATATTATTTGACAGTGACATATGCTTTAAATTTTAAATTAAAATGTTAATCGAAGTAGTTACCAAGGAGTTGTCAGTTATTATTATTGTTATAAATAAAAAAATATTCCCTAGTGACTTTCCTCAAAATTATACCCACTAGTGGGTAATCTGTTACTTTCCTTGTTTAAAATCTCCATAGTTATAGAGCATTTATTGAGAGATGTTGGATAAACAAATTTAATTTATTTGTTTCAGAATAATTTCTTGAGTTATATTTTATTAGTTTTTAGTATTGGTAGAATTGACTAACCTGCCATCTGTTGTTAAATTTCACTGTTTTTCACTATATCCGAGATCTCGTACCGATTTCTTGATCATGGACACAGGTCTATAAAACATAAAATTGTATTTTCTAGCTGAATCTCTTTCGTGCTAGTTTGATTTCCTATGAAAATTTACCTTCTGGAATATTTCGTTTTTATTGCTACTTAAAAATCACTACTCGTCTTCGTCTTGTGGTCATTTTTATTGCAATGAAAACTCAATAGTCCAGGCGGTAAATATCCGAAAATCAAATTAGCACTTAATATATTATGTATGAAAAGTAACTCTAGATCTTTCGTAACCTTTGTGATAATTTAATTGTACAATTTTTGGGTGGCATTTAGTTCGTGATTTCATAATCAGAGAGTGATTTTACATCAAGCGTGCTGTCGATTGCATTAACATAACCAGGGTACAGTCCCACTGCTGAACTGTGACGTCACACCACGCTTAGTTATTTTTAGTTTTCAGTTTTTATTTCTGGTTTTTTCAAGGTTGGCTCTAGTGGATAGATTGTGAGAAGGAAAGATGCGTCTAATGTGTACTTTACTCTCTTATACGTAGAGTAATAATACGTACTATATAGAGTTTTTTTCATTGATTCTTTTTAGAGGCACAAATAATAGTTATTTGTTTAACTAGGCACTAAAATACTAGATTATAGCAGAGGCTACCGTTTGCCTCGTCAATAAATCTGTGTTTGGTGCCGTGTTGAATACAAACATTTGTCGATTCGGAATTAATATTAATTTAGGTAGTGATTATTTTTGATACGTATTTTGAAGGTTATCCCCATCAAATTATATTGCCACGTGTTTATTGAACGGTTCCTATGCATATGTTGACAGTTACTAAGGCCTATTTTTTAACTTACCTGTTAATTTTTAACAGCTTGTTAAAAAATTTAAACCAATAAAAATATTTGTATCAAATGAAATTTTCTATTTTTATTAAGTGGTGTCTTTTATTATTGGTTAAAATTTTTAACAGGCCGTTAAGAATTAACAGGTGAGTTACAGAAAAGACCCCACTATACTTTTGTTGAGCGGTTGCTATGTAAAATATTTTTTTTTAGCCGAGGCAGTAATAGTATTATTTTAATATCAATCGACAAAGAAAATATTTTTTTCTGTAACCGTCTTAAAAGTTAATGATTTTAATACTGTTTTTAGTAATAAATGTTAACGTTTTTTTTTACTAATAAAAAAATGTAACTATTGCTAGGTTATACTTTTAGTCCTAGCCTTAAAAGTTATTTTAATCTTAGCTTTAGATGTAGATTTTGTATTCGCAATTTTTGCTTCCGCTATCAAACAAAGTAGCACTTTTAATCCTAATAACACAATATACTATTATTTGAAATTACTATAGAACATCAAATCGTAATTAAAAGCTGTGAAATCGTCATTAAAGTAATTAATTATGCTACGATTTTAAACAACGCAGCGTTGACAATCGTACGATTATTATTGTACTAGTAGGATAATTTCGGGACGTGTACGATGTATTATAGTAAATTTGTACGTAATATGAAGCATTATGTGAAGAAGAACAAACTAATTTTGATAAAGAACTTGAAAACAAAACACTTAATTTTGAGTGTAATTTTATTTAATTTATAATAGTTATTTGTATATCAAGGCACTAAGGTATAATTTTTATTATTAATAAACCTTATGAGTAATAAAAAATACTTTAGTGCCTAGGTATACATTATATTCTTTCCGAAATCGTTAAATTATTAATTAAAAACATAAATAAATAGCATTATGTATTTGTAAAACGTCAGCTAGCTGTTGAAACGGATGGCTGTGATAACAAAAGTACTGTCAAAATGTCATTTGCTTATAATTTTCATTTTTTTTTTTAATTATTCTTAGACGTGTTCTGCATGTGATCTTCAGTAAATCCGATAAATTATTATCAAAGGTAAATAATAAATAAATTCACCAATAGTATTATAGAATAAATTGTTTGTTACTTTAGGTTTGTAATTCAAGTTTGACATAAGAGTCTGTAAAGTTTAACTTTAGCTACTATTTTGGCTAACTTCGCACAGTAATATCGTGTACTTTAGTATCAATTTTTATTTTAATTTTTCAAATAAAATTTAACTTATATTGTTTATTTATTTCGGCCCTACAGGCTTCAGCAAAAATTACATATTCCTGATAAAAAATAAAACTTCATTGTCTCAATACATAAATAATTATTCTCAATTAATTTTATGACTCAAATTTAACTTTACTCGCTTTGTAGGATCGTAATTATTAAACAATTAAATTCAACTCTATAATAAACTTGTAATCACTACACAATTCTCAATCTGATTCAAATAGCATATTGCATAATTAACAGTTAATTAGATGTTTTCTCGTCTAGCACAATATTTTTGCGCCGGTTGACTAGTCAACATTAATTTCACTTTCAACTGCTCTACTGATAAAACAAAGCACGTCAGTATATTTCTCTTCCGTTCTCAAGGCCTTATGACTAACTGCTTTTATCTTTCTTAGTACTACTGGTCGAATTTTCCACTTGGTTTACTGCCATGTCGGTCCTTTTATTTAACTCAAAACAGAATAGATATCACAGCTATTTGTTTCTAAATTGGTAGTAGATACAAGAAAATATTATTGTTAACATCTTTCATTTGAAACTATTTTACAATGTGAATATTAATTATTTTAGGACCCTAATGTAAATAGGATTAGAAATTAGGTTTGTTCCAAGTGGTCATTTCTGACATGTTTGTGACATGTTTGTGACAAATTTCAGTGCGCCTGCGAAAAATGTAAACAAGTTAACTTTGAAACATAAACTTCATTTCTTTTTTGTGGCGAAAATTGTATGAATTTCTTTATTTATATTTATATTTAAGGTTAGCTGTCAAAACAAAAAATGAGCATGCACATGCGCTTCATTCCATTCACCGTTCCAGTCTATGTTTCAAACTTAACTTGTTTACATTTTTCGCAGGCGCACTGACATTTGTCACAAACATGTTACAAACATGTCCGAAATGACCACTTGGAACAAACCTATTGTGTTTCTACGTAATCTATTGTTTGGATAATACATCAAATTGGCAACATGAATCCGTAATAAATTTAATTAATTTGTACTAATTAATCTTTTGTTTAATTCTGATAACTTGGTTGTATAGATTATAACAATCAAGTTGAAATTATTTGTTGGCATTTATTGGTTTCTGTTTCCTTCCTTCTTCACTGAGTATCTGCGAAACATATTTTATAGATGCACTTTTCAAACGCTTCAAACAATAATTGATATAAACTATAATCCACTGAAATATAGTAATACTGGAACGCTAACATGTAGGCTTTTATGAAAGAAAAAAAAAACAAGCCTGGGACTGATTGATGTCATTAGGGCCACCCTTCTTTGTCTAACACTTATGCCCGGTTGCACCAACGTTAGTTAAATTTTAAACTTGGTTCAAATAAATAAAAGCGTATCTAAATTTTGACTTCAATGTCAATTACTCCATATGACATATAACTTCGATTTGTTTTTATTTATTTAAACCTAGTTTAAAATTTAACTAACTTGGATGCAACCGGGAATAATTTTTAGAACGGTTGCTAAGCGTTTGTTGAGCGTTTACTATGTAGAAACATATAAAAAATAATATTTAACATAATAGTGAAATTATTTCTATTAATGTATTATTATTCAATTTTCTTATCAAGTTTTTAACCGGACTATACAACAAAGACAGTTTTATTAATCATTATTGTATTGGTTTTTCCCCAACATTATAATAACATCAGTTTTCAACTAAAATATATTAATATGCACCAAAAATGCCAGAACAACTGTATGTTTCATTACGTACGGAAAATATTGAAATTGTAGTTAGGGGTGCCCGAAATAATGCTCTTTCCTTAATAGAGTTTTAACAATCACTGAATAATCAAAAAGGTACAGCCAATTAATAAAGTTTTTTTTTATTATTATTTCATTATTATTTCGTTTCCGTAGAATTGATGAATTGAAGAAATGTTTTTATTAATGAAACCTACTGCATAGACCATAATCTCGTTTACACATTCCTTGTTACTGAAAATATTAACCATTTTGCACTTAACATACTTTGACGTTTAATGAATTGACTTTTAAATTAATATCAACGCCAACTTATTTTCCAGTTGTGTTTTGTTTTTAAGAGGCTCTCAACTATGTGGACACAAATTTTTAAACAATACTAGAAACATTCAAATATCCGTAACTTTTATTAATTTTTTTAACTATCTTTAATGTATTTCCAATTTGTTTAAAATATAAATAAGTGCAGTAATTTGTAACGATTACTCATTAATTGACTGTAACTTTTTACCTCCCGCCTACCTCTAGGTAAGGGAGGTATTGTTTTTGGTCAAAAAATTGGGTAGTGAGTTTTCAATGAATAAGCACGTTTTAGGGTACCTACATTACGTTTTTACTATTTTCGCGATGATGTCTGTATGTATGTATGTATGTATGTATGTATGTATGTATGTATGTATGTATGTATGTATGTATGTATGTATGTATGTATGTATGTATGTATGTATGTATGTGTGTATGTATGTATGTATGTATGTGTGTGTAGTCTGTGGCAATTTTTTCGTCTCGCATAACTCAAATACTATAATACCAAAAAATACAATTTTGTGAATTATTGCTTCTTATATTTAAATGAAGAGCTGATTAGATTTTGGATAAAATTGGTCAACCGGAAGTAGCAGTTTACTTGAAGCCCTTAACAGTTTTTCGTGAAAAACACTGTTCAATTTCTTTTTTCAACAATTTATGTTATTTTGAAAGTTGAAGAATATTTTATTTTACATGTGTTTTGATTACACTAATTTTATTAATTTTCATTAGATTTAGAGATAATAAAATATAAAGAAATTAGATTTCACAAATCTTGCATTCCACGTACACCATGGAAACATTTTAAATTTTTTACGAAATGTGACACATGTCATTGTGATTGTAAAGCAGTTGTGAAATATATTAAAAAAATTAAATATACGAAAGAAAATTAAATTTCTCAAATATAAATAGAAAATAAACATATAAGGTATGTTTTTGTATCATCAAATGCTATTTTGTATCGTTTAAGAGTAGTATTGGGCGGGAGGCTATGTGCTGGACACATCAGATTATTTGTTATTAAGTTTTTGTTAAAAGACATTATTTTGGGCAGCTACACTTTAAATATTTTCCGTATGTTTTGATTCATCCTGTATGAAGCATTTTTCAAATTTGTACGTTACAGTGCACATAGCAATGATGAAATGTGTATGATTAATTAATTAGATTAATTAAACATTACTTAATATTTTATGTGTTATATTGGGATAAATCAATGACGAAAAAGGCTTTTCCAGCGCGTAAGTAAATCCAATAAATCCAAATTATTCTGAATTCCCGTTACGATCGTATCATAAACGTAGGCGAGCAAAAAATCGCAAAGAAAAGAAACCAGTTATTGAGTCAGTATTTTAAAATTAGCATATTCCATTTTCAGAGGTGGAATTTGAAAAAGTTGATTTTCTATGACAATATTGCTTCCCACAGTCTACGTTACGAAAACGAAATCTCACCACTTGTGACTCACTATCGCCTTACTAATTTTGTACCGTAAAATGGCAAGATACTTTTAAGAATTTATTGACGATATTTGAGAAGTTGCCCTTTAATACTTAACCTGTTATCTCTTAACGATTTGATAAAATTTATCGCATTACAAGTGATGCTAATATTAGGAAATTATTTTTTGGGAATACCCAATGATTTCTGCTAGATAAATTATTAATAATATTGCAAATAATTTTAAGATAAAAAGTTCCGTAGTTATTATGATGATTTAGATGATTTTTATAATTCTTGTCTTTTCATATACTAAGTATAAGAAAGTAACATACATTATAGATAATTACAAAAACATATGTTGCTAGTTTCAGCTGTTAAGTTTAATGAATCATTAGTTTATTTACCATGATTCAGATCATTCCGGAAATAGATAAAATTCTCTTATACATTAAGGTAAATATTAGATAAAATGCACAAATACGTATATTCCTACTTATTAAAAGTTGCTCATTATTTAATTTGACCTCGTAATTTGCATATTAAAATAAATCACGCTAGTATTTAATATATTCTTCTACTCCGGTATAAATGTATCTAAATTATTAAATTTTTTTCGATGAATTATAGTACCCATAATTCACTTATGAATCATAATTTAGTCTTCTCGACCAATCACAGAGCCAGAAATCCATAATTCACCGTTATTTTAAAGACGTGATGTGGATCACCAAGCAACGGCCGTCTGACAGTTGACATGTAGTCAGTTGTCATTGTGTATTTTTATGTTGACGTTTTTCAACGTGTGTTTTCAACGAATTTCAATCATTTTCAAAAGTGATTTCCGAATTTACAGGAGTAGAAAAAGGATAGTATTATATTCGGGATTATGGTCATTATTCATATGAATGATTTGTTTCATCTTCGTGAATAATGTTAATGACAATCATAAGGCCTCATGTAATAAAATTCTATTTATTTCAAATTACTGTCATTGGTTTTTCTATAAATAATATAAATACTATTAATTATATTTTTTACTCTGTTAATTAAACTATTTACCAGATAACTCTACTGGGGTAAAATAGCTCCCACTGCCGACAGTTACAAATTTAAATTTACCCCTGTGGTTCCCCCTCCACTAACAACTTTGGGGGCTATGACTTGACGGCTGGTAACCGCATTTCATACGCAAAAATATATCACTTACCGAGATCTGCGTAAGCAGAGTGCCACACCCTTAATGGATAAAAGGCGTGATGATATATTTATTTATTTATTTACTTTTCTACAAATTTTTACAAAACCACACAAATTACTGGTTGTCAGCAAACGAATAAGTCAAGGTCAAGTCAATAATCTAAAGTAAAGTAGATTTATTCTTAATGTGTGCAGGTACTAGTAGTTTTACTTTTCAGAAGTTGCCAATAGTATATTGTGTCATTAGGAGTAAATGTGATACTTTGGGTGCTGAGCATGTAAGTTTGAACGACGAGCGAAGCGAGTCGAACAATTACATGCGAAGCACCCAAAGACACATTTACTCCGAATAACACATGCTATTTTTTCTTCAAACATAGAAAATAAAATTATAAATATTATAAAATGCTCAAAACTTCAAAAAATATTCTGTCTTTTCTAACATTTCAAGTTGCCCTAGAATATGCTGTTTTGTTATTTTTGTTTATTTGTTTCATTTTTAACTGTCAAATTATTGAATTAAAACCTAACTATTTTTCATAATATTTTTTTTGTCCGCCGCCGGCGTAAATGTGTTGCCAAGGATACACTTTTACGCCGGCGGCGACAATATTGAACTTCTGCTTGTTGAATACAAATAAATAACAACGTACTTTTATGACGTTTGAAGAAAAAATGTATTTTCGAGATTTTTGCCTTTCGTGTAAACGTAGTCAATATCCTCCTTAATGTGTTGACAGTACAACCAGCTCTCAGAAATTAATTTTTTTTAGAAATGTAAGGGTAATAAATTCTAGTATCCAAGCAATAAATTTTCTATTAAAAAATGCAGTTTCGAAATTCATTTCTTGGTGTATTTTTAGTGTTGAGTCATAACTAAAATGTCTATTTGCAGACAAAAGTATAAAATGCATATTACAAAACTCCACAGATTCCAAAAATACCTCCAATGTATAAATGAAGGAGATTCCATGTAAAAATAGCGTTGCAAGTTTCGCAACTGAAGTTGAATGTCTTCGGCCGTGTTTCAAACAAGTTCTTTAGACAGCCGAAGAGATTTCGATTTCGTTTCATTCATCGCGAGCCAGTGGAGCGTGAGGTCTTTTTTACTGACGCGTGATTAAATATAGATAAATATATCATGTCAGTTATTCGTTTGGGTATGGCACTCTGCTTTTGCAGATCTCGGAGAGTAATATGTTTGAAAGAGGGAGAACCTTTTATACAGGGTGTTTCAAAAGTTTAAATATGTTATTTGATGTACTGATTACAATGCAAAAATATTTTTTTCGAAATTCGTAAGTAGAGAGCGGATTATATGCAAAGTGCATATCTTTAAATAAAATCAATTTTCTGGATGAATTACATTGATTAAAGTTAATATATGCTAATTACTATTTGCATGAATTGCATATTTGGGCATTCTTATGCATATTTTTACAAAAGTAGCATATAATTGCATATTTCAGTAGTGATAAATATTCTGAAATTTCTGGTAATACACATTGATAATTCCCAAATATTGGAGGAGGCCGCAGTAAATAGAAGAATGCAACGGAAAAAGCAATAAACAATACAATAAGCAAATACACAAACCAATAAACTCTAATATTTCTAGGGAAATCCCTGTAACGGTAACGGTAGATATTCATTGTATACACGAATGCTGGTAAAAGTGGGTACAATGAATATAATACCGCGAATTCTCAGCTGGATATAACTTTTACTTATGTTTCAAGTAATAGAAGCCCAACAAATATAATCTTAAATACCAACAAACAAAACAAATAAAATGACATTTCCTAGTTCTATTTTATCCCACAATAGGCTTTGGGCGCAGCAGCAGACGCGCGAGTTGCAAGTTTCATATTTCTGGCCAATAGCATCAATGCAAGTACCCGTGACGTCAAAATATATTCAATTCGTTATAACGCTTTACTGCAAAATATTTAAAAGAAAAAAAAAATACTTTACTACTAATTATTCCGTAAGTGTTACACGATTTTGATATAAATTTGTCATATTTCGTTTATGGTTTATGCGCCCATTATTTATACGGGAAGTTAAGTTGCCACATCAATTTGTTTATGATTAATAATAAGTTATGACCAACATTAGGTGCCCAATGGGGTCTTTCACCATTTTTTAAAAATTTATTTTGTTTATGAAACTTTATCTAAATTGAAGACTATCTACACTTTAAAAAATTCTTAATTGTTATTCATTAAGCCACAATGATTTTTTTTAAATGTTGTGACGTCATTATAGAGGTGTTGGTGGATCTCAAACAGTAGAGATTTAAATAATTTTTGTCACATAAATGTTCTATTTTATTGTAATAATAATAATAAAATAAGTAAAAAAATATGATACAATTATTTACAATCTGTACTGTTTAAGATCCAGAAAAACCTTTACAATGACGTCACAACATTTAAAAAAATCATTGTGGATTAATAAATAACAATTAATACTTTTTAAAAGTGTAGATAGTCTTCAATTTAGATAAAGTTTCATAAAAAATTTTAAAAAAATGGTGAAAGACCGCATTCACTGTAATGATTTATTATCACAAACGAAGATGCATCTATTACACAATGCATAGAAAGCTCAGAATTAGCCAGTAATATGCATAGTTAAAGCCAGCACGAGCCTTAAATCACGACCTAAGGCGTAGACACAACGTAGAGTTTACATACTCCGTCGTAACGTAAGCATGTAACGTTAATGTTACATGGTACAGTATTATAGGTGATTTTCCGTAATGAGGTGTAATTTACTTGAAATTATATTGCAATACAGATTGTTACGAGTATTAAAATTATTTTTATATCAGGAATTGAATGATTGTTACCGTTAGGTAAATAAAATTTAATTGGTACTGCAACATTCAATATAATTTAACTATAATAATTGTTAATATCGTTTTCGGAGCATTTTTCATATTCGAAATAAAATCAGCCCTTTATTGATAATCGAATATTTTGAATTACGCGCCAATGGAGATATTTACTGATAAGCGGTTGGCAGCATTGCGTTGCGCATAACCTCCTCTGTAATCACATGTTCTTCAAGTGTTGTTATCTGATTTAGTTTTCGTGAAATTGCTATGTGAATGCAATGTTTTTATAATTACTGCCTCAATGTTAATTAAATTACAATTGTCAAATTAAATTGCTTTTCAATCAAAATGTAATTTTAATTAGCTGAATTACATGCAAAAAATGTAATTAAATTACATTAAAAATTTACAAATTACAATTACTTTCTATTTCTAATGGAAATAAAGAAAATTTTATACTTTAAAAAAGTAAAATGTACATCAGAGACAAAATGTAGGAATATAAAATTATTATTATTATCATTAAAATATATTTAAAAAATCTTATGTGGCCAGCATATAACCTCCCGCCCAATACAACTCTTAAACAGTACAAAATAGTATTTGATGTTACAGAAACATACCTTCTTATTTGTTTATTTTCTATTTATATTTGAGAAATTTAATTTTCTTTCGTATATTTGTTTCATTTTTTGATATTTCACTAAGAAAACTGTTTCTCAATCACAATGACATGTCACATTTCGTAAAAAATACATGGAATGCAAGTTTATAAAATTTAATTTCTTTATATTTTATTATCTCTAAATCTAATGAAAATTAATAAAATTAGTGTAATCAAACAGATGTAAAATTAAATATTGTACAATTTTCTAAATATCATAAATTGTTTATAAATTAAATTTAACGGTGTTTTTTTCCGGAAAACTGTTAAGGGCTTCAAGTAAACTGCTACTTCCGGTTGACCAATTTTATCAAAAATCTAATCAGCTCTTCATAAAAATATAGGAAGCAAAAATACACAAAATTGTATTTTTTTTCTATTATAGTATTTGAGTTATGCGAGACGAAAATATTAAAATCGTATTGTAAGGACCCAGAAACGTGCTTATTCATTCAAAACTCATTACCCAATTTTTTGACCAAACCAATACCTCACTTACCTAGAGATAGGCGGGAGGTAAAAACACTTACAATTTTTAGTTTTCTTTACGATAACTTCAATGTCAAGGTTGGCAACACTGAGTGCAAGTTCCAATGTTTGACTTATTACAAAATAATTTTTTAAGTTGATTCTAATTTTATATTTCAAATACCGTGGCACTGAAGTTCCTTTTTATCACTCATATGGTTTATTTTCCTTGGCCCTACTGGCCTCGGCAAATAAATTACACCCTAAAGGTAGGCGGGAGGTGAAAAGAAAAACTAAACCTAGGTTATTTTCTAAGCCTCCCCGTATTTAATTACCAAGCAGATAAAAACTCAGCGAATATATTCCAACAATTCATAATAGCGCGGTTAGCAGCCGTTAGGTCCGGTTACAGTGCAGTAACCGCGGTACCATTGTGGTTATCACCGGATCACGACTCTTGTCGGAAGCCGTGCTAGACACGAAACAAACGAGACAAGTTGAGAAACATTGCGTAAATCAACAACGCTGTTGTTTTTCTGTTGTTAAGAATGGAATCTTTGGTATTTGTTTTATGGTAAACTATGATTCATTTAGTACTGACCTCACGTAACCGTCTGAAAAGTTACGTATATGATCACGTCAAACGCCCTTTCTAAATTTTGCATGACGTGTTTGAACAAGAAATATTAATGTAGCCTTATATACCACTAATACCTTTGGGAGGTTGCTTTTTTGACGGTAGGAAACGCGCAATAATATCTGCAGAGTGCCACATTCAATATGGTTAATGCCGCGATGATACCTATTTATTTGATTACTAGCTAATACTTCGTCATCACTTCGTTCCTCGCTTCTATGTCAATACATTTGTGAAGCAAACTCGTCACTTCGTTCCTCGCTTCCATGTCAATACATTTGTGAAGCAAGCTCATCACTTCGTTCCTCGCTTTCATGTTAATACATTAGCGAAGAAAGCTCGTCACTTCATCACTACTAAACTGAAAATTTTGATATTTTGTATATATCAATAATTGTGTATCCACTTTGGAAGAGCTGATAAGTTTTTGGTGATAATCCAATAACCGGAAGTGGTAGTTTATTTGAAGCCCTATTAATTTATTTTGAAATATCTCAGTAAATTATGGTTAAATTACAATTTTTGTAATTTGAATAATGTTTTAATAGTATATTACGTACCGTGAACTGTAAGTGATAGTTTTTAGGTCGAGAATGTAGTTTGGGATGTCGAGGCCTAAAAAATCACTTACAGTTCGAGGTTAGTAAGATATTTTTTGCAATACCTGCGTAAATATAAGAAAAAGAATAATAGGTATGAAAATTAACAGCTGTCAGATTGAGGTTAAAAATAAAATTTGAATGATATATATTTACTTACCATCCACCATGAACGGTAAGTTTTACTTACCATCCACCGTGGACGGTAAGTAAATGAAGTAACCATGAAAACCAATTGTGCAATAAAAGTTCCACTTACTGTGTTTAAATTCTGTTATTAATGGATAACTTACAGTACAGATATTGCTAAAATATTATTAACAACAATTGTTGTTTAAAACATTTTTCTCTTACTGTCTCAATTTACGAATTACAACACTTTAAAGAAAATTATATTTTGGCATTTTCGTGTAAATCAATTAATCTGTGCTTTTTGAAATAACAAAACAATGCTTGATATTTTTTTTAAAGGGAGGAGCCTTTCTTAATAGAGGTGGTCAGTGTTCCTACTTTGTTTGTTAAGAAATCTAGGGCGGGAGCTATTGTAATGTCCACTATAGATTTTTTTTTCTATTTAGTACCGTTGAAAAGTTGTTTAGGCGGGAGTTTTTGTCCAATTTTTAGTATTCTGATAAGTATTAATTATTATTGCATTGGTTTCTGCCGTAAAAACATATTTGTTTACTTAAATTGCGTTCAAATGTATCTACAGTGCAAGAACAATTTCTCCCATATATATACCCTCGGCCTGTTGAAGCCTTGCTGTGATTGGCTGGTGGTGGGGAGAGTCATCGATGCTCAGCTGGTCTGTAAACAGCACATTTCAAATTTTTTGTTTCATTCAGATTGGATGAATACACAAAGAACATTGAATGATGAAATATATAAGATTCCTTTATTTTAACAAACCTTTCCATATCTATTAAATATATAAAATAATGATCTAATTCTTGACGTCATAGGTTCTACCTTCAGAATATAAATAAACAACATTTCCTATCACATTTCTTGTGGTAAGTTGCAAATTTGATGACTCAACTTCCTACAACACTCAAATAATATATTGTCGAACAATTATTTCATAATTACCATACAAATGATTTACAATGTCATTCAGACATTTACGTGTGAAGGTAACTTGATCACCCACTGTCTATATATAAAATGATATATAATTGTTTGGAGTACTGCAAAATGCAATGTTTAATAAACAAATAATAGATTTAACCTTCGTGTAACTTCAGAAAACTTTACATATTCGTTGAATCATATCAAAACACAATTAATAAATTAATGTTATTCCAAATATAGGAACAGCTACAAAATTAAATTTCAAATAAATTATATTTGGAATAATAGTTATTTATATATCAAGGCAGTGAAGTTTTACTTTTATGACGAATATGGAATTTATTTGCCAAGCCCCGTAGGGCCAAAGATAATAAACCTTATGAGTGCCACGGTATTTGGAATATGAAATTAGAATGAACTTAAAAAATTATTCTGTAATAAGTCAAACATTGGAACTTACACTCAGTGTTGCCAACCTCGACATTGAAGTTATAAAGAAAACTAAAAATTGTAAGGGTTGTTCCAAATTTCTTCATCGGAAATAATTCTAGGTAAGGGAGGTATTGTTTTTGGTCAAAAAAATTGGGTAGTGAGTTTTCAATGAATAAGCACGTTTTAGGGTCCTTACAATACGAATTTACTATTTTCGCCATGATGTCTGGATGTATGTATGTATGTTAGATTTTGGATAAAATTGATCAACCGGAAGTAGCAGTTTATTAGAAGCCCTTAACAGTTTTCCGTGAAAAAACACGGTTAAATTTAATTTTTCAACATGTTATGTTAATTTGAAAATTGTAGATTATTTAATTTTATCCAACACCTCTCAATAAATGCTCCATAACTATGGCGATTTTAAACAAGCAAAGTAACAGATTATCCACTAGTGGGTATAATTTTGAGGAAAGCCACTAGTGAGTATTTTTTTATTTATAACAATAATAATAACACACAACACCTTGGTAACTACTTCGATTGACATTTTAATTTAAAAATTTAAAGCATATGTCACTGTCAAATAATATTTCTTTAAAAATTTTTCATTTATTAAGAAGTGTTGGATAAAAGGTTATACTTCACACGTGAGCAAAGTGGAATTACCAACTCGATAAAATTATCTCACTCAGCCTTCGGCTTCGTGAGCTAAAATTTCTCTCGTGGGTAATTCCTTACTTTGCCCACTTGTAAAGTAAATAACTATTACTTGTGTTTTGATTACACTAATTTTATTAATTTTCATTAGATTTAGAGATAATAAAATATAATAAAATTAAATTTCATGAATCTGGCATTCCTACCATGGAAACACTTAAATTTTTTTTACCAAATGTGACACATGTCACTATGATTGTGAAGCTGTTTTCTTAGTGAAATATATGTCAAAAAATTAAATAAATATACGAAAGAAAATTAAATTTCTCAAATATAAATAGAAAATAAACAAATAAGAAGGTATTTTTTGTGTCATCAAATAATATTTAGTACCGTTTAAGAGTTGTATTGGGCGGGAAGTTATGTGCTGGCCACATCAGATTTTTTGTGCACATATTGTTGCATTTTGTGCAAACATTTACTATCATACGTTGTACATTTTCCGAAATTATCCTACTTGTACAATAATTATTATACTATTGCCATCACTGCATTGTTCAAATTCGTAATATAATGAATTACTTTAATGCGATTTTAGAGCATTCAATTCCGTTTTAATTCAGATAAATAGTCAAACTAAAATTGTAATATAATAAAATAATTATACAACGTCAGTTATCGAGCACTAATTTAATTAAACCTTGTTACATAACCTCATAATACAAGCCAAAAGTTATACAGCAACTTACACAACACTTAAACATCAAGGCAGCTATTCCTTCTGCATCATTCTCTTGTCGTTTTCCAATAAAACACAGGCGATTTATTCTTCGAAACGTCATGTCAAAAATTCAACCTTTCAGTTCTTTTCCCTTGAGTTTTCAGTGTTTTCCGTGTTTCTCGTGTATTTCGAACAAGTACGTGAGTGTGTAGTGTTTGTTCAACTGGTTTGACTTCAAGATTTTGTTGCAGGCACGCAGATTGAAGTTGGACAGGTAGTGTGACATTGTGCGCAGAGCCGCCGCCTTGAAAAGGATGGTGGACTATTACAGGACGTTAGAGGTGTCGAGGAATGCAACTAATGCAGATATTAAGAAAGCGTAAGTCTTACTGACATTATATATTATGTAGAATATTCAAATTATTATAAGAAATGTGCTTTAACTATATGTTAGTTCTTTACATTTTTACCTGCCGCCTTATAAAATACAAGGAAGGTATAGAAATCATGCTAAAAATTCGGTAGTGAGTTTTCAGTGGATGAGCGTATTTTAGGGTACCTAGAATAAGATTTTAATAGTTTCGCGTTGATGTCTGTGTGTGTGTCTGTCTGTCAGTCTGTGTGGATCTGTGGAGTAACGGTTTCTCAAAAACTACTAAACTGAAAATTCTAATATTTTGTATATATCAATTGTATTTCATTTGGAAGAGCTGATTAGTTTTTGGTGATAATCCAATAACCGGAAGTGGTAGTTTACTTGAAGCCCTATCAAGTTATTTTATAAATTTTGTATAAATCCTACCATGTTTGGTATCAAATTAAAAGTTTCATGAGTGAGATTTAAACTCAAGTGTCAAAAAGTTATTTTGGAAGATCGTCAATTGTTCTTACCTCCCGCTATATCCTGTAAGGAAATAAAAATAAATAAATATATCATTACGCCTTTTACCCATTATGGGTGTGGCACTCTGCGTACGCAGATTTTGGTAGGTGATATATTTTTTTCGTATGAAGTGCGGTTACCAGCCGTCAAATCATAGCCCCCAAATATATAGGAATCATGCTAAAAATTCGGTAGTGAGTTTTCAGTGGATGAGCCCGTTTTAGGGTCCTTGGAATATGATTTTAATAGTTTCGCGATGATGTCTGTGTGTGTGTCTGTCAGTCTGTGTGGATCGCTGGAGTTACAGTTTCTCAAAAACTAATAAATTAAATCTTTATGTTAGTGATTTTTGTTAATTTGTTAATTATTTCATTAGTTATTTGGCCTTAAAATATTATTTAAAATAACAGAATTGAAGATACAAATAATTTGAGTACAACAATTTGCTCTTGTTAAGATCACAACAAATATTTTAAAATGTTATTCTAAAAGTCTTAATTAAGCCACATGATATGATCGTTTAGTATAGTTTTCAAATTATTCTAAAGAAATTTGCTTTAAATATGTTAGTTCATTGCATTTTTATTTGAATTTTTTTTGTTTAAAACAATTGTTTTTTTTTTTTTTTAAATTGTGTAAAATTAACGTAAAACATGTGTAACAAACAATAATGTATTAATAGTGCCAGAAAAACTGGCTCTCCTATATATACACGCGCATTTATGGAGCTTTGCTGTGATTGGCCAGTGGTGGGGAGAGTCATCGATGCTCAGCTGGTCTGGGGGTATATATAAAGGAATTTTCCAAAATTTTATTCGTATTCACACTTGATACACAATACACATGTTAATGATGATATGTGTTGTTTTTTTTATTACAGCAATCTTTTCCGTACGTCTCAATAAATATTAGAACTTTTATGATATTTACTTAAAGCACTGTTCTACCAAATAATGTAGCGGCATTTGTAACGCGTAATATAAATATGTTATGTATCTATTGAATAAGATATTTCTAAGTTTTAAACTTCAAGTGACATGGTTATCGTCTGACTTTTTCAAAGACCTTGATGAGGACGTGTCAGTTTTTATTAATTGGTCTAATTAAAAATCGCGTTGATGACACCATAAGCCACAAAATGTGTCCATGAGCAAAACATACAAACAAATACTTTATAAAAAATTTGCAATTAAAGAACGTCTGATAAATAATTACTAACTGGAACAGAAACATCATTGAGCAATTATTACTCTATAGATAACTGTATTTGTTTTTTCTACTTTTGGTGCTCTGCAATTGCAACTCTAACCTTATAGAATTTCATCCACAATATCATAAATTGTGAACCTACTGAGGCTAGTTAAATTAAAATGGGGCATACACCTTTTTTCATTTTATTTTTATTTAGTAACTTTGAGTAAAATTATAAATATAGATATTAATTTTAATATTAAAAGGCATTTAGTTATAAAGATACGATTTTTTGAAAATGGCATCCCATTTAATTTTTCGCTTGTGACGTCATCTTGTAATTCTACGAAACACGCTCTTGCGGAGAGCGAGGAACTACAACTGTCAAATTGACTGTTATCTGTCATTGTTATTTACTGAGAAGTTTTTACAAATATAGTTTATTCACATTACCTGGGCAAAATAATAGGTTTGTTCCAAGTGGTCATTTCTGACATGTTTGTGACATGTTTGTGACAAATTTCAGTGCGCCTGCGAAAAATGTAAACAAGTTAACTTTGAAACATAAACTTCATTTCTTTTTCGTGGCGAAAAATGTATGAATTTCTTTATTTATATTTATATTTAAGGTTAGCTGTCAAAACAAAAAATGAGCATGCACATACGCTTCATTCCATTCACCGTTCCAGTCTATGTTTCAAACTTAACTTGTTTACATTTTTCGCAGGCGCACTGACATTTGTCACAAACATGTTAGAAACATGTCCGAAATGACCACTTGGAACAAACCTAATATAACAAATATAATAAACATAAGTTTAATTTGAAAATCGTTGTTAACTGCAACATACGACTTGAGATGACAGGTGTGATAATGAGACTACCGACATTACCGACAAGCGACATGATATAGTACATCAAAGCATTTTTATTTTAACACGCCCTAAACTCTTTGTCTAAAAACGTTATAATTAACGAATATCTAATTTAATTTATCGGAGTGTTCATTTTAATAATAATAAGTAATTATTACAACCCAGAAAAGCAAATTATTATTTGTTATCAACACCTCTTTTGTCTTGCCATGCTGTATATTCTATTACAAGATGACGTCACGATTTTGCAACCGCGAAACTTTATAAAGGAAATTATGAATGAAAAGTTAAATAATTATAAGATATTGAATAATATGTGACGGAAATGATCTAAATTTTTATAATTTGTAAAAAACAACTTTTTTTTAAGTGTATGACTCAATTGTTACATTTTATCGCCACTTTATGTCCAAAGGTTAAGGACGTATTTTGAATGCATTATTTTGTCTTAGGTATCGTAAATTAGCGCTAAAATGGCATCCAGACAAAAATCCAGACAATCCAGATGAAGCCAACAAAAGATTTAAGGAAATTTCAGAAGCTTATGAAGTATTATCAGATGGTAAGTACTTGTTTAATTTACTTTAAATTGAAACAGTATTCTTTATCTTAATTACTTTTGAAATTTCGACGTGGGCTTACATAATACCTATAGAAAAGATTATTTATTCCTTAAACAAAAAAATAATTGAAATACATCAAATTTGTGCTGGTAAAAGTTCTTTAATTATATTCCAATATAATTTCATGAATCAATCATTATCCGTTTCCATGCTGAAATAATTAAAAAAAACATTAATTTTTGATTGAAATGTTTAAAAATGCCTCAATATACCTCGTGATTCATCGCTCTTTTATTTATTTTTTAAACTCTTTTAAGTTCTAGATACTAGAATACTTCTCAAATAAAATCTATTTGATACACCATTATCTATCTATTAATTCTTACTATGATCAAACTGATACTAACTTAGATGTGTAGGGAATATAGGAAATTATCTATAGGTATATTTTAATGTAATAGAGACAAAGAGGAAGATATATGATAACAGACGAGAGCGAGCAGCAACCAAGACTTCTAGAAACTTCAGTTTCCGGGGTTTGTTTACCGAATCTCCCATCCATCGGTTCTTTGGTAGATACTGTCTTTACATGCTTTTCTGACCCCTTGTACTTTCGTCTTATTGCATCGTTGACGTTTTACGTTTGTGAGAAAGGTTTTTCTGATTGCTAACAATTTGGTTTTCGTTGACTAATAACTAACAATTTTATAGGGATTTTGTTATCTGCTGTAACAAGCGTATAGAATATTTTACAAAAAAATACTTCAAGTAAAACCTGTAGAGGGGTAAATTATTTACAATTATTAATTGAAAATTTTTTCCATAAAATTACTAGGAAATTTACTAGAGTGCAAAAACTAGCCCCTCGGTGAATTTATCCGCTGTCAATTGTTTCTGGATTATTTTATAGAAAAATGCTTCAAACAAAAGCTGTAGAGTACTAAATTCTTTACACTTTTTATTTGAAACATTTTACCCTAAAATGATTAGGAAACTTTTTACAGCAGAAAAACTAGTTACTCGACGAACTGATTATTCTCTTTTCTTTTCGGATACCTATTGCAAAAGGTAAAATAGTTATTTGTCAAACTAGAGAAGAACAGCTTTCTTCTCGTGTTAGACACAACATTTTTTTCACAACATGTTTCTAAAAACGATTTGCTCGGACCTTCTATACACTTTGACAGCACACCTGACACGTTAAAAGTTAGGTTATCATGCGCAAGGCGGTGTAGCAGTGTTGCCAATGAACCAATCTTAACTCTAAATTAAAGTTGTCAAATTGTGATTTAATCCAGAAAAACAAAAATATAAGACATAATTGTAAGATAATTTAAAGTATGTATATCATTAAAAAAGAATTTTCAATAAAATTATGAATTTATGTATAATTTTTACAATATATTTTTTGTAAATAACATTGATATTGGTAACACTTCTATATTTTCCTCTCTAGAGCGTAAAAATATATTTTCCTCACTATTTAGGGAGAAGAAAAATGGGGTTTCCTGGAATGTCGTGAAAAAAATATTTATACTTCTTATTAGTCATATTTTTGCGCTGTCAATTGCTTCTGTAATATTTTACAGAAAAATACTTAAAGTAAAAACTGTAGAGAACTAAATACTCTAAAAGTTTGATTTATAACATTTTTCTCTATTGTGATTAGCACACTTGCTATGAGGCAAAAACCATTACATTATTTATAATTATTGTTATTATTTAATTATAACAGATAATTACTTTGATTATGTATTGGAAGATAGCTAATTTTATGCTGAATCCAGCAGTGAAAACCGCACATCGCTAGCTTGTCCCAAAAAATAATAAAATGCAAAAAAAAACTAAAATAGTACCTAGACGGTCACCCATCCAAAAAATCCCCGCTCCGTAGGATGCTTAACATTCTAATCGATGCGCCGTGCGTTTAACCGCTCGGCTATTTCCAAAATATTCGTAGCCGCGCGGTTAAAGCGACGGCACGGAGATCAAATATCTTAAGCACAGCATAGAGCGGGGAAGTTTTGGATGGGTGACCGCCTCGTTGCGATTTTAGTTTTTTACACTTTTAATATTTTTTGGGACAAGAAAGCGATGTGCGGTTTTCACTATTAGATTCAACAAAAAATTAGCTGTCTTCTAACATATAAATAGATAATTATCGTAGAAAATCTAACTAGTAAACAAATAGTTTCAAGATAATGAATGGTATTCTTCATTGTAGAATGTTTCAGAATTATTTTAGAGAAAAGTGCTTCAAGTAAAAACTGTAGAGGATTGAATTCTCTATAATTTCGATTTCAAACTTTTTCTCTTAAAATCACTAGGAAACTTATTACGGGGTAAAAACTAGCTACTCTGCGCATTTATCTTCTGTCAATTGTTTCTGGATTATTTTACAAAAAAATGTTTCAAACAAAAGCTGTAGATGACGAAATTCTCTACAAATTTTATTTGAAACATTTTTCCCTAAAGTAATTAGGTAACCTTTTACAGCCCAAAAACTAGCTACACAACGAACTGTTGATTCTCTTTTCCGTTCGAGTAGCTGCTCGACTAGCTATTGCCACGAGTTAACGCTATCATATATGCGTATACGAAACAACTGATATTATTTAACTGTTTAACATTAATACAACTTGTTGAACGCAACAAAAAACCAATTTAAAAGGGATTAGATTTTTTGTTTAATAAGAAAAACAAATTGAATTATTCATGAATGTTTATCTCGTATCAGAAGCCATTAGCACATGCAGAATTCCTGAATATGATTACGAATCAGTTAGCGAACAGTTCTCGAAATGATATTAGTTTATTTTAAGCATTCTTATGAACTTGATAATTTTTCCTTTTCTAGTCTATCTTTACTTTGTTTCTTGCTAATCTTTTATTATTATTTTTATAATTTCTCGTGTGTTTTGCGTTTGAATAATAACAAAATAATTATTTAGGTGCTTATATTATTATTTTTTTGATTAGTAACAACTTTTCTTGATACTTCTAAATATTATTTCTGTTGTTTTTATTTTACTACTCAATTGACTTCTAAATGGGTTAAAGTATCTACTACAGAATCGGTCCCAGAAAAATATTTACAGAAGAAACTTGTAAATTTTGTTACTCTCGGGTAAATAGCTCCGTGGTAACGCATCGAACTGTGGACCGTTAGGTCCACGGGTTGATCCTCACAATTTAGAATTAATTCATAATATCTGCGGCAGTGAAAATTAACTTTAATTCTATTTTTAACAATTTATAAATCTTTCAGATAAGAAACGCCGCGTATACGATCAATATGGAAAAGAAGGATTGATCAATAATGGTGGATCTCGATCAAGAAGACATGACGATGACTTCGACATACCGTTTGGATTCCCATTCACCTTCAGAGACCCGGAGGACGTTTTCAGAGAGTTCTTCGGTGGAGCATCTCCGTTTGCCGACCTCTTTGGAGGTAAGAAACATTAGTCTATATTGTCGCTTTTAGAATGTTTAAAACCTTTTGATTAACTGTACTTGATGGAAAATCAAGACTTCTAATTTTTTTCTAGTAAAATATATAACGATGTTCCTTTTCTGTTTCATTGCAGAATTTGGATTAGACGTGAATGGCGGTGCAGGTATTTATAATTTTAAATACTAAATGCACTTTCATTTATTCATTTAATCACGTCATTCCATAAATACCATTTAATCATTTTATAATTTTGTTTGAATTATGCAAATACCAAACTACTTATCATTATTAATTTTTTCAGAGAAAATTGTTTCATGTAAAAACTTTAGAGGATTAAATTATTTACAATTCATGTTAGACACATTTTTCCCTTAAGTCACTAGATAACTTAGTAGAGGGTTAAAACTAGTTAATAATTTCATTTTCCCCCGCTTATTTGTTTCTGGATTATTTTAGAGAAAAATATTTCATGTAAAAACTGTAGAGGACTAAATTATTTACAACTCTTGTTAGACATATATTCCCCTAAAGTCACTAGATAACTTAGTAGATGGTTACTAGCTCCTAATTTAATTTTTCTCTTCGTATTTGTTTCTGGATTATTTTAGAGAAAAATGCTTCAAGTAAAAACTGTAGAGGACTAAATTATTTATAAGTCTTGTTTGACACATTTTCCCCTAAAGTCACTAGATAACTTAGTAGATGATAAAAACTGGCAACTAATTACATTTTTCTCTTCGTATTTGTTTCTGGATTATTTTAGAGAAAAATACTTCAAGTAAAAGCTGTAGAGGACTAAATTATTTACAATTTTTGTTAGACACATTTTCCCCTAAAGTCACTAGATAACTTAGTAGAGGGTTAAAACTAGCTACTAATTTTATTTTCCCCCTCTTATTTGTTTCTGGATTATTTTAGAGAAAAATACTTCAAGTAGAAACTGTAGAGGACTGAATTATTTACAATTTTTGTTAGACACATTTTCCCCTAAAGTCACTAGATAACTTAGTAGAGGGTTAAAACTAGCTACTAATTTCATTTCCCCCCTCTTATTTGTTTCTGGATTATTTTAGAGAAAAATACTTCAAATAAAAACTGTAGAGGGCTAAATTATTTACAATTTTTTTAGACACATTTTCCCCTAAAGTCACTAGATAACTTAGTAGAGGGTTAAAACTAGCTACTAATTTTATTTTCCCCCTCTTATTTGTTTCTGGATTATTTTAGAGAAAAATACTTCAAGTAGAAACTGTAGAGGACTGAATTATTTACAATTTTTGTTAGACACATTTTCCCCTAAAGTCACTAGATAACTTAGTAGAGGGTTAAAACTAGCTACTAATTTCATTTCCCCCCTCTTATTTGTTTCTGGATTATTTTAGAGAAAAATACTTCAAATAAAAACTGTAGAGGGCTAAATTATTTACAATTTTTGTTAGACACATTTTCCCCTAAAGTCACTAGATAACTTAGTAGAGGGTAAAACTAGCTACTAAATTCTTTTTTCCCCTCATATTTGTTTCTGGATTACTTTAGACAAAAATACTTCAAGTAAAAACTGTAGAGGACTAAATTATTTACAAATCTTGTTAGACACAATTTCCTCTAAAGTTACTAGATAACTTAGTAGAGGGTTAAAACTAGCTACTAATTTCATTTTTCCCCTCTTATTTGCTTCTGCATTATTTTAGAGAAAAATGCTTCAAGTAAAAACTGTAGAGGACTAAATTATTAACAATTTTTGTTAGATACATTTCCCCCTAAAGTCACTAGATAACTTAGTGGATGATTAAAAGTAGCTACTAATTTCAATTTTCTCTTATTTGTTTCTGGATTATTTTAGAGAAAAATAGTTCAAGTAAAACTTATAGAGGACTAAATTATTTACAATTCTTTTTAGGGATACTTTTTCTTAAGCACACTAGATAACTAACTAGAGGGATGAAACTAGCGTTTTGTTGCGTTTTTTTGCTGTAAATTGTTTATTAATTATTTTAGAGAAAAATGCTTCAAGTAAAAACTGCAGAGGACTTAATGCCCGATATTATAAAGAAATTTAAACTCCAGTAAATTTACTTCCAACATCAAGTTTCCAAATGACAATCAAATTTTTGACAGCATTGTTAATAAGTTATAAAATAATTTGAAATGATGTGCACTTATTAAAAACAAATCAATTTACTTTAAAAGTGCATATAAGTAATAGTTAAATACCGAGCATTAGTTATCATTTTTATTTGAAATCTATTTCTCTAAAATAATTCAGGAACGTTTAAATCACCATTAATTTGCTTTCATACAAGCAAAATTAATTTTTTTTAAACGTTGTTGGGTGTAAGTATTAAGTGTGTCTTTTTTCTAGCACTCAACGGTCGTTCGCATCACCAGCGCCGAGGAAACCGCCACTCACACCCTTCACAAACAACCATCGCATCCCAGTTCTTCAACCCGTTTGGTTTCGGCGTCGGGGTTGGCATGGACGACCTCTTCAGCGTGGGGGCCGGCGGCAACGGCTTCACGTCGTTCTCCACCTTCAACTCCTCGTTCGGAGGACCTGCTGGCGGAGCTAGTGTCAAGAGGACCAGCACTAGCACGAGGTTCATCAACGGCAAGAAGATCACCACGAAGAAGTGAGTGACTTGTTGATTTCTTACTATATTTTTACTTGTCAAAGTTTTCAGAAGAATTTTAGGGAAAAATACTTCAAGTAAAACCGATAGAGAATTAAATTTTTTATAATATTTTTCGGAAATTTTTTACTCTAAAATTATTTGAACGCGGACTACTAAGCATTTTCTATTTTAACACCTTTATTTTAATTCATTATTTTCATATGTTTTTACTTACTATGTTCAAGAAGTTGTATTAATGTTAAACAGTTAAATAATATCTGTTGTTTCTTATGTGCATATGTAACAGCGTTAACCCGTGGCAATAGCTAGTCGAGCGGCTACTCAAACGGAAAAGAGAATCAACAGTTCGTTGAGTAGCTAGTTTTTGTGCTGTAAAAAGTTTCCTAATTACTTTAAGGGAAAATGGTTCCAATAAAATTTGTAGAGAATTTCGTCCTCTACAGTTTTTACTTGAAGCATTTTTTTGTAAAATAATCCAGAAACAATTGACAGCGGATAAATGCGCCGAATAGCTAGTTTTTGCCCCGTAGTAAGTTTCCAAGTGAGTTTAGGAGAAAAAGTTTGAAATCGAAATTGTAGAGAATTCAATCCTCTACAGTTTTTACTTGAAGCACTTTTCTCTAAAATAATTCTGAAACATTCTACAATGAAGAATACCATTTATTAACTTGAAACTATTTGTTTACTTAGTTAGATTTTCTATGATAATTATCTATTTAAATGTTAGAAGACAGCTAATTTTTTGTTGAATCCAATAGTGAAAACCGCACCTCGCTATCTTGTCCCAAAAAATATTAAAGTGTAAAAAACTAAAATCGTAACGAGGCGGTCACCCATCCAAAACTTCCCCGCTCTATGCTGTGCTTAAGATATTTGATCTCCGTGCCGTCGCTTTAACCGCGCGGACACGAACAATTTGGACATAGCCGAGCGGTTAAAGGCACGGCATACCGATTCGAATGTTAAGCAACCTACAGTGCGGGGATTTTTTGGATGGGTGACCGTCTAGGTACTATTTTAGTTTTTTGCACTTTATTATTTTTTGGGATAAGCTAGCGATGTGCGGTTTTCACTGCTGGATTCAGCATAAAATTAGCTATCTTTTATTACATAATCAAAGTATTTGTCTGTTATAATTAAATAATAAAAGTAATTATAAATAATGTACTGTGTTTAGAATGGTTTTTGCCTCATAGCAAGTGTACTAATAGCAATAGAGAAAAATGTTTCGAATCAAATTTATAGAGTATTTAGTTCTCTACAGTTTTTACTTGAAGTGTTTTTTTGTAAAATGTTCTATACGTTTGTTACAGCAGATAATCAAGTCCCTATACAATTGTTAGTTATAAGTAAACGAAAACTAGCTATTCCTAGAACTGTTGATTCTCTTTTCCGTTCGAGCAGCCACTCTGCTACCTACTGCTATAGATTAATGCTTATAGAGTGAGGTTTATTTTGGATGTTTGACAGTCTAGGTACTGCTTTAGTTTTTTACTCTTTATTATTTTTTGGGACAAGATAGCGATATGCGATTTTCACTGATTGATTCAGCATAAAATTAGCTATCTTTTAGCATATAAACAAAATATTTATCATTAATAATTAATTAGTTATGTACTCTGTTAAGACAGTAGTAAGTGTTCTGATTATTTTAGAGTAAAATGTTTGGAATAAATATGACAGGAAATTATATTTTCTATCGTTTTTATTTGAAATATCTGTGACTATCACTAGATGTAGATTTAGTAACGGTTTACTAATAAAGTGTTTGTTGTTCCAGGGTGATGGAAAACGGCAAGGAGACGGTGTTTTCATACGAAAACGACATCCTCACTTCAAAGACTGTAAACGGTGTTCCTCAATCGATCAAATACGGTTAAGCCGATCACCCACGCCATTTGGCCATTTTAGAATTATTCGTAAATTATTTTTGGGATCAGATGTACTATCGACTAATAATACTTATTACACAAAATAAAAGTATTTGAAATTCTTATTCCGTTGTTAGCCATGTGCTTTGCACATCAACCATCGTGCTGCAGAAGCGAGCATACATAACGCCGGAAGGATCGTCAATGCTCAGGACATGAACCATTACTTGTATTTTATATTTTTCTTAGTGATAAGTTTTCGGATACAGTTCGAATGTCTGTGATGACCAGCAGCGATTGTCAAGTTGTTTATAGAGTCTGCTTTTCGACAAAACTTCAATAATCAACATCAAATGATTAATTAACCCGAATATGGACTCACTAATTTAATTAGTATGCTGTTATATATGTAACTTTTAACATTTATCTTCTGTAAAATGTTACGGAAATATCTTACAGCAAAAAGCTACAAATAAAACTAAATAATTTCCAAGTTTTATTTGAAACTTTTTTTGTTTAACTGTAATAAACTCTTCTGCCAGTTATTTCGAAATAATTTTAGAGAAAACTGCTTCAAGTAAAACTTGTAGAGCACTAAATAATCTACAATTTTTACCTGAAACTTTATCGCTAAAATAATTAGCAGCGAGTAAACTAGCTTCACAATGAACAATCTTATTCTCTTTTCCGTTCGGTGAGCAGGACAACTACTGGTTTGTTCAGTACGCTAATAGTTAATTCGTTTTATGTTGGTTATTCTAGTTTTGGTGAAAACTGAAAAGCGTAACAAAGTGGCGGAGGAAAAGCAAGTTCTCAAGACTGCTAATCTTGTATAGCTTATGTTTATGAATTAATGCTTAGAAAGCAGTAGTTAATTGTAATTATAATTAATATTTGTATATGAGAGTGACTCACGTGTAGAGATGTTATTCACATGTTCGACTCTATATTAAATAAAATATTTATGTAAACATTAAAAACGAGGTTATATTTTACATGTGTAAGAATTAATTTTCTATTATAACACTGTTTTGGAAACTACACATTCTACAACTAAACACTGTATTGGAATAACTATCATTCCATACGCTGCATATGGAATAATTTGGACGAATCAGAGTATGCGCGATATATGAATTATCTTGATTCAGTTCTATGGTTACTTCTGTTTGTTTTGATTTTATTTATTTGAGTTTGACGTTTGTATTTTTTGTATAATTTCCAAAATCTTGTAATAGAATCGTATATTGTAAAACGAGCCTGGAATGGTACTCATTTCCTACGAGTATGAAAGTTTGTAGCATGAGCCGAACACGGATTGCAAATCATACGAGTATGAAATGGACATTCCATGCGAGTTGTTCACTATACTTTTTCTACGACCACGATATTATGTCAAAATTAATTTTTTTTTAATAATAAATTTGTCCCGCTCTCACCATTCAGATATTTGACGCTTCTAAATAAGTATCCTAGCAATGGCACCTGTACTGAAATGAACTGATCTGTATTGAAATACTCACAAAACAAATTCATTTCGCACGATGCTTGCAATGTACCTCATATCCCTAGCAACAACAAACATACAATGAGCAGATTTCTTAGTGGTCGTAGAAAAAGTATAGTCTACAACTTGTAATGGAATGGCATATCCCGCACTAGTAAACCTTCGGCACGGACTACAAACTTTTTGCTCATGTGGTATATGTGCAATTCCATTACTTGTTGTAGAATATACTATTAGATTAAAATAGGTGTTCAAAATATATCCAAACATATTTAATGGTTTGCTGTGTTTACTTCTAATCTTAATTTAAAATTACAAGGTTAACCGCCTGAAATACAATTCACCAATCATATTGCTTGCATCTCTACCAGAGGCGTACAAGTTGTTTTACATGTATCAATTGTACTTTTATTGATAAATTATTAGTTCTTCGTTAAATTATAACGAAAAAAAGCCTAATACACTCAAAATTATTTGGGCTAAAAGGCAAAAATAATTATTATTACAGTTTCAGCTAAAAAATGTGAATTAAAAATTAGTAGCCCACGATATTTTGAAAGAAATCTACGCCGCTGCTAATTTCCCCACCACTTAACGCATCTAGTTCACGCAATCCCTGTATGATGGCGGCACATGTCCTGTGTTCATTTTTTGACAGCTAGCAAGCTTCATGAAACGTCTGCAAACAGTTGAAAAACAACACCAAAAGGTATTTTCACATCCTAATTTATCTATTTTGTGTTCAATCTGTAAAATCCTTGTTTAAATTATTAGAAATGTGACCAATATTGCATAATGTGCTGTGATTTTACGTTGAAATTTACAGGAAGAAATCATTTTCTGTTTGTAGTTTGTTCCGGTGTTTGGAGTGATTTTGTTAGTATTTCGAACCACCCAAAGACTTGAGACCGAAGAGAAGTAGAAATTAAACTTCCGGAGTGTTCTTGCCGTGAAATCTAACACAATTTGTGGCCCAACATAGCTTGGGAATCTTGCTGGATGCAACATGAAAATCGTAAGTGTGTTTTAATGTCTGTTATTTATTCGGCATGTTCCAGATGATTCCTTCAAACTCCTGCTGACCTAAATACGCTTCCACGAATCCATGAAACATCTATCCTTGTAACCTTATACTTTTCGAATAAAATAAGCTATTTATAAGAACTTTGTGTCTTTTATTCGTTATAGTGTGTTACAAAGTATTTAAAATAAATAATTTCATTCCTAAACGATATATTCTGCATATCAACTATTTTAAGACAATGAAATACATTCTCCAATGTAGTTTTTTGAGTTAATTCAGCTTTAAGATAGTCAAACACATCTTAATTTGCAAATACCAATCTCAATCAACAACATCTAGCAGGATCACCAGCTACTCGCTGATAAATTACAGCCTCCAGGATGAGGTGCAATGATAATTTCATAACTGGGTTTCAATCCAGAGGATTTGGGATATCTAAACATTGTCTGACTGTCTGTCAAATATCAAAAGGGCTCAGATAAATAAAACAAAACATATATTTAACCAAATTATTTATTTGTATAAACACAATAGATATTTATGAATGATATAAGTGTTAAAAGTGACATTTTATGAGTAAGTGGGGAAGTGAAACGAGGCGAAGCTGAGTGAAACAAGCCCATGAACGAAATAAATAACTTTTAACACGTATATAATACAAAATTTAATCTATGATCTTCATATTATATCAGTAAATAATTAAAAATATAGAATATTTTGGCAGCTATGGTTATATTTGTTGATTTATTGATACAAATTGTTAGCAACGTGTTAAAAGTAACAATGAAATCACTTTTAAAACGTTGCTATGGTACTTTTAATATTAGTTTTAAAAAGTGACACTTTTAACTTGCTAAGCAACCGTTAAAAACATCACTTTTAACAATTTAATAAACTATTTTTTTGTTCTCTTGTAGATTCTAGAACGTAGTGTCATCTGATAGATCTTCTGTGGCCGTGATGATCATTCTATATCAACTTGGAATCATCACTAGTAGCAGCTGTCAAATTTGAAAACCCTTCTGCAGTTTCTTCGTACTCCAAAATATTGTTATTTACTTACTTCAATATTTATTAATAAAACATGAATTATAATATTGTTGTAAGTCCTTATCTATAATGGTTTTAAAGTATTTATTAACATTTGATTTATACTTTTCAAGGTGCCATGATGACAATATTGCTCGCTGGGTTCCTCGGGATTCTGCTGAGTTCTGGTGATACAACTATTCCCAGCCGATCAACTTCTAGAACAGGCTTCTCACCTGCGGGCCCGAGATAAACAGCTGCATCTTCGCCAACGTTCAACGCCTGCACACGTGGAAGAATATTTTTAGTTGTTTAATAATTCATAATGTATTTAAGTTATTGTTTCATTGATTGAAATGATGGATTCCTTAGGAATTATAGCATTAAGAAATGTTAGATTTATTAATATTTTGTAAAAAATAATTGAGATATTTGCAAAGTAAAAATGTACGATATGACGTCATATTAAACTTTTTCATTTCGTTAATAACTCAAAAAGTTTTAAAGCTATGGCATTAATTACGGCAAAGACGGATGGAACACAGTATTAAGAATTAGTAGATTTGTAAGAATTTTGATAAACATTACTGACTTATTGCAAAAAAATTTTTTTGAATGACGCCATTTTAAAATTTTTGTTTTGCTAATTTCTTGCGAACTATTTGAACTACAATTGTCTAGTTTGAAATTTTCACCCCTAAATTAGTCGTAGAGGGAAGAAATATTTAATTTGTTAATTTTTTATTGTTAATTAACAAGATACAGGCAATATAAAAATGCTCGTCTACCTGTCATGGCCGATATTTTTCTATTTTTGATAATTCTTAAATAATTCGAGCTAAAATTGTCCAGTTTGAAATTTTCATCCCTTAATTAGTCGTAGAGTTAAGATATATCATATTTGTTAATCTATTATTGTTAATTAACAAGATACAGGCAATATAAAACTGCTCGTCTACCTGGCATGGCGGATATTTTTCTATTGTTGATAATTCTTAAATAATTCGAGCTACAATTGTACAGTTTGAAATTTTCATCCCTTAATTAGTGGTAGAGTTAGGGAATATCACATTTGTTAATTTATTATTGGTTATTAACAAGATACAGGCAATATAAAAATGCTCGTCTATCTGTCATGGCGGATATTTTTTTTTTAGACAGTAATGAAGGTGAATGGGAGATGCAGTTGAAGAGTCTTCAAGCGAGCTTCACTTCTGGTAGTCAACACCCCACCACCAGGAGATATAGATGCAGAACCTTCAAGGGAGTCTTCAATATAGTTCGCCGTTCCCAACACAAATGTAAGTTTATTAAATTAATTTATTAATTATTGATTTACTAATGTATTTGTTATTATTTTGTTCTATTTGGTATTCTGCATCACCGTGGACAACTTCACCATAGCGCTCTGGAGGTCATCTTCTTCGTGCCCTGTTGTTCGTGAGTCCAGCGTCTTCACCCCCGGATGAATATCGTTATTTTTGTAGACAAATAAATATGAATGTAATATTATAAAAGATAAAATAAATATGTATTATTAAAATGACATGTATTTCATTTAAAATCTACCCCATGATCTAATAAATTAAAAGCTAATAAGGGTTTGTCTTGAGAAAATACTTATTTGAAATATTAAATTTTAATACCCATACTGCCATCTATTGACACGGCTGAACACTATCAGACCTTGCGATTCGATTTCAAATGCGGTCCTTGAAAACATCACTTCATAATAGTTCGCGAAATTGCTAAGAGATGGCAGCACTATCGGATGTGAAAGAATCAATTAGTGGATTTGTTCACACTAATTGATTTCATCATGGTTCACAAATGTACTAAGAGATGGCAGCACTATCGGATGTGAAAAAATCAATTAGTGGATTTGTACACATTTGAAAAAACAAATCACTAATTGATTTCATCATGGTTCACAAATGTACCAAGAGATGGCGCAACTATCGGATGTGAAAAAATCAATTAGTGGATTTGTTCACATTTGAAAAAACAAATCACTAATTGATTTCATCATGGTTCACAAATGTACCAAGAGATGGCGCAACTATCGGATGTGAAAAAATCAATTAGTGGATTTGTACACAATTGAAAAAACAAATCACTAATTGATTTCATCATAGTTCACAAATGTACTAAGAGATGGCAGCACTATCGGATGTGAAAAAATCAATTAGTGGATTTGTTCCCATTTGAAAAAACAAATCACTAATTGATTTCATCATGGTTCACAAATGTACCAAGAGATGGCGCAACTATCGGATGTGAAAAAATCAATTAGTGGATTTGTTCACATTTGAAAAAACAAATCACTAATTGATTTCATCATGGTTCACAAATGTACCAAGAGATGGCGCAACTATCGGATGTGAAAAAATCAATTAGTGGATTTGTACACAATTGAAAAAGCAAATCACTAATTGATTTCATCATAGTTCACAAATGTACTAAGAGATGGCAGCACTATCGGATGTGAAAAAATCAATTAGTGGATTTGTTCACATTTGAAAAAACAAATCACTAATTGATTTCATCATGGTTCACAAATGTACTAAGAGATGGCGCAACTATCGGATGTGAAAAAATCAATTAGTGGATTTGTTCACATTTGAAAAAACAAATCACTAATTGATTTCATCATGGTTCACAAATGTACTAAGAGATGGCAGCACTATCGGATGTGAAAAAATCAATTAGTGGATTTGTTCACATTTGAAAAAGCAAATCACTAATTGATTTCATCATGGTTCACAAATGTACTAAGAGATGGCGCAACTATCGGTTTGGAAAAAATCAATTAGTGGATTTGTTCAAATTAATTGATTTCATCATGGTTCACAAATGTACTTAGAGTCTTCTGCCAAATGTGACGTCATTTTCCCATTCCGGGAAGACATTATTCCTTAATTTAAAGGGTTATTCAATAAAACAAGGATGAGGAAGGATAAATATATGAAACACAAGTATAATTTTAATTATTTATTGCAGTAAATATAACTAACAATACAACATGAACATTTTTAATTTGCCAATAACTGATTAATTAACAATAAATTAACAAATTTGATATTCCCTAACTTTAAGACTTATTAAGGGATGAAAATTTCAAACTGGACAATTGTAGCTCAAATTGTTTAAGAATTATCAACAATAGAAAAATTTCCGCCATGACAGATAGACGAGCATTTTTATATTGCCTGTATCTTAATAATTAACAATAATAAATTAACAAATGTGATATTCCCTAACTCTACGACTAATTAAGGGATGAAAATTTCAAACTGGACAATTGTATCTCAAATTGTTTAAGAATTATTAACAATGGAAAAATGTCGGCCATGACAGATAGACGAGCATTTTTATATTGCCTGTATCTTAATAATTAACAATAATAAATTAACAAATGTGATATTCCCTAACTCTACGACTAACTAAGGGATGAAAATTTCAAACTGGACAATTGTAGCTCGAATTGTTTAAGAATAATCAACAATAGAAAAATTTCCGCCATGACAGGTAGACGAGCATTTTTATATTGCCTGTATCTTAATAATTAACAATAATAAAGTAACAAATGTGATATTCCCTAACTCTACGACTAATTAAGGGATGAAAATTTCAAACTAGACAATTGTAGCTCAAATTGTTTAAGAATTATCAACAATAGAAAAATGTCGGCCATGACAGATAGACGAGCATTTTTATATTGCCTGTATCTTAATAATTAACAATAATAAAGTAACAAATGTGATATTCCCTAACTCTACGACTAATTAAGGGATGAAAATTTCAAACTGGACAATAGTAGCTCAAATTGTTTAAGAATTATGAACAATAGAAAAATGTCGGCCATGACAGACAGACGAGCATTTTGATATTGCCTGTATCTTAATTATTAACAATAATAAAATAACAAATATGATATTCCCTAACTCTACGACTAACTAAGGGATGAAAATTTCAAACTGGACAATTGTAGCTCGAATTGTTTAAGAATTATCAACAATAGAAAAATGTCGGCCATGACAGATAGACGAGCATTTTTATATTGCCTGTATCTTAATAATTAACAATAATAAATTAACAAATATGATATTCCCTAACTCTACGACTAACTAAGGGATGAAAATTTCAAACTGGACAATTGTAGCTCGAATTGTTTAAGAATAATCAATAATAGAAAAATGTCCGCCATGACAGATAGACGAGCATTTTATATTGCCTGTATCTTAATAATTAACAATAATAAATTAACAAATGTGATATATCCTAACTCTACGACTAATTAAGGGATGAAAATTTCAAACTGGACAATTGTAGCTCGAATTGTTTAAGAATAATCAATAATAGAAAAATATCCGCCATGACAGGTAGACGAGCATTTTATATTGCCTGTATCTTGTTTATTAACAATAATAAATGAAGAAATGTAATATTTCTTAATTCTACGACTAATTTAAGGGTGAAAATTTCAAACTAGACAAATAGTTCGCAAGAAATTAGCAAAACAAAAATGTCAAAATGGCGTCATACAAAAATAAGGCAATAAGTCAGTAATGTTTAACAAAATTCTTACAAATCTACTAATTCTTAATACTGTGTTCCATCCGTCTTTGTCATAATTGACGCCATAGCTTTCAAACTTTTTGAGTTATTAACGAAAAAGTATAATATGACGTCATATCGTACATATTTATTTTGCAAAATTTTTACAAAATATTAATAAATCTAACATTTCTTAATGCCATAATTCCTAAGGAATTTCAATCAATGAAACAATAACTTAAATAGATAATGAATTATTAAACAACTAAAAATATTCTTCCACGTGTGCAGGCGTTGAACGTAGGCGAAGATGATGCAGCTGTTTATCTCGGGCCCGCAGGTGAGTCCCCTGTTCTAGAAGTTGATCGGCTGGGAATAGTTGTATCACCAGAACTCATCAGAATCCCGGGGAACCCAGCGAGCAATATTGTCATCATGGCACCTTGAAAATTATAAATCAAATGTTAATAAATACTTTAAAACAATTATAGATAAATATAAAGACTTACAACAATATTATAATTCATGTTTTATTAATAAATATTGAAGTAAGTAAATAACAACATTTTGGAGTACGAAGAAACTGCAGAAGGGTATTCAAATTTGACAGCTGCTACTAGTGATGATTCCAAGTTGATATAGAATGATCATCACAGCCACAGAAGATCTCTCAGATGACACCACGTTCTAGAATCTACAAGAGAACAAAAAATTAGTTTATTAAATTGTTAAAACTAAAAGTGACCTTTTTAACGATTGCTTAGCAAGTTAAAAGTGTCACTTTTTAAAACTAATATTAAAAGTACCATAGCAACGTTTTAAAAGTGATTTCTTGTTACTTTTAACACGTTGCTAACAATTTGTATCAATAAATCAACAAATATAACCATAGCTGCCAAAATATCATTCTATATTTTTAATTATTTACTGATATAATAGGAAGATCATAGATTAAATTTTGTATTATATACGTGTTAAAAGTTATTTATTTCGTTCGTGGGTTTGTTTCACTCAGCTTCGCCTCGTTTCACTTCCCCACTTACTCATAAAATGTCACTTTGAACACTTATATCATTCATAAATATATATTGTGTTTAAACAAATAAATAATTTGGTTAAATATGTGTTTTGTTTTATTTATCTGAGCCCTTTTGAATCCTCTGGATTCAAACCCAGTTATTAAATTATCCTTGCACCTCATCCTGGAGGCTGTAATTTATCAGCGAGTAGCTGGTGATCCTGCTAGATGTTTTTAATCGAGATTCGTATTTGCAAATTAAGATGTTTGACTATCTTAAAGCCGAATTAACTCAAAAAAAATACATTGAAGAATGTATTTCACTGTCTTAAAATAGTTGATATGCAGAATCTATCGTTTAGGGTTGAAATTTTTTATTTTTAAGTACTTTGTAACACACTATAACGAATAAGACACAAAGTTCATATAAATATTTATTTTATTCGAAAAGTTTAAGGTTACAAGGATAGATGTTTCATGGATTCGTGGAAGCGTATTTAGAACAGTAGGAGTTTGAAGGAATCATCTGGAACATGACGAATAAATAACAGACATCAAAACACACTTACGATTTTCATGTTGCATGCAGCAATATTCCCAGCTATGTTGGGCCACAAAATGTGTTAGATTTCACGGCAAGAACACTCTGAAGTTTAATTTCTACTTCTCTTCGGTCTCAAGTCTTTGGATGGTTCAAATTACTAACAAAATCACTCCAAACACCAGAACAAACTACAAACAGAAAATTATTTCTTCCTGTAAATTTCAACGTAAAATCACTGCACATTATGCAATATTGGTCACATTTCTAATAATTTAAACAAGGATTTTACGGATTGAACACAAAATAGATAAATTAGGATGAGAAAATACCTTTTGGCGTTCAGTTTTACAACTCTTTGAAGACGTTTCATGGAGTTTAACTTGCTATCTGTCAAAATATGAATACAAGACATGTGGCGCCATCATACAGCGATTGCGTGAACTAGATGCGTTGAGTGGTGGGGGAAATTAGCAGTGGCGTAGATTTCTTTCAAAATATCGTGGGCTGCTAATTTTTAATTCGCAATTTTTAGCTGAAACTGTAATAATAATTATTTTTGCCTTATAGCCCATATAATTTTGAGTATATTAGGCTTTTTTTCGTTATTAATTAACGAAGAATTTATAATTTATCAATAAAAGTACAATTAATGCATGTAAAACAACTTGTACGCCGCTGGTAGAAATGCAAGCAATGTGATTGGTGAATTGTATTACAGGCGGTTAAACTAATAATTTTAAATAAATATTAGTAATAATATTAATTTACACAGCTTTTAATTAAAACATTTAGAATCATTGAATGATTTACTTATGTTATAAGATGTATACAGTTTGTTTTACGAAGATGAATTATCCGAGTGAATAATGACTATAATCCTGTATATAATACTATACTTTTTCTATTCCTGTAAATTCGGAAATCACTTTTGAAAATAATCGAATTCGTTGATAACACACATTGAAGAACGTCAATATAAAAATACACAATGACAACTGACTACATATCTACAGTCAGACGGCCGTTGCTTGGTGATCCACATCATGTCTTTAAAATAACCGTGAATTATGTATTTCTGGCTCTGTGATTAGTCGAGAAGAATGAATTATAAATCATAATTCACTCTCGTGAATTACGGGTGCTATATTTCACCGAAGAAATTGAAATAATGGGGATATATTAAAACAAGAGTAGAAGACAACACTTTTTTAACGACAGTTGACAGCTGTTTTTTGTTCAGTTTAGTTTGCCATTTCACAATAAATAGACTTACTCCAAAACAAAGAGGTACCTTAACCACATCTACGCTTGCAAATTGTGTAAATTTATTTTGAAAATTTTATTCATCTATAAGGTTAATTTTTTGTTAAATGGCTACGTTCTACGTTCACAAGCCAGCACATAACCTCCCGCCCAATACTTCTCTTAAACGATACAAAATATTATTTGATGATACAGAAGCAAATCTTATTCGTTTATTTTCTATTTATATTTGAGAAATTTGATTTTATTTCGTATATTTATTTAATTTTATGACATATAATTTACAATGACGTGTCTCATTTCGTAAAAAAATGATAATTTTTAGCGTTTGCATAGGATTTATGAAATCTAATTTCTTTATATGTTATTATCTCTAAATCTAATGAATATTAATAAAATTAGTGTAATCAAAAACCATGTAAAATTAAATATTCTTCAACTTTCAAAATAACATTTGTTGTTGAAAAACGAAATTTAACCGTGTTTTTGACGAAAAACAGGGCTTCAAGTAAACTGCTACTTTCGGTTGACTAATTTTATCCAAAATCTAATCAGCTCTTCATTTAAATATAAGAAGCAAAAATTCACAAAATTGTATTTTTTTTGGTATTATAGTATTTGAGTTATGCGAGACGAACAAATTGACACCCACTACACACACACACACACACACACACACACACATTCATACATACTTACATTCAGACATCATGGCGAAAGCACTAAAATCGTATTGTAGAGACCCTAAAACGTGCTTATTCACTGAAATCTCACTACCCATTTTTTTTTTTTTGACCAAAAACAATACCTCCCTTACCTAGAGGTAGGCGGGAGGAAAAAAAAACTAGTCGTTATAATATAAATGTCCCGCGGGCTAAGTTGGACATTATTGCGAATTGAAAAAACATGACTGTTCTTATGTTTGTAAAAATAAATAATTGTATATTTATGTTTCTATTTTCTAACAATTATACGTATATGTATATATATAATATATTATGAAATATTAATAATTATAATAACATTTATTTATGCGTACAATAATAATAACGTAAGTTAATGGCACAATTACCAACAGAGGGTGAAAGGTCACCGCTACTCTTACATATGTACAGGACTTAGTCACAGCCAATGCCAACTTCACTCATCCTACCGTAAAACATACATTAAATAATAAATAACACAATTAGTGGCCACAAAACATTGCTAAAACTGAAATCACAATGCGTTTCTTTACCGGTAACATGCGAATTGATTATTGCCAGTCATACTAAACTATACTTTCCTTTTCGGTTTGGAGATCATTGTAACCTTGCAGCACGCCTTTCCTAAGCGACGTGTTACTAGTTCGAAGCCCGTTCCCGTTAAACAATCCCACCAGCCAACTCTTAAGCGAATTCCTCCCGATGAGTTTCTTGCTGTGGGGCCCATCGATCAACTGCTCGCTGCCGGGGACCACTTCGAGGCTCCGCCACCGTTTCGTCGCCTGGGAGTCTTCGTCGTTGGTTCCGTTTCCAGGTCGTCTGCGGTGAAGAATCGTGATGTTGTCGCACAGACTTGGTGTTCGTAAAAGAGGAACCTCCACGTCTTCGTCTTCCACGTTGACCACATTTCCGTTAGGGAAACTGTTATTATTTATTAAAACATCTTGTATTTTATTACACTGTGTACAGTTTTCTAAACTGGAACTTTTCTTCGGTAACTTAACCTCTAAATTCAAATCAGTTCTATTAGTTTTGACAGTCCCCGGGATAGGATCCATCGATTTTGACTCCCGGATTTTGTTTAACATTATCTGACTCTTCGCGCATTCTTTGTGGTCGTCGGCTGAGGAAGCAATTGAGCTCAACACGGTTCTTGTTCTTCTCGTTCGGCGGTCTCCGAAGGTTTCAGCGGCTTCGCTAATTTGGCTGCCGAATGCGCAGGTGTTGAGACTAAGTCTGGAACAACCAAGGTCTGTGATGTGTGGATGAAGTCTTTCCATTCGTTTTGAGTGGAAGTTCCGAGCTGGAAGAGGGCTGGAATTGTGGAGGGTTGAGGTTGATTCGACGTCCATGCTGGTACCTCGAGGGACGCTGCTATGGCGACGGCTGCCGACCATTCCGCTGAAACCCAACGCGCCGCATATTGACGCCTGGAAAGGAAACTATTTTAATGTCAAGCCCGATACGATTAATTTTAATCTACTTTTTATTGTCAATGTTTTAGTCAATTTTAATGTATATAAAAAAATACACCTTGATCCATTCTCATAAAATTTTGGTCAAAGAAATGCGCAGTTTAAGTCCGCACAACTCGTTTTCATGCTCTGTGAAACATATTCAATGTTTTTACTTTCTGTTGCGCAGTGTAAAATAGTATATTCTACAACAAGTAATGGAATGGCACATATTCCACGCGAGCAAAAAGTTTGTAGCCCGAGCCAAAGGCGAGGGCTACGGTTTGCTCGCGTGGGATAGGCTATTCCGTTACATGTTGTAGACTATACTTTCTATAAAAAGGTTTTGGAAATTATACAAAAATACAAATATAAAACTGTTGAAAACGTCAAACTCAAATAAATCAAATTAAAACAAACAGACGTAACCATAGTAACTGAATCAAGATACTACATATGTCGCGCTAATAAGCGGTTCTGATTCGTTGAAAATATTCCATACGCCGCGTATGGAATGTTAGTGATTCCATAACAATTTTTAGTTGTGGAATGCCCAGTTTCCAAAACAGTGTTATAGAAAATTATTTATGTACCTATGACAAGAAAAATTAATTAAATCGTCAGTTTTGTTTTAGTTTGCAAGACACTACTCCGGTTGCCTTTTAAAATTAATTATTTTTAATTCCCGGAAATTTATTTTTTGGGAAATATTCCCAAGAAAAATATGGAAATTTTCCGGAAACTTTCCTTTGTGTTTTCAAAGTTTGTCAATGACAAAAATAATGATTGTATTTAAAATAACAACATTGGAAACAATAACTTCCTTAGAAAGACGTATGTGGCGTCGAAACCGGTTAAAGTAGTATTTAATAAAATATTAGCTGATATCCAAGAGTTTTGTTTATATCTATCATCCAGTCAAAAAACAGTCTTTATCAATAACTATCATAATCATAATACACATCCCACGCTATTAGTAGAATGGTCTTTAATTTCTTTTTTAAATTTTTGTTTTTCTGCTGATGACAAGAATTACATTTTAGCATATGCTAAAGAAGAAGTTACAAGAAACATAGGTAATGTTAAAAAGAAAAATTTTGAAAGTTTCTAAAGGCAAGGAAATATTCCCGGTAAATTTCCATTTTGGGAATAATTAATTTTGGAAATTTTCCGATTGGCCAACACTATTTTTAAATGTAATTAACTTGATTATTTAACCAAATTAAATTTAACATCCAAAATGTATTTGTTCATTTGATATTTGTAAATCACAATTTCGGTAATACAAATAAAGGTTCGCGGACGATAAGTAGTAACCTTCAGAAAAGTTTTTCGTCCGAAAGTAAGTACGTAAAATGAAACATGACGAACTTTCTGAAGAGCAAATTTGAACAATTCATTTTGAGTTAAATATTTTCTGACACTAAAACTCATCCATTTCACTTAAAGAATAAACGTAAAGCAAATAAATAACAAGATGATCTGCAACTTGTGACTTTTTTTAAATGTTGTGACGACAGTGTACAACGAAAATCTTCAAATTTGATACTTCGACAATTTAACAGCTGAATAATAAAAGAAACACAAGGAATTTGGAAAGAATAGATGTGTAAAGAGAGAAGCTAAAACTTTGACGTCAGAATTGCTATCTTTAAAACTCAAATATCTTAATTCATATTTTTGAAACTTGTATATCTAATACGATGAATTTGGGTCTATTATAAAGTAACGGTCATTTTAAAGAACAGTGCTGCCATCATCAGTGTCTTTAACAAATAATTGACCGATATTGCAAGTAGAAAACACATTAAAATTGAAGACAACAAATTGACAATAAAATGTAGATTAAAATTGATCGTGTCAGGGCTCAACACAACAGCTCTGCAATTGCATTACATACCGCACTACAAATTAGAAAAAAATATCTCTAATATCTTGTACGGTTCCTGACAGCGGGAAAAAAACACAAATCTTATCAATCATTTCTCTTTTTAAAAAAATCTTTACTGACCTGTCTCGACTCCGTATTGAGTTTAGGGCTCCGCCTCGGTCGACAAAACAACGGCGGCAGCAACCCTAGATCCACCTCCCGTCTCTGGATGGCCTTCTCCGTGGCTCCGACCAACCAAAACGTCCTAACTTCTCCCTTTCCTTTCATATTAACAAGTCCTCGCTCTTCTATGACATACCCCCCGACTTTATCCAAGGCTTCTTTACATTGGAAGCTGATATGGATCTTTAGAGCTTCTCCGTTGGATTCCATCCTGGAGGCGGTGTTGACGGTGTCCCCGAAGAGGCAGTATCGAGGCATGGTGAGGCCGACGACACCGGCGACCACCGGACCGGTGTGAATTCCGATCCGGAGCTTGAGGATTTCTGAGGGGCGGTGAGCGATTTGGTGTTTTTTGACGGCGGAGAGGAGGTCTAATGCCATGGAGGCTATTTCGCCGGCGTGTTTGTCGCCGTTGCGTAGAGGTAGCCCTGAAACCTAAAAAAATATGTTACTAAAAAATTATATGGTCTGTTTTTTTTTTTGTTACATTCCCATGTTACAAATCAGTATTTTCTTTGTTACAAATTGCATTTTAACCTACGAAATAAATGAGGTTTTCAAGTCGACGCGCATATTTATTTTTATGTAACATAACTTTTTAGAGACTAGTCCGATTTTGAGGATTTTTTTTATTGGAACTACGAAGTTGGTTTCATTTAAATTTGAAAAAAAAAATCCACTCCTAAGCGTAGAAAACAGAGATCTAAGAAACCCCACGATTATTATCTAATTTTCTACATAACTTCGATGCTACATAACATCACGCTATATCCCACTTAGTGGGGTAGCACGAACCCAGAAACACAGTCAACCAACAATCAATCTCCTCCAAACATTCCTATCCTGACACACCACTTTCGCCTCGTCCACATTCATAGTGCGATTCATACATGCTCGTTTATTCTTCACACTCGGAATCATTCGTTCACGCAAATTCAGTTTCTATAATTCTAAAGAAATATTCAATGAAAAATCCCTGTGTTTGCTGTAGTAGTCCAAAATAAAAGAGTTAAGTTTTGGTAAAATGCTGTATTTTGAATAAAATATATGGTTCAGAAATGTTATTAACTGTTTAATATTTTTCTAGAAACCTAAGCAAATATTTCATATTTGGAGAAGATTATTAAGCCGAAAAAATTGTTAAGGAAAATAGTAAATAAATCACTATGTTTTATTGGATAACTGGCCTTAAATAAATTTATTTCAATTTATTTCGTCGTTGACGACGATTCGGCTATGGTTACAGCCATCTTCAGGTCTAATTTTAAATTACAAAATATATTTAAATGTAGTCAATTACATGTTGAAGTTAATAAGTTAAGTTTATAAAAAAGATTTTTAACACTAAACAATTACATTTTGTAATAAAAATTTAGTTCGTTATCGATTCTTGGAAGTGTACACTTCCAACTAAATTTTTATTACAAAATGTAATTATTTAGTGTTAAAAATCTTTTTTATAAACTTAACTTAACTTCAACATGTAATTGACTACATTTAAATATATTTTGTAATTTAAAATTAGACATGAAGATGGCTGTAACCATAGCCGAAACGTCGTCAACGACAAAATAAATTGAAATAAATTTACTTAAAGCCAAGTTATCCAATAAAACACTGATTTATTTACTATTTTCCTTAACAAATATTTCATAGATAAAATGCTTAAAGAAAATGATTTCCGGTTATGGGAAAGTAATATTCCTTTTCATGGGGTTTCCCAGACCCTACTGTGACGTTTGTGTTAGTGTGAAACAAGTGTAACTGTCCAGGGTCAAGACACTAAAAAAGATTTATTTTATTTTTCGATTTTCAATTTCTGTTTCATCGATTTATTTATTTGTTAAAAGTTTTTATTGTCTACAAATTAACTACCACTTCCGGTTGATAGATTGCTATCAAAATCTAATCAGCTCGTAGCTTAAACATTAAAATTATAAATATTAAATTTCAAAATGACATATTTATTAGATCGTTAGTTATAGTGCTTATTCGTTGAAAAAATACTATCGATTATTTTTTGACGTTTCTTTAAGCCAATGAAATGCTTTATTGTATGTCACGTGTCTGCGTTTTAACCAATCCTGTAATTACTATACTGAGAATAATGCTCTTGTGATTATTCCCGGCAATATTCTCTGTAGCTTTTTTGTTTTTGTTGACAGATGTCAGATAGTTATCATCAACAAAAGTAAAAACGAGCAAAAAAGATAGATTTAGTGACATGCCTGATGATGAAATCAAAAAATAATTAATTAAATATAACTCGAGAGTTCGATAAATTAGAAAATAATTCTCCAGTATCTTTCTCAAACTTGTCGCCATTTGGCAATAGTTTTGTAAAGATCTGTCAAATTATTTTCAATTTATTATTATATTATATTATTACTGAAAACTTTGACACAACACAAAATGCGGGAGGTAATAATTAAAGAGCTGTTACAAATAATTAATAAAGTTTACTTACAACCATGTAGGCATCTCCTATAGTCTCCACTTTGTACACATCGTACCCCTTGATAATTTGGTCAAATACTGTATACAGATCATTCAAGAAATTTACAACCTGCAATGGAGTACTTTCCGCAGACATAGCTGTAAATCCGACAATATCACTAAAATATATTGTGACTAAATCAAAAGACTCAGGTTCGATTCCATAGCCGCGAGTGAGTCTTTTTGCTACGGGTCTACGAGAAAGAAATAATTATTAATATTAATTCCAAAACTGTATATTTGTATACTTACTCTGGTAACATTCTATGTAACAAGTCTTCCGTTTTCATCTTCTCTTCTATTAACAATCTGGTTCGTTCACTGACTAGATCTTCTAAATTATCTGCGTATTTTACCATCATATCCATTAATTGGTCCATTATATTTTGGTGCCTACACACAGAATATAAATAAATAAATCAGCAAAATATATTTTTGCATTTTTTCGATGGGTATAATTTTAGTTTTATGCACTTTATTAATTTTTGGGACAAGGTAGCGATGTGCTGTTTTCACTGATGGATTGATTAATCATAAAATTAGCTGATAAGGACTATTTTTTGGCTGGATATTTTCTTAAATCTTCTTCAGGAGGTTATATTAATGGAAACTAGTACAAAACATGTTAAAAGTGTAATAAATAAATAAATAAATAAATAAATAAATAAATATGAACAAACACACATGGATGAATCTCTTCGTCAAAGTTTAAAACAGTAAATACATAATAAATAATTAAAATATAGTCAGATAAAATAAAATGTAAAACGTTATTTTATCTGACTATATTTTAATTATTTATTATGTGTTTATTGTTTTAAACTTTGACGAAGAGATTCATCTGTGTGTGTTTGTTCATATTTATTTATTTATTACTCTTTTAACATGTTTTGTACTAGTTTCCATTTAACATCACCTCCTGAAGAAGACGTATGTGGCGTCGAAACCGGTCGAGGTAATATTTTAATAAAATATTTGGCTGCTATCCAAGAGTTTCATTTACATAAAATTAGCTAACTTCTAATATACCGGGTGGAACATCATACCTGTGTACATGGGCGATTAACATGAAAAAACAGTTTTTTCGTGCGCATTGCTCTTCAAATTATTTTAGGCTAAAATGCTTCAAATACATGTTGTAGAGCATAAAATTCTGCATCTAAATCAATAAACAGGATTACTTTTACTTGCTTTGTAACGACAGAAATTAAATATGAAAACATGGAAAATTACGTTGAAAATATCAAATAGCCATGGAATTGAAACAAAAATAAATAAATGCTTGTCGTTTTTCTGTCATTCATCTGTCAAATGTCAAGCATTTATTTATTTTTGTTTCAATTCCATGGCTATTTGATATTTTCAACGTAATTTTCCATGTTTTCATATTTAATTTCTGTCGTTACAAAGCAAGTAAAAGTAATTCTGTTTATTGATTTAGATGCAGAATTTTATGCTTTACAACATGTATTTGAAGCATTTTTGCCTAAAATACTTTGGGGAGCAATGCGCACGGAAAAACTGTTTTTTCATGTTAATCACCTATGTACACAGGTATGATGTTCCACCCGGTATAATCGAACAATTTATTTCGTATCAATTACAAGAGTAATTATCAAAGATGTGCTGTGTTAAGGGTAGTTTTTGACCAGTAGTAAGTGTAACGAACAATAGGGTAAATGTTGCAAATAAAACTTGTAGAGAAGTGTTTTTTTATAAAATAATTCAGAAACAATCAACAACGGAAAAATAGGAAAGCCACGACAAAGTAAAGTTTAGATTTTCACTACTTCTTCTCTTTTCCGTTCGTTTACAGAGGCAGCTACCTAACATTAAAGCTTGTTTTCTATTTTAATTTAACTAATTAACTCGAAATACAAATAATATTCTTGAAATTACTTACTTTCCTTCCTTCATTTTCTTCAATCGCGTTCTGATAGAAGCAAAGTCTGGCCTACTTTCTGGGAATTCTGACCAACAATCCTTCATACAATTTAACACAAAATCTTCGCAGCCAGGCTTAGTGTCCAAAAGACTGTTTAAATCTGGCCTAAAAGGTTCTTCGCCTTCTAGAGGACGCCGTTTAACTAGATCCACGATTTCTACACACAAACACAAACAGTTATTTCAAAATAAATAAAATAAAATACAAAGCCTACCTTTTGGTTCGTACCCTGTAGGGCCAAAAGGCCCTTTCCTTCCAATAATTTCGTATAAAATAATCGCAAATGCGTAGACATCTGCTTTTGGTGATCCTTTAACCGGCGTACTGGAGTCTCTAAGTAATTCCGGAGCTTTCCAAAATAAACTTCTATAATACTGATGTTCGCCAATGCTGTCATTTTCAGCGCAATGTCTCATCTCAATTAGACCGAAATCTGTGACTTGGAGGATCCAACGACTCGTAACAACGCAGTTTGAAGATTTGAGGTTTCCGTGATACACCAACATTGAGTTGTGAATGTATAACATACCCTAGAAGTGAAGAAAAACTATGAACATAACCTCAAAAGATGACATAAAACACACTTACCCTAATGAGATCATGTACTAATGATGCAATAAACATATTATCCAGTTTGATATCTTCATTTTCAATAATATCCTGTAAGAAATACATCCTAATTATACAACAAGGCGTAAACTAGTATTTTTTCACTCACATATAAGCTCCCTTTGGCACAATAATCAGTGACTAGAAGTATCCTCATTGGTTCCACACAAGCGCCTATGAACGAATTGATGTTATCGTGTCTGATATCTCTAAGAAGTCTCATCTCCTTCATAACATCCCTTGAAATATCCTTCTTTTTACTAAACTTGAGTTCTTTGATTCGAACAACTACACCTCGATAATGACCTGTCGCGGCGAAAACTTGAGCCCCGCAACGCGATTCGTAAGATGTTACTGAAGCCGACGCCAAACTTAACTAAAAAGAATTATTTAATTACGTTTTGTAACCATTTTTCTCTAAAATAATTCATAAGTTGTGCAGCTGCAAATATAGAAATAGTTATTTGTCAAACTAGAGAGGAAAGCGCTTCTTTTCCCCCTCGAGTTCGAAGTTTGCCTCATGAGCGCAGCGAGTGAGGCATATCGAACGAGAGTGGAAGAAGAGCTTTCCTCTCGTGTTAGACACAACATTTTTTTCATAACATGTTTTTAAAAACGATTTGCTCGGACCTCAAATACACTTTGAGAACAAAACTGACAGGCTGACACGTTAAAAGTTAGGTTATCAGACACATAGCGGTGTAGCAGTGTTGCCAATGGACCAATCTTAAATATCTTTAATAGGTTGTCAAATTGTGATTTAATAAGAAAAAGAAAAATATAAAACATAATTGTAAGATAATTTAAAGTATGTATATCACTAAAATAAGGATTTTCAATAAAATTAGGAATTTATTTACATTTTTTATAATATATTTTTTGTATATAACATTCATATTGGCAACACTTCTATATTTTCCTCTCTAGAGAGGAACAACACATTTTCCTCACTATTTCGGGAGAAGAACGCTGGGGTTTCCTACCATGTTGTGAAAAAAAGAAGTTTCTCACCTTGCTCGGCGAACTAATAATATCATTCCCAAAATAATTATGTATTTCTTGCGGATCAATTTTCCACAACAAGCCCTCAATTTCCTGCTCGATCTTCCACTTCCGGTAGATGCTAATCGTAATAACCCCCGCACAAAACAATAAAATAGCCAAAACACCACTCGCAATTTTAGATTGGAAGTTATCATCCTTTGGACAGGAGCGATTGTCAAACCCACAACTGGGTTCGTCCTCTGGTTTCACGAGTCCTGGCCAGTCGATCTGGACATTTGGGGAGATTAGCTTGTATTCCTGTAGGAAATAAAGGTGAGTTAGTACTGAAGGGATGACAGAGAAGGACTGTACAATTTACCAAAGTTTCACCTTGTTGGAAATGGCCCACCCGGACCATCTGATGGCTGCATGTAAATCCTTGATATGTTAAGTTACTTTCTTTAAATGCTAGCACTGAAAAGTTGCCCTCGGAGTCTCCATTTGAATCTACATGGATCTTTGTGCCTGTTATACCTACAAACCCATAACATTAACTCAAGTTTGCAGCAGTAAAATATTTCACGACCGGGAGAGAAACTAGGTTTCTATGATACCAAAATCATGACAGAAACAGCCAATTTCATAACTACTCAAACAAAGTAAAAAATGAACAAAATTAAACCAATCAAAGGTAACTATCATAAATTACCGTTACGTTATTGTTATCATAACAGCCCAGCTATCAGGGCAGTTATATATCAAAAAACACCCCAAGGCGTTATAAATTTGACGCTGCTGCTATTGGGCATAGAATACACAATAGTTATTTGTATCACAAGGTTGGAACCTGCTATTTTGAGAGTGCGAGTTTATTTTGATAGGACGAGCCGTAGGCGAGTCCTACAAATACGAGCACTCGCAAAATAGTTTCCAACCGAGGGATACACAAGATTTTTCGCGCCAACATTTATGTAAATTTAATAAATAAATTTAATTTATTACTCATTTTCTTAATGACAGGGAATTTTTTTATGTTGCTAACTTCACAATATTTGAATGTCAATTATGTTTATTTTCCAATATCATAACCAAAAATATCTTCATATTTTTATTTGGATTTTACACTGCAAATTCAATTATAATTACTAACAAATATATTTAAAATCCATAAATATTCTGTTTTCTTGTATTGCAAATACTCAATTGTAGATATATTGCCACAATATTTTTATGTCAATGTAATACGTTGACATTTCTAACGTCAGAAGTTAGCTAAAATTAGTCAAGTGATGCCAACATATAACCATAAAAGTTAGCAATTTTTGTCGAGCTAGTACGACAAAAATATTATTTCCGACCGCTTTAGAGATATGTAATTGTATTAATGTCGGATGGCAGCACGAAAACACTGATTTTTACTGGTACATAGAAACAAAAATTGATAAAAATCTTTTAGAAAATAATATATCGATCTGACATTAAACATTGAACGCACTACGAGTGTTAAACGGACAATGCGTTAATTACTATAAAGTCACTTACTTTCGTACGTCCGCATTTTGATGATAGTTTCAATAATTTTGGTTCCATTGCTAGCAACTTCATCAATAAATTCATCTGTAACATTTTGCTTTTGTTCATCTAAGAGTTTATGTAAGGCATTCGCATACAGATAAACTGAATCATAAAGATTGGCAGCGTAAATCGAAACATACTGAAAAAGAAATTACGGTTTAGTATTTACACTTTATGATACTGTTTAAGTTTTGAGACAAACAATAATAACCAATATTAAAAACCTTTGTAAAATTCTTCAAAACGTCCGGAATGATCAAATTAAAAGGCTCCTTCTGGTCGTACTCCAAAACCTGCTGAGTAAACTCTTCATAGCTTGTGCTAGGCCCAGTAGAAACAACCACCAATAAAGATCTGGCGCGTTTCATGAAGTCTTTTTGTTGGTCAACGAAGCATGTTTCATTTTTCGTTAAATCATCGGTAGTCCAGAGGTATTTTAGGGCTTCTTTCTCGGAATAGGTGCTCTTGTCGACGTATATAACCATGTATTCTCCGTTGTCGAAAAGCTGAGCAGAGTGCATGGTGTTCATCATGTCTATGAGGGATTGTGGGGTCCCCAGAAACACGTAAACTGTTAAATTGAAACACTTTGTTCATATGGTGAGATTGTCTGGCTGGTGGAGAAACAGAGGCGCGTTGTACCGGACTGGCTATGTTAATTATTAACGAGAAGTAATTAAATGTTTCGCCATTTTAATATTGGACATTATATAATGTTTTTGTTGGCAGAAACGAAATATATCAGACTCAATACTAAATTGCATGGAAACACATACACACTGTTTGGAAAACTACACATTCCACAACTAAAAATTGTATTGGAATAACTATCATACCATACGCCGCATATGGAATAATTTCGACAAATCAGAGCCGCATATTAGCGCGATATATGAAGAATCTTGGTTCAGTTACTATGGTCTGTTTGTTTTAATTTTATTTATTTGAGTTTGACGTTTACAACAGTTTTATATTTGTATATTTTTATAATTTCCAAAATCTTGTTATAGAAAGTATAGTCTACAACGTGTAACGGAATGGCATATCCCACACTCGGAATATGTGCCCTTCCATTACTTGTTGTATAATGTACTATTCTCGAATATTGAATATATAAATGTTGAAAATTACAATGAGGCATTGTACATTTACCGAAAATACAAAAACAGATTGTTTGAAATATTAAAAATGACGATTGTTACAAATCTCGAAAATATATTTTTCTACGACCACTTAGAAATCTACTTATTGTATGTTTGTTGTTGCAAGGGATATGAGGTACATTGCAAGCATCGTGTGAAATGAATTTGTTTTGTGAGTATTTCAATACACGTGTCATTGCTAGGATACTTATTTAGAATTGTCAAATATTGGAATGGTGAAAGCGGGACTTTATTATTAAAATTAAATTAATTAGGAAATAATATCGTGGTCGTATAAAAAGTATAGTGTACAACTCGCCTTCGGCTCATCCTACAAACTTTCATACTCGTAGGAAATGAGTGCTATTCCATGCTCGTTGTACAATATACTATTCCGGACACTGGCAAAGTATTCCCGTACGATTTAACTTTTCAAATAAATTTGACGCTTGTGAAAATAAATAAACAAACCATGTTTTTATCAAAACAACGCAATATTTTTATGACTTGTTGGTTGTCTGATGTTTATAAATGAATTATAAAATAACTAATTATTTAAATTAAAGACAATAAAAATTGTCAACTGTTTCATAAAATACGGTCTCAGAATAATAACAAAGTTATTAATTCACAGCCAAGCTAATCAATCGGTAACTATAGACGCGTTTCGCTCTTATTGGAGCTCATCAGTGTAGTGTAACCCGTCAACTACTGTGAGGCAGTGACACCGATTGACTTATTGAATATAAACCGGTCGGAAAAAAATATTGTGTTACCCCGTATGAAATAGTATATTATGCAACAAGTTTTAAAAACTCCACTTTAGTCACGAGTTTTATTAGGCACGAGCGAAGCGAGTGTTTAATAAAACGAGTGCCTAGAGAAGTTTTTAAAACGTGTTGTATACTATGCTTTTTCTACAAGCGGAAGTACCAACGTTTAAAAATAAAATATTTATATCTTCTATATGTTGTCTCTGATTTATATATTCACTGTAGAACGCAGCATTGAGTAAATTGACCATAACGATGAAGGCTTCATTTTACCAGAAAGGTTTTCAAAGTATGCTAATAGTACATTTTCAGAAAATGAATATGTTTGATTTATTTCACGCCAATTCATAAAAAGGTTATAAGCTCGTTCATATTGATTTCTCGATTTACTTGGTAACAAATTAGCGGTAGCTGATGCTGCGGCTTCTCTAATTTCTTCTGGAGTTCCTAAAATTTCTTCATCACTTTCACTATTGGGATTCATTTTTCTTTAACACAAAACACCGATCTCAAACTTGTGTCAAATTGCATTAAACGTTTTAGCGTTTTACATAACCAAACAAAACTATGTCGGTAATGCAGGTATTATGCATAATGATAATACAGATTTTATTTTGACAGATGTTTGCATTGTCAAATAAGAATGTTATGATAATGAAAATAGGTTTTAAATATTGATTTATAGTATTTATTTATTTAAATGAAACAGGAAAATTTATTAAATAGTGTTATTTTGCTCATATACCAAGAATACGAACATTCCCGAAAGTTAACTTCGGCTCGGATTTAAAATATCGAACAAGCCGTGACTAAAGAATTCTTTAAACACTAGTGTTTAAAACGTTGCTTAGCAAACGATGAAACAATGTATTATAAGGTACTTTAGTTACGGGAGTAGAAAAAATAAATTTCCTACGACTCGTCCTGCAATTTCCACCATCGTCCGGGAATATATTACTTTTCCTATTAATATTCAATAATATTTATTTATTATTGTTTTAATCTGTATATGTAATTTTTACCATTATTATTATTTTGTATTCTATCATGTATTATTCCTGTCCATTTTGTTAGGCTTTCGCCTGTTGGGCAGCGTAATAAATAAATAAATAATTTTTAAATAAAATGATTAACATAAAATTAAATAATGTATTAATAAAAATGACCAATTATTATGTATGTGCATTTAACGGCATTTTCAAATAACTCAATTGTTAATAGTATATAATACTATACTCTTTCTACTCCTAGTACATTCGGAAATTACTTTTGAAAATGATCGAAATTTGTTGAAAACACACGTTGAACAACTGCTACATAAAAATACACAATGACAACTAAATATATGTGAACTTTCTGGCTCTGTGATTGGTCGAGAAGAGTGAAATATAGGGTACTATAATCTATCGAAAAATTGAAATAATGGAGTAGAAAAGTATTATTAATCACTGATGTACAAGACTGTGCTCCTTTTTTTTCATAGTAACCATTCTACAAACGCATAGCAACCGCGGAACAAACAAATAACAACCACTCTACAAACAAGTGTTAGACGAAGACAGGTAACCCACCACATCTATCTATCTCAGACTCATTTTTCTTTTTCATAAAAGCTTACAAGTGCGTGTTATAGAATTACTATATTTCAGTGTCACCAACTATATATCATTCAGCAAGTATAACAAGACTTTAAAAAAGGGATCTACAATCGCAGATCTCACTATATATCAATCCTAAATATAAATGAATATTTGAAAGGTCCAGTCCGGTACAAGATCTATCTTAACACTCACTGCGAGTCTGATTCTTGGTCTCCTGGATGGTCTTGTACCAATATCCACTTTGACAGCACACCATTTTCCTCTCACAGCACTTGTGCGAGTCCCAAACCATCTGCATGCCATTGATGGTCATGTTTCGCGCCTTTGCTTGGTCCCGAAGAGAGTTGGCGACTGTCTCCCAGCTTTGTTCGTGGAAAACAGAGAATTTGTTCCAACCGTAATATAGGAGAAGAGCTATCACGGATTTTGTTACCTAAGAAAGAGAATTACGATTTAAATTGTTGTATGGAGTATCAATTATTTATTGTTTAACATTATTTGATTGGTTTTTGATTGAAAATATAAAATGATCATCTGTTTTTACTTGAAATGTGTAAAAATGTTGTAGGATTGTCAAGACATTCAGATTTTGACATTTTTGTTTATATGTAACTAGCGTGCAGAGCATATGGAACTTGTGAAATTTATTAAATAAATTAATCGGTGATGCACTCAATATATCTCAAATTAATTAAACATACTTTCATTCAGTCTTCTTTAGGGTGATAATGAATAAATTTCATGAAATACATTTAGTAATGTATCATAAAAGAATAAAATAAAACACAGGCACACTTCTTGTTCAACATCCTAAATCCTAAAAGCAACTTTGCTCCAAGAAGTTTTCGAATCATGTTTCGTAGTTCAAATGTATTAAGTAAATAATCACCAATACAAATGAAATATTTATATTACTGATTTTTGTTAATTTGTTTTTATTTCAGTTAATTTTCCTTAAAATATTCTTAAAAAACAGAATTGAAGATACAAATAAATTATTTGAAAAGTATTAATTGGGCCAAATAATATGATTTTGGGCTCGTATACCTCGTAAAATAAACCTAAAACTTTTTACTTTTAAAGTTTTAACAGTCAAAACAACTTGAATTCGTTAAAAATTAAAATAGCTTATTTATTACTAATCATTATTTGATTGATTGGCGCCCTGAAATCATTATAATAACATCAATTATCACTTAAAATGCGTAAAAATGCATTAGTAGTGTCAGTGTCAAACAGTCTGTACCCATATATAAAGACTAAATTAAATTCCTAAACATTTGATCAATTTTCAGGATAATTAAGAAATGTTAAATTCGAAGTATTTAAAATTTCTATTCAAAGCACTCTGATTGGTTATTGTCTAAAACTAACCACTAACCAAAAAGTTTGGAGTATGCAAACTCTTGCGCTAACTAAAATTAACCATAACTACTACCGATAACCACTAATTTCATATTGTGAATGAGGCTTAACTTCGATGTTACGTTGTTGTAAATTCAGTTTATATAATCCTAAACAAATATTCAATAGTTATATCACAAGTGCTAAGAATTTAATCGATTAAATTTGACATATCTAGCTTATGCAATAAATATTGCTTAAAAGGTGTTTGAGTACATAATAATTTGAAATTTTATCTTAAATTATTATGTACGATACCACTTTTTAAAAGCAAAATTTTATAAATAAGCTAGACATTAAATTTAATCGATTCAATTCTTTAGCACGAGGGGTGTGTGTCAAGATTATTTCATGAATTCATAGTATAAACTTTAATTTTTGGCGATAAAATTGTACTAAAACGTTGATTTTAACACATTTTCACATAAATAAATTGATACACACATAAGCAAAAGCCACCATAAAATTTTGTTGTTATATTGTAACTATACCAAATGGTTTGTTTTTCTTTTTACTTGTCAAATAAATGTCAAAAATTAATAAATAAAAATAGCTTGAATTGAATAATTCAGCATGTTTGAAGATATAGAATACCAGTAAAGGTAAAGAACATGTAAGTATCTTGCTTCTGCAACTAATTATCTGGCTAAATATGCCTTCAGAATGTTCAAAATTTGTATATAAAACCTAGCTTCAATTTAATCGCGATTAAACAGCATGCTGCTGTTTAATCACTTCTCTAAAATGCCCAACAATAGAAAATGAGACATTCTGTTTGGTCAAATTTATAATGAATGAAATAATCAAAGTAAAATCCCTGTTTGTTCTCAATAGTCCAAAATAAAAAAGTTTTGGCAAAATGTAGTATTTTGAATAAAATATATGGGTCAGAAAAGTTAATAACTGTTTAACGTGTTTCTATATAAACCTAAACAAATAAACCATAGGTAAAATCCCTAGAAATATTACACCCGGTTATAGGAAATTAGTTTTCCTTTTCTGGGGTATCCCAGGCCCCTGTGTGTCGTTTGTGTAACTGTGAAACAAGTGTAACTGTCCAGGATTAAGTAAATTCTTACTTGAGTATCCGGTGGTTCCGTACGTGCAAATGTTGGAACAGTTGAAGCCTTGTAATCCGAACATTTCTGCAACAAAAAATAATTTAAGTATTGTATAATTGACTAGTAACAATTAAACTTACATAACTAATCATGGGTATATTCCTCGACTGTGCAACAATAGCTTCAACATAACACGTGCCCTCAGGCCCGAAGAACACCGCCACGCCATCACAAATCATCTCCGTCATGGCCCTCGTCGTCATGACCACATCTCCGCGGGTGTCGTTCCATTTCAGCACCAGGTTAACCCGGGGCAGCAGGTGCGGGCTAGCGTTCACCTTGTCCAGGGCAAGGGTGAGCGCGCCCGACACTGCTAACCCCTGGCGCTCCTTCAGGTCGCCCTTGATGGCGGTTAGGTACCCGACGGTGAGGTTCTTCTTAGGCGACGCGCTGGCGAAGACGAGGAGAAAGGATAGCGCCAGCCACCCGCCTCGCATGGCTTAACACGGCCACACGAGAATCTGAAACAGGGAAATGGAATTAGTTAGTTTTGAGGTACATATCGGACGGAAAAGAGAATGAAGTAGTGAAAAATTTTTTTTCGCCTAGTTGCTGTGGGTTTCCTCTTTATTTTAGAGAAAAATGCTTCAAATAAAACTTGTAGACAATTTAGTGCTCTAAAATTCTTATTTGAAACATTTTCCTCTAAAGTCATTAGGTAAATTACTACGGGGCAAAAACTACCCTCTCGACGCGTATTTCTGTTGTCAATTGCTTTGGAATTATTTAAGACAATTAACTCCAATATAAAGCAAGCCATAAAGAAATAGTATATTGTACAACGAGCATGGAATGGTACTCATTTCCTACGAGTATGAAAGTTTGTAGCATGAGCCGAAGGCGAACGCTACAAATCATACGAGTATGAAATGGACATTCCATGCGAGTTGTACACTATACTTTTTCTACGACCACTATATTATTTCAAAATTAATTGAATTTTAATAATAAATTTGTCCCGTTTTTACCATTTCAATATTTGACAATTCTAAATAAGTATCCTAGCAATGGCACCTGTACTTAAATGAACTAATTAATTTCGCACGATGCTTGCAATGTACCTCATATCCCTAGCAACAACAAACATACAATGAGCAGATTTCTCAGTGGTCGTAGAAAAAACTATTTTCTATAACACTGTTATGAATACTACCCATTCTACAACTATAAACTGTATAGGAACAACTATCATTCCATACGCTGCGTATGGAATAATTTCGACGAATCAGAGCTCGCATATTAGCGCAATATATGAAGTATCTTGGTTCGGTTACTATGGTTACGTTTGTTTGTTTTAATTTTATGTATTTGAGTTTGACGTTTTCAATAATTTTATGTTTGTATTTTTGATATAATTTCCAAAATCTTGTTTCGTCGCCTTCGGCTCGTACTACAAACTTTTGCTCGTGTGGAATATGTGCCATTCCATTACTTGTTGTAGAATATACTATTATCCAACACCTCTCAATAAATGTTCTAAAACTATGGCGATTTTAAACAAAAAATTAACAGATCTCCCACTAGTGGGTATAATTTTCAGAAAAGTAATTTTCTATTTATAACAATAATAATAACACACAAAACTTTGGTAACTGCTTCGATTGACATTTTTATTGAGTAATTTTAAAGCTTTCATTATTTAAAAGCGGCACTAAAGTCCTCAAAAACCGTCATTAAAAGCTCAGAAATCGTCACTAAAGTGGCCCATTATACGACGATTTTAGGCAACGCAGTGTTGGGAACCGTAGAATAATTATTGTACAAGTGGGATAATTTTGACAAATATATGACGTATTGCGGTAAATTTATATGCAAAATGAAACAATATGTGCAAGAAGAATTAACTAATTAATTCCGATGAAGAAATTAAGACAAAACACATAATTTTGAGTATTATTTACGATAACTTTTAGCCCTGTAGTAAGTTACCTAGAGACTTTAGGCAAAAATGTTCCAAATAAGAGTTGTAAATAATTCGTTTCGCTACAATTTTTACTTGAAATATATTTTTCTAAAACAATTCAGAAACAATTGACAACGAAAAAATGCGTTGAGGGGGTAGTTTTTGCACCGTAGTAAGTTACCTAATGACTTTAGGGGAAAATATTCCAAATAAAAATTGTAGAGCACAAAATTGTCTATCTGTTTTATTTGAAGAATTTTTCTCTAAAATAAATAGGAAACCCACGGCAGGGTAAATTATAGTTAGCCAACAATTATTTTCACTGCCAAATTCTCTTTTCCGTTCGATTACCAACACAACTACCTGTTTTCTATAGTTCTTTATAATTTAACATACTCAACAGTAAGGCTTATTTTTCTACGTAAATTAGCTAATCTTATTAATTAAAAATACGAATAATATTTAGAATGAAGTAAATTGATGAAATAAAAAATTTCATCACTCACCCAAGAATTATGATTTCACTAAATCAAGAATAAGAGAACTGTTTTAGCTTATATATATTTTAATTACGCATAAAAACAACACGACATATTCAAAACAATTAACAATTTTACATATTTACCAATATTTCTTAGATATGACTTGTCACTTGTTTATAATTTGTAATAAAATACCGCGTCATTTTCTAAGAATATATTTTTCTTCCTCGTTTCCTGGTTTACACAAAATACGACTACATATTATCGGGTCTATTTTCTATTAAAAAACATTTAATCTTGATTCAGTGCTTGTAATAAATTTTAGTAAGTTAAATTACTACAATATTTATTTTTGTATCAAGGCACTGAAGTCAAACTTTTTATCACGAATATGGAATTTATATGCCGAGGAAAATAAACCATGTGAGTGATAAAAAGGAACTTCAGTGCCGCGGTGCATATTAAATTTTATTTGCAATCGAAAATTAGAAAAAACTGTAAAAAAATTATATACCTAGGTTAAGTTTATAATGTCAGTTGTCAATTGGAACTGACACTCAGTTCTGCCAACCTCGAACATTGAAGTTATAACACTCAAAATTATGTGTTTTGTCCTGAATTTCTTCATAGAAATTAATTAATTCTTCTTGTACATATTATTTCATTTTAAGTATTTTACTACAATACGTCATATATATACTTATACAATAATTATTTTACGGTTGCAAACACTGCGTTGCTCAAAATCGTCGTATAATGGGCTACTTTAGTGACGATTTCTGAGCTTTTAATGAAGATTTTTGAGCACTTTAGTGTTTATTTCAAATTAAAGCGTTTATTACCTTTCAAAATGATTAAAACTGCCAGCAAACACAATTCAAAATGGAAACTACACACAAATTATTAATTTATATGATAGTATTAAATATAATCCACGTTGTGAGTTATCTTCTGATATTGTATCGCCAATTTGCTGGTTTTTGTAGTACTAAATATCAAAAATCACCTGTAAAACTGAAGAATGTTATCATTTTTATCGGTAACTGATAATGAAGATAATGCATGTAAACAATATATTAATTATTGATTATACAACAAATATTGTAATTTAGACTGAAATAGAACACTTGAAATAAGCTAGTTCCGTGTTTTTATCTGAATTGATTCTAATAATAATAATAATAATATTAGTAAAAGAATAAAGAAATGTGTATCATTTTGAAATAAATGATAATTAAAGGTACATTTAATTGAGTTTTTCTCAAAAATCGAAGCTGATACAAGAAAATTACAAATAACATTTTTATTTCAAATATTATTGCCAACATCTTAAATTTGAAACATTTTTTTGTAGATATTTCTATATTTAAAATAAATTGAATTAATTTTGTTATCCACACAAACGAAATTCTGAATAAATTGTTAAAACATACATTAAGATTATAGAAGACTACGACGTTCAAACGGTGTAATCTCAGTTAAGATTTAAGATTGGTTCATTGACAACACTGCTACACCGCCTTGCGTCTGATAACCTAACTTTTAACGTATCAGTTGTGTTGTCAAAGTGTATTTTAGGTTCGTGCAAATCGTGAAAAAATGTTGTGTCTAACACGAGAGGAAAGCCTTTCTTCCACTCTCGCTCGAATTGGCTCATTCACTGCGCTCATGAGGTAAACTTCGAGCTCGAGTGAGAAAAAGAAGCACTTTCCTCTCTCGTTTGCAAATAACTATTGTTACTATGGTGTTTATATGTTATTATGTATATGTTTTAAATTTTCTAAATTAAAAAGTCAATCGAAGGAATTTTCAAGGTGTTATTATTATAGAAAATTACTCACTAGTGACTTTTCTCAAAATTATATCCACTAGTGGGTAATCTGTTACTTTCCTTGTTTAAAATCGCCATAGTTATAGAGCAATCACATTTTTATCCAAATATTATTGCAAACATCAATAATTTGAAACATTTTTTGTAGCTATTTCTATATTTAAAACAAATTGAATTAGTTTTGTTATCCACACAAACGTCATTGAGTTAAAAGGCAAAACGTAGTAATACGAAAATGTGCACGAAATTCTGAATAAATTGTTAAAACATACATTAAGATTCTAGAAGTGTACGACGCTTAAACGGTGTAATCTCATAGTCAAGATTCATTTAAATGCGTTTATATAAACCAAAAATATCTCATTGTTTACAAGACAGAGTAGTTTAAAACTTGAAATTATCATAATAAGTTACATTCACATTTCAGTAAATTAAGGAGAGATTCTATTTTTAGCCGCATGGTTAGTGGAAGGACAAACACTGATAATTGCTACAAACATGTTTCAAGACAGGACCGTATTCAGAGAAATAAGATACAGAAATATATCAGCGATTTCACAAGTTTACATGCAGAGTATATTTTCAATTTAAGTTTTTAAGCGTTCTTCAATTGTTTTACGGACAAATGTTTCAAGTAAAAGTTGTAGGGCATTAAATAAGGTATAAATTCGATTTGAAACATTTTTCTCTAAACTGCTTAGAAAACTTACTACAGAGGAAAAACTAAATGCTTAACTATATTTTTGGTTGTCGTTTTCCTAAATTGTTGTGCAGAAAAATCTGATGTGTTCAATATATAACTTCCCGCCCAATACAACTCTTATTAAACGATACAAAATAGTATTTGCTGATACAGGAAAATAGCTATTTATTATTTTCTATTTATATTATTAAGAAATTTAATTTTCTTTTGAATATTTATTTAATTTTTTGACATATATTTCAGTAAGAAAACAGCTTCTCAATTACAATGACATGTGTCACAGTTCGTAATAGTATATTCTACAACAAGTAATGGAATGGCACATATTTCACGCGAGCAAAAAGTTTGTAGTATGAGCCGAAGACAAGTGTGGGATATGCCATTCCGTTACATGTTGTAGACTATACTTTCTATAACAAGATTTTGGAAATTATACAAAAAATACAAATATAAAACTGTTGAAAACGTCAAATTCAAATAAATAAAAATAAAACAAACAGACAACCATAGTACCTTAATACTTCATATATCGCGTTAATATGCGGCTCTGATTCGTCGAATTTATTCCAAACGCGGCGTATGGAATGATAGTTGTTCCAATACAGTTTTTATTTGTAGAATATGTAGTTTTCAAAACAGTGTTATAGAAAATTTTTAGTGTTTCCATGGTGTACATGGAAGCAAGATATATATTTATATTTTATTATCTCTAAATCTAATGAAAATTAATAAAATTAGTGTAATCAAACAGATATAAAATTAAATTTTCTACAATTTTCAAAATAACATAAATTGTTGAAAAATTAAATTTAACTGGAATGTAATTTAAAACATCAAGGCGTAAATATTAAAATCTTATTGTAGAAACCCTAAAACGTGCTTATTCATTGAAAACTCACTACCCAATTTTTTGACCAAAAACAATACCTCTCTTACTAGAAGTAGGCGGGAGGTAAAAACTCACTATTTAACTATATTTAGGGTCGCCAAATCTTCCTGAATTATTTTAGAGAAAAATGCTTCAAGTAAAAGCTGCAGAACACTAAATTGTCTACAAATTCGATTTGAAACATTTTTCCCTAAACTGCTTGGTAAACTTATTACAGAGAAAAAACTACCTATTTAACTATATTTTGGGTCACAAATCGTTTCTGAATTATTTTAGAGAAAAATGCTTCAAGTAAAAATTGCAGAGCACTAAATTATCTATCTGTTTTATTTGAAACATTTTTCTCTAAAAATAAACAGGAAAGCTACAACAGAGCAATGTTTGACTAGAGTAATATATTTTAAACAATCAAATTCTCTTTTCCGTTCGGGTAGCCAAACAAGTACACATGCGACTTCGAAATTAGTTTATTGATGGATGTATTCTTTATTATGTACACATATTTAGCTTCTAAATATTGTAATTCTTCCTAAAGCTCCCTTAGTCCGTCCCTGGAAGTCACTTCGGCCCAAGAACATTATACTGGGCGTGTTAGTGGTAATGAAAACTATTTAATTCTAATTTTAACAGACGTCAATGATCTAAGTATTACAAATTTTAAACTTTACAGAAATTTGTAACGTTAAGGTCGAAGATTGAGTGAATCATTGAACTAATTAATTATTACAACTACAGTAATTACAGATCTACAATTTCAAGCCAAACATGTCCACAAAAATACTATTGAATATTTCGTTTTTATGTATTAAATTTCAACTTGAGTGAATCCATTTATATAGTGTTAATTAAAGCAAATGGCAAATAAATATAAATATTGTTTATTACATTGTTAAACAGTGACGTCACCGCCACGTGGAACCTTCATGATAATTATTCAAGTTATTATATTTTGTTAAAGTTGTAAATGAAATTCAGAATGGCGGTATATAAACATTTTTTTTAAATCTTTGAAATTTTAGCTTATTTTATAATTGTCTATCAGTCATATTTATGTGAAATACATTACAAAATTTTAATTTGTTTCTCGTGTACTGCAAAAGGTTAATAGTTCACGTTTTATTTGTTAGAATAAGTTCAAATAGCCACCTGTTGAATAACTTGTTTCAATATTACTTTTACAAAATTCAGTAATTATAATTTGTAATATTAATTATATTTACATGAATATTTATGTAAACGTTAGAGATATTTATAACATTTGTACCAGTGGTTCCCAAACAGTATTTTACAAGATTAATGTAAATAAATAAGAGGCTATATATCGGGTGTAAAATTGAAATATGGCGTGTAGGTATTTCAATTTTATATTGCTGTATCTACATACCTATTTACTTTACAGAAAACCTGTAAATACAAAAGTTGTTCAGAATTTAAAAATGTAAGCAATAAGGCCCATTTGGTTACCTTAATATTAGTATTGCACGATACATCAATCAAATTAAAATTAATATATATTAGGAAAATTGTAAAACGGCCTTGGAAAATTAAACACAAACGGTAATTTAACTCCAATATAAAGTAATCCATAAAGAAAAAACAGTTTTATCGTTTTGACAGCGGATAAATACGAAGGTAACTTTTTGAAATTGATAATAGTTATTTACTGTACAAGTGGGCAAAGTAAGGAATTATCCACGAGAGAAATTTTAGCACACGAAACCGAAGGCTGAGTGTGATAATTTTATCGAGTGGGTAATTCCACTTTGTCCACGTGTGAAATATAACGTTTTATCCAACACCTCTTAATAAATGAAAAATTTATTAAAGAAATATTATTTGACAGTGACATATGCTTTAAATTTTTAAATTAAAATGTCAAAGTAGTTACCAAGGTGTTGTGTGTTATTATTATTATTATAAATAAAAAATACTCACTAGTGATTTGTCTTAAAATTATACCCACTAGTGGGTAATCTGTTACTTTCCTTGTCTAAAATCGCCCAGCTACCAGATCAAAATACTAGTTACATTAATGACATTTGCATTACATGTTAAATATATGATATATAATAATTGTATTTTTATCAATTGCATTTAAAAATAAAGCAATATAAAAAAATACCATTGAAATTCTTATACGACACATTTCAATTCTACACCCGGTATATTAAAACGGCATTTACCAGTTGTGTTATCAAGATATTATTTATTTTAGTGTTTCAAACAATTGTTTTTCTACGATTACTACTGAAAATTACTCTTTCTCCACACTAAGCAAAGCTTGAAAAATGTATATTTCGCATAGTCGTGTGGAATAGCGTGGGCAATTATTCCACACGCAAATGTGACCAACATACTAATAATATAATACTGTTTGATATTAATATCTAAAGTATAATTACATTTGAATATCATAAAATAATTAATAATTATTTCAATATTATATAAACCTTCGTTTTCAATATAGAGATTACAAAGAAAATAGAATATCAATTTTTTAATAAAATATGTCTTTAGTTTTTATATTACAATGTACAGATTTATAGCTGGCAACACTGCACAAATCTGCTGTATTAATAAACGTCAAACAGTTTGAGTTTGAGATGCCATTTCTTGTTTCTAAAGAGTAAGAATTATTATTATTAAATCTTGAGAAAAGTGTGATCGTAGAAAAAATATAGTTGTGCAACTCGTGCAGAATTACCTATTCCACGCTCGTTTGATTTCAGCATTCACAATTTACGTGAAATATATAACTTTCTGCACTTGTTGCACAATATACTATTTTATACGACCACTGAGAAATCTGCTCATTGTATGTTTGTTGTTGCTAGGACTATGAGGTACATTGCAGGCATCGTGCGAAATGAATTTGTTTTGTGAGTATTTCAATACAGGTCAGTTCATTTAAGTACAGGTGCCATTGCTAGGACACTTATTTAGAATTGTCAAATATTGGAATGGTGAAAGCGGGACAAATTTATTATTAAAATTAAATTAATTTTGAAATAATATCGTGGTCGTAGAAAAAGTATAGTGTACATCTCGCATGGAATGTCCATTTCATACTCGTATGATTTGCCGCATGAGCCGAAGGCGAATGCTACAAACGTTCATACTCATAGGAAATGGTACCATTCCATGCTCGTTGTACAATATACTAATTTTCTCTCCGGCCGCGTTTTGAACAGTTTGAGGGTCACTCCTTCACACACTGCTGCGCAAGTTAGCTACACCTATGGCTCTACCCGAGGGGAAAGACGAAGAGGCAGCAGAGCACGCGTGGATCTATTTATAGATCCAAGCTGGTTACAGAGACCCACGGTTGTGTCTAAGCTTTGTGAATAAGATCTACTCGATTTACTAGTACTCACTACCCAAGTGTATAGTTTAATATCTGTTCAGATGTCTGAACATATTTATTTTGAGCCTATTTAAAAGAAAATGTAAAAATTTTAATGTTCAATGTACTTTCTCAGTCCAAATTAACAAGATGAAATGTTAGTATAAAGGATTATGTTCAGTACAAGGATAATTTTTCGGTTTTTACGTAAAAATATACTAGATAACAGATGTTTTCCTTGTGATTAAATGACATTACAGTTTTACGAAGTAACAAAAATAATCTTGTCATTTTTCCTAAAACATTATCTGTCATAAAACGTAATCGGCGGGACTTTACAAAAAAATTACGAATTGTGAATTCATTGCAACAGTTTAAGATTAATAATTTTAATTTCTAAACGGTACAAAATATAGAAAAAATTTGTTGTGAGCTCCACAATACCTCCCGCCATAGATTCTTATAAAATAATGCAGGAATACGGACCAAAATATCAAGAAACGTTCATCCCTTTAAAAAATTTAGTTATCAATTTTGACGCATATCAAAAATGACATTTTCAAGCGTTGTTTTTTTAAATGCACAGATTAACAATTTACTGAGATTTTAAAATAACTTGATAGGGCTTCAAGTAAACTACCACTTCCGGTCATTGGATTATCACCAAAAACTAATCAGCTCTTCCAAAGGAGATACAATAGATATATACAAATTATCAAAATTTTCTGTCTAATAGTTTTTGAGAAACCGTAACTTCTGAGATCCACACATACAGACAGACTGACAGACACACACACACACAGACATCATCGCGAAACTATTAAAACCATATGCTATGTATCCTTATACGTGCTCATCAACTGAAAACTCACTACCGAATTTTTAGCATCATTACAATCTTCTACGAAACTTTTACAGACAATAATACAACACTCTAATAAATTTTTCTACTTCTATATAAACATTCCCCATTATTTCAATTTTTCGATGAATTATAGAACCATAATTCACTCTTCTCGACCAATCACAGAGCCAGAAATCTATAATTCACGATTATTTTAAAGACGTGATGTGGATCAAATATTTTTCGTTTATATTTAATTTTTTATATCCGCGTTACAATTTTTCAAACAATACTAATTTTAGTTTGATTGATATATCGTGAAATACTAATATTTATGTTACCAAATGGGCCTTATTGTGTGCATTTTTTGGTTCTGAACATCTTTGGTATTTACACCTTTGCTGTAAAGTGAATAGATAAAAAAATACGTCACATTTCAATTTTACTTTAAAACTTAATATGTACTAAATTATTTGTGTATTTAAAAATATTCGTAATTAAGTAAAGGTGCTCTCTCTTTGCAACTATCAACTGAAAGGAAATTGCATCATTTGCCGAACGCAAATGTATTTTTAGAATTTTATCATGTATTTTGTTCCAAGCCACAAACGCAAAAACTTTAGCACAAGCCTACGTCCGTTCAAATTGAAATATCACATTCTACCACAGTTTTGATAAACTAATCGCTCAACAAATTTATTGTTTGCTATTTTCAGCTTTGCTATTGTTACTATATTTAGATTTTGTACCTGTTGAACTGCTATAAAAGACGTATTGAAATCAGTTTGAAATTTTGTATTTTAAATTTACAAGGAGTCTGATTCTCGTATTTTGGAAGCAATGAAAATTATAGACAAACAGCAACACGAAGTTACGTTGATGTTGGCATTACAATTAAAAGTGAAGAACTAAAGGTATAGAAGGAAATATTAATAGATATGTACAAGGAAAGAAAAATTTGATATGGCAGCACTTGACTTCTCGCTCAATTGATTTTACTAATACTCACAAATAAATTTAATAGTTTTATGTAAACCACATCTAAACCAAAATGAAAGCAATCAATGATATGTCAACTTCCTGTCACTAATCATTAATAGGCAGATTTATAAAACGAATTAGCGCTAACTCCATTTTTACCTCCCGCCTACCTCTAGGTAAGGGAGGTATTATTTTAGTCAAAAAATTTGGTAGTGAGATTTCAATGAATAAGCACGTTTTAGGGTCCCTACAAAACGATTTTACTATTTTCGCTATGATGTCTGTGTGTGTAGTCTGTGGCAATTTTTTTGTCTCGCATAACTCAAATACTATAATACTAAAAAATACAATTTTATGAATTGTTGCTTCTTATATTTAAATGAAAAGCTGATTAGATTTTGGATAAAATTGGTCAACCGGAAATAGCAGATTACTTGAAGCCCTAAACAGTTTTTCGTGAAAACACGATTAAATTTCCTTTTTCAACAATTTATGTTATTTTGAAAGTTGTATAATATTTAATTTTACATGTGTTTTGATTACACTAACTTTATTAATTTTCATGAGATTTAGAGATAATAAAATATAAAGAAATTAGTTTTCATAGATCTTGCATTCCTTGTACACCATGGAAACACTTAAAAATTTTAAATTCTTTAGGAAATGTGACACATGTCATTTTGATTGTGAAGCTGTTTTCTTAGTATGTTAAAAAATTAAATAAATGTCAAATATTAAACACGTGTTTTTTTGTTTTTTTATTCGATGTTATATTTCTCGAGATATTTCTCCGTCCTGGAACTTTTTGAACAAGCTATATGTAGATTAACATCTCCAAGAGCTGCACTTGCAGATCTATATATTTCTCTTGTAGTTTTTTTCGACTAACATCTTACAAGGTTATACAAATATGTCGTTATTGAGATCTGCAATGTTTAAACATTTCTAAGAAGGCCGTTTTATTTCTAATCAATAAATTTTCTTTTATTAATTGATTTGTTGATTATTTTATTATATAAAATTAATTCTGCTTCAACGAAATGAAATAAAGTTTACGGCTTTCAATAAAACAAGTGTAATGTGCTGAAGAAAGTGTGTATTTTTTATATATGAAACAAGCAATATTTACTTATCTATCGTAAATATAAAATACAACTTAGGTTATAATTGTTGTTGTGCTTTTTACTTTCTTATACAAAGTATAAGGAAGTATTGGAATCATGAAAAAAATCGCTGACGAAATTTTTGCGGAAATATATATTTTGACGTCCACTGAATCCATTAAGACTAATGTCTGTGTGTGAGGATGGATGGATGGATGGATGGATGTCCGTGTGCGCAATATCTCTTGAACGAGACAAGATATGTAAACGAAACTATAAGTTTCATGAAAATATGAAGGGCTGAGTGGATTTTGACTGAAATTGAGAAACCGGAAGAGGAAGTTTACTGAACACAAAAAACAATAAATTCCATTTTATTCAAAAATAGAATCAGCTGTGAAAAGAAGTTTCAAATAAAAAATGTTAGCAAAAATATTTGGAATATAAAATGTTATTTGCACTTTTCTTGTACATGCTTCTAATTTTGTAAAAACTAAATTATATTTTTAATAATATATTTCAGTAATCTTAGTTACACTCGGAACGAAAACTAAAATATTTTTAACATGTATGTGTCAAACAATTGTGAAGTGTCAAAAGTATGTGTCGTTTTAAATATTATAGAAGCAATATTTGTATTATTAGTTACAAAGTTTTAAAGACTAGATATTAATTAATATTTTAAATTAAAATCATAGCTGAGAACAGAAAATTAAATTAAAATATGTCAAATAATTGTCACAATAGTTATACGCAAGGAACAAGTCATACATGTTCAGTTGGTTGTATTTGTTTAAGAAAGTAGTGTGGTGCCCACACCAGATTTTTAATCTTGTCTTTTACTTATTCACGTCCATCTCTTTTAAATTTTGAAATATTCCAGAAACTGTGAAACGATTTGGTCGAGGATGTACAAGAAATAATTTAGCAAACATCATAAATATTTCTCATACTATAACCAGGAAAATAACCATTCGAATTTTTCCTCAGTAATAAATCTCTATAAGTAAATGTTGTATCTTAGCTTAACCTCACACCGTATTTTGAACTTAAAAATAAATTAGCTATTTCTGTATTAGAAATAAATTGAATTTTTCTACTCTTGTGTAAATATATACCAATTATCTAAATTATTTATTTACTAATTATCTAAATTTTTCGATGAATTATAGTACCCAGTTATATATAATTATAATTTCATAATTCACTCTTCTCGACCAATCACAGAGCCAAAAATCCATAATTCACTGTTACTTTAAAGATGTGATGTGGATCACCAAGCAACGGCCGTCTGACATTTGACATGTAGTCAGTTGTCATTGATGTTTTTCAACTTGTATTTTCAACGAACTTCGATCATTATCAAAGTGATTTCCGAATTTACAAGAGTAGAAAAAGTACAGTATTATAATCAGGATTATGGTCATTATTCACTTGGATGATTTGCATCTTCGTGAATAATGACTATCATAATCCTTTATAAACTATTATTGTTTTGTACTTAATTAATACAGACACACATCCTTGCATCCATACACACAGACATCACCAAGAAAATAGCCAAAATGGATTTAGGAATCCTGTAAATATGTATAAGAGAAAAATTTTTTCTATAACACTGTTTTGGAAACTACACATTCTACAACTAAAAATTGTTATAGAATCACTAACATTCCATACGCCGCGTATGGAATATTTTCGACGAATCAGAGCCGCGATATATGAAGTATTTTGATTCAGTTACTTTGGTTACGCCTGTTTGTCTTAATTTAATATTTTGTGTTTGACGTTTTCAACAGTTTTATATTTGTATTTTTTTGTATAATTTCCAAAATTTTGTTATAGAAAGTATAGTCTACAACATGTAACGGAATGGCATATCCCACACTCGCAAACCTTCGGCTCGGTCTAAAAAATTTTGCTCGCGTGGAATATGTGCCATTCCATTACTTGTTGTAGAATATATTATTTTTTGTAATATGTTTGAAATATCAATTTTTGGTCATATCCCATTCACAATTAAATTAAGAAGGAAAATGTTAAAAATTCAGTATTTAATTCATTGTGAATGCAGCATAGACCGTTACAGAGATAAATTTTTCTAAAAATAGCCTGGTTCTAGTTGAGATAAGAGATATCAGTAGGTACACCACATACACAAGATTTAAGTGAATTATCAATACACAATATTATTCAAGCATTCTTCAAATTTTACAAAGATTTTTCAGAAATTTTCACTTGAGATTGAGGAAGAGGGCACGAGTTCAATTCTCGCACAGTGCAACCAAAATATTTTTTTACCTGTCGGCAAAATAGAAAAATTAAATTTCTGGGATTTTAGTCAATATGTATAAGTTTTAATATTCTCAGAACTTATTTCACTCATGAGGTAAATAGCTCCGCTGTAACGCATCGGACTGTAAATCGCAAGATCCTCAGTTCGAGCCTCACAGCCGACAAATTTTCGAAATACAAAAATAATGTTCATCTATTTTTTCTTCATACATTCCAAAGTAAAATAAAAAATATAAAATATGACAAAACCTCGCAATACAATTGACATTTTTCAGAGCTACCTTTGTAGCTGCTGCCACCAGTGGTATATGAAACAACTAAAGTATTGTACGTCGTAAAATAATATTTATATTATCGTACGCTGTACAATTATATACTCATGGACATAATTATCGAATATTTAATTATGATGAAACAAGGAAAAATAAAGATGGTTTTAGTTCACAAAATAAAACCAGCATTACTTTTTCCTTGATTTATCATAATTAAATATTCGATAATTATGTCTGAGCATATTAATGTGAATATAGTAACAAAATGATTAACTTTTATATCGTATATGTATGATTATTTTTTGACGTTTCTTTAAACCAATCAAATGCTTTATTGTATGTCACGTGTCTGCGTTTTAACCAATCCTGTCATTATTATACTGATTATTTTTTGACGTTTCTTTAAACCAATCAAATGCTTTATTGTATGTCACGTGTCTGCGTTTTAACCAATCCTGTCATTATTATACTGATAATTTTTTGACGTTTATTTAAACCAATCAAATGCTTTATTGTATGTCACGTGTCTGCGTTTTAACCAATTCTGTCATTATTATACTGAGAATAATGCTCTTGTGATTATTACCGGCAATTTTCTCTGTAGCTTTTTTGTTTTTGTTGACAGATGTCAGATGTCAGATAGTTATCATCAACACAAGGAAAAATGAGTCAAAAAGCTAGATTTTGTGACGTGCCTGATGATGAAATAAAAAAATAATCTAATTAAATATAACTCGAGAGTTCGATAAATTAGAAAATAATTCTCCAGTATCTTTCTCAAACTTGTCGCCATTTTAGCCCGTGAGCCAGCTTCAAAATCTGCAACCCATTTGACCAAAAGTTTCAGTATGTTCTATGGAATCTACCCGTTTAGGTACATCGAAAAGCGCACGTCTGCCATTTAGATCTGGGTGGAATTAAAAATGGCGTCCATTAAAGAAGGAAAGTAAAAGATGGAATTTTAAATAATGTGACCAAAATTTTCTTTTTTATCACATGATACTAGACGAAAATACAAATCAAAAGATACCAGTCTGCCACTCGTATGTGGCCGGGTTGCCTCAGCAGACGAATTTCAAAATTTAAAATTTATTGCTCGAAATTTGACTCAAATGACCAAAATGTTCTTTTTATCCCATGATACTAGACGAAAATACAAATTAAAAGACACTAGTCCGCCACTCGTACGTGGTCGGGTTGCCTCGGCAGACTGGTGTCTTTTGACTTGCATTTTCGTCTAGTATCGGATAAAAAGAAAATTTTAGTCATTTGAGTGAAATTTCGGGCCATAAATTTTAAATTTTGAATTTTGTCTGCCAGGACTACTCGACCATGTACGAGTGGCAGACTGGTGTCGTTTCTTCTAGTATCATGAAATAAAAAAGAAAATTTTGGTCATTTAAGTCAAATTTCGAGCAACAAATTTTAAATTTTGAAATTCGTCTGCTGAGGCAACCCGGCCACATACGAGTGGCAGACTGGTATCTTTTGATTTGTATTTTCGTCTAGTATCATGTGATAAAAAAGAAAATTTTGGTCACATTATTTAAAATTCCATCTTTTACTTTCCTTCTTTAATGGACGCCATTTTTAATTCCACCCAGATCTAAATGGCAGACGTGCGCTTTTCGATGTACCTAAACGGGTAGATTCCATAGAACACACTGAAACTTTTGGTCAAATGGGTTGCAGTTTTTGAAGCTGGCTCACGGACTATTTGGCAATAGCCACTCAAGCCCTACGGGCTTTCGTGGCTATTGCCTGGCAACAAGTTTTCGAAAGATCTGTCAAATTATTTTCAATTTATTCTCACTCTCTTGTTATATTATTACTGATTATTTCCCTCATAAAATTTAAGCCAATTATAATTCTGACATTTCTGAATTTCGTCCAATCAACGTAGAATTACACAATAATTTTGCACTAGTGCAAATTATCAATAATTCGCACTAGTGCAAATTAGCAAGGTCACTCTGACTTGCAGTCAAATGAAATTTTTAAATTTTGCTTTATTTTTTACGAGAGAAACAGCGTTTGGCTAAATTTTAATCAGGAAATAGTCCTTCGAATATCCCTCGTGCATGTAATTGTAGATAATTTTACATGCACTTGGGATATTATATATGAATATTGTAAATACGAAAAATAAATATAAATAATTTTTTGTTGATATAAATGAAATAATAGGGGTATTACGAACCCTGAAACACAATCAATGAACAATAAATATCCTTCAAACATTATCACATACGTCTCGTCCACATTCATACAATAATCATTCGTTCACACAATAAATCATTAATCATACCTAACCATTTATTCCTCGGACGCCCACACAAACTTTCACCCACATATATTAGTTTCACCACCCTTTCGAAATGATCAAACTACCTCAACTGACTCACTCCCAGTTTTTAACAACATTCTTCTCAATCTCACACTCACCATACATACACCAACGTATTTCGAACACGACCACTCGCCTCTCAAATACCTCATTTTCACATCAGTTATACATCGTTCATGCTTCTTCATCCACACCCAATATCCAGTAGGCACTAACACACCATTATAAACACTCAATCGAGCAGATATCTATAGATCTATACACATTCATGTTTCGTGCAAATGTACTGCAACTTTGCATGCTTTCAATCTTCTGGTCAATACGTCAATTCCTCGAAAATATACTACCTAAATATACAAATTCTACAATATACATCAACCATTTTTAGCCCTTAAAAGTTATCTTGCCAGGAACTTTAATAAAAAGTCCATGGGGAGGAATTAGTGAAGTTAGCAAGAAATAATCAAGGCACTGTTAGCTCTACGTAGAACCCCAAGCGATAAATTTTGTCTGCAAATATTGATCTTCGCTTAACTCAGCGCTAATCACACCAATTACAAGAGATTTAAGGACATAACTGTCTCAATGCTGTTGAACAGAAACGAATCATTGTTTGCGAGGCAGTAAATTTCACGGGAGGTATCAGAGAGAATTATTTTTTCACGGAATGTCTGTTACGAATACGATTGAATATAGGCACAATTCACAAATATATTTATTGAAAAATAGGAATATCAAAATCGTGTAACACTTATGGAATAATTAGTAGTAAAGTATTTTTTTTCTTTTAAATATTTTGCAGTAAAGCGATATAACGAATAACGTCACAGGTACTTGCATTGTGCTATTGCAAATCGCGCATCTGCCGCTGCGCCCATCGCCTATTGTGGGCTAAAATAGAACTACGAAATGTCATTTCATATTTTTGTTTGTTGGTATTTAAGATTATATTTGTTGGGCTTCTATTACTTGTTTCATAATTTTACTGTTTTATTGTGCTGTGTTGAAAAACTATTGATTAAAATTGTGTGTTGAGGTTATGTTACATCACTACTAGCGCCACTGTCCTCAAACTTTTGTTGTTATTTACTCGAATATCAAGTAAAATACTCTTAAAGTTGTCAAAGGAATTTTGTCTTAGTTTATATTAAGTTTAGTTGTTGTAAATTAAGACTTATAATATGAAAATATTATTTTTATATTAAAAAATATATAATATCATGGAAAATCGTTGATTTAGTGCCACTGGAGCAGTACCTGTGACGTCACACAAACTTTGAAAAATCATATCTCGGGTAATATATAAAATTTTCACATCGGGTTTTCACTGATCGTCATATATTCTAATAAAGTTTCATAAAAAAAATTAAAAAATTTGGTTTATGGGCCCATTATACATATTTCCGCTGAAATGTAGTAAGATTGGAACGCTAATTGGTAGGCTATTATGAAAGAGAAAAACCGTAAGTAATTCCTAAATGATACTAGTAAGAGAAAATATTTTTCAACTGTAATTACACAAGAGATTTTTATTTTGCCGGATAAATTTCTGTTTGTACGAAACTTTGTTACTGTTTAATAAAATCACGACACCGTTTTAAAAAAATCACGACACATAGATGTTAAGCCTGTATAATTTTTTGTTTCCATTGTAACGGATTTTGTTTTAAAATAGGTATTAATTAATATCTAGTCTTTAAAACTTTTTAACTATATAATAACTAAATAGATGCTAAAAATGTTTTAGTTTTTGTTCCCATTATAACTAAGCTTATTGAAATATATTATTAAATATTATAATTTAGTTTTTCTCAAAATTAGAGGTATGTACAAGAAAAGTGCAAATAACATTTTATATTCCAAATATTTTTGCTAATATCTTCCATTTGAAACTTTTTTCTCAGCTGATTCTATTTTTAAAGAAACTGGAATTTATTGTTTTGTGTGTCCAGTAAACTTCTCCTTCCAGTTTTTCAATTTCATTCAAAATCAACTCAGCTTTTCATATTTCCATGAAACTTATAAATTCCAAGTTTCGTTTACATATTTTGCGCATACGAACATCCATCCATCCATCCTAACACATAAACATCATTGAGAAATTGGTTTAACGGATTCAGTGGACGTCAAAATATTTGCGATTTTTTTCGTGCTTTCAATAATTTCTTATACTTCGTATAAGAAAGTAAAAATTTAAAAAAATATGCAGAAAACTAAATTACTCTTTCTTGATCCGGATCTGCAATTGCAGAACTTGCCTCTGTGGTTCTCCATCCCCCAAGATTAAAGATCTTCTCTAAGAATATTATCAAGTTCAAAATTGGCAAACGAGGTGTTGATAATAACATATTATTCAATGAGCATGTAATGTATGCTATTACTCATTGGAATGAGTAATAGCCATTACATACAAAATTTCATAAAATATTTGTTTTGAAATGATAAGATAAGCAGAATTTTTGCTCTTACAACATTTATCAACATAGACAAATTGTAGCAACCATCGCTATGCTACGTACTGTTGTAACAAAATTTTGAAGTGATTTGACATTTAGCAGAAAATCTTAAAACCAATTATTCAGCTACAGTTTAAGCTTAAAAAGAAAATAAAAGTATGAAAAATGAGAAAACTAGTGTCTTTGGCTTTTTACCTCCCGCCTACCTCTAGGTAAGGGAGGTATTGTTTTTGGTCAGAAAATTGGGTAGTGAGTTTTCAATGAATAAGCACGTTTTAGGGTCCCTACAGTACGATTTTACTATTTTCGCGATGATGTCTGTATGTATGTATGTATGTATGTATGTATGTATGTATGTATGTATGTGTGTGTGTGTGTAGTCTGTGGCAATTTTTTCGTCTCGCATAACTCAAATACTATAATACCAAAAAATACAATTTTTTGAATTATTGCTTCTTATATTTAAATGAAGAGCTGATTAGATTTTGGATAAAATTGGTCGACCGGAAGTAGCAGTTTACTTGAAGCCCTTAACAGTTTTTCGTGAAAAACACGGTTAAATTTCTTTTTTCAACAATTTATGTTATTTTGAAAGTTGAAGAATATTTAATTCTACATTTGTTTTGATTACACTAATTTTAATAATTTTCATTAGATTTAGAGATAATAAAATATAAAGAAATTAGATTTCACAAATCTTGCATTCCTAGTACACCATGGAAAATTTTCAATTTTTTACGAAATGTGACACATGTCATTGTGATTGTGAAGCTGTTTTCTTAGTGAAATATATGTCAAAAAAATAAATAAATATACGAAAGAAAATTAAAATTCTCAAATATAAATAGAAAATAAACAAATAAGAAGGTATGTTTCTGTATCATCAAATACTATTTTGTACCGTTTAAGAGTAGTATTGGGCGGGAGGTTATGTGCTGGCCACATCAGATTTTTTTGAAGAAGAAATTACTTAAAAGTCATTTTGATTTTACACTTTTGACAGGTAAGATTTGAATTTGATATTAGGTTTGTTCCAAGTGGTCATTTCTGACAAGTTTGTGACATGTTTGTGACAAATTTCACTGCGCCTGCAAAAAATGTAAACAAGTTAAGTTTGAAACATAGACTGGAACGGCGAAAGGAATGAAGCGCATGTGCATGCTCATATTTTGTTTCGACAGCTAACCTTAAATATAAATATAAATAAAGAAATTCATACATTTTTCGCCACAAAAAAGAAATATTTCAAAGTTAACTTGTTTACATTTTTCGCAGGCGCCCTGAAATTTGTCACAAACTTGTCAGAAATGACCACTTGGAACAAATCTATTAGCAACAGTAACAAAGGTCATTAATTGATCAACAACGGTTGAATTATGGGTATATAACTTGACAGTTGTGAATAATAGTTATTTGTCAAACTAGAGAGGAAAGCGCTTCTTTTTCCCCCTCGAGTTCGAAGTTTGCCTCATAAGCGCAGCGAGTGAGGCATTTCGAACGAGAGTGGAAGAAGAGCTTTCCTCTCGTGTTAGACACAACATTTTTTTCACGACATGTTTCTAAAAACGATTTGCCCGGACCTAAAATACACTTTGAGAACACAACTCACAAACTGACACGTTAAAAGTTAGGTTATCAGGCACAAGGCGGTGTAGCAGTGTTGCCAATGAACTAATCTTAAATATCTTTAATAAGTTGTCAAATTGTGATTTAATAAGAAAAAGAAAAATATAAGACATAATTGTAAGATAATTTAAATAATGTATATCACTAAAATAAGGATTTCAATCAAATTAGGAATTTATTTATAATTTTTGTAATATATTTTTTGCAAATAACATTCATATTGGTAACACTTCTATATTTTCCTCTGTAGAGAGGAACAACACATTTTCCTCACTATTTCGGGAGAAGAACGGTTTGTTAAACTCCTTGCTTCCTCTAAGTAAAAGCGAGCCTCCATTTCATAATCCATTTCTTCGCGAGATTTGCCACGGCGAATCACGACCACGAAAGGTGAAAATGAGAAACAAAAACATTTAATGATGCATCACGTTTGTGTTCTATTTATAACCAAGTCCGGTTTTGGAGGCCATCAGTGTAACCAAGAATAGCTCTGCGGACAGAGTAGGTTGTGCTTGAAGAAGACAGAAGACATCGGAGAATCTGTGTGAACCTAGAGTTGATGTCTCTTTGACGACGAGCGTTTGAATGTCATTGATCTTACATACTCAACAATATTTGACACAAATAATTCCAAAGAAAAATTGTTATCTATTGACAAGTTATTATCTGTTGTCTTCAAGTGATATATCTTGAAACAAAGTGATCGCAAAAACGATACTTGAGAATGCACAATAATTGCGCTGATATCAAGAACCTCTCTAATTGCAACGAATCATATTTCCAACAGTCAATTTGACTGTGTATACAAACTCGTTAAAGTTTCTCACATCAATTAAGGTTCATAAAAATACCAAACTTTAAATTAAGATGACTGCTCTGCTGTCAATCTTACATCTAGAGATAAATTACCACTTTAATAACGTTTTTTTACCTCCACAATACAAGCTTTAGTTTGAAAAGTGGCTATTTTTACCTCCCGCCTACCTCTAGGTAAGGGAGGTATTGTTTTTGGTCAAAAAATTGGGTAGTGAGTTTTCAATGAATAAGTATATTTTAGGGTCCCTACAATACGATTTTACTATTTTCGCGATGATGTCTGTATGTATTTATGTGTGTGTGGGTGTGTAGTCTGTGGCAATTTTTTCGTCTCGCAAAACTCAAATACTATAATACCAAAAAATGCAATTTTGTGAATTATTGATTCTTATATTTAAATGAAGAGCTGATTAGATTTTTGTTAAAATTGGTCAACAGGAAGTAGCAGTTTACTTGAAGCCCTTAACAGTTTTTTGTGAAAAACACGGTTAAATTTCTCAACAATTTATGTTATTTTGAAAGTTGAAGAATATTTAATTTTCTATGTTTTTGATTACACTAATTTTATTAATTTTCATTAGATTTAGAGATAATAAAATATAAAGAAATTAGATTTCACAAATCTTTCATTCCTAGTACACCATGGAAACTTTTAAATATTTTCATTTTTTTACGAAATGTGACACATTTCATTGTGATTGTGAAGCTGTTTTGTTAGTGAAATATATGTCAAAAAACTAAATAAATATACGAAAGAAAATTAAAATTCTCAAATATAAATAGAAAATAAACAAATAAGAAGGTATGTTTCTGTATCATCAAATACTATTTTGTACCGTTTAAGAGTAGTATTGGGCGGGAGGTTATGTGCTGGCCACATCAGATTTTATTGATATTGCTTTATATCTTTTACCTATTTACTTTATAGCAAAAGCGTAAATACAAAAGTTGTTCGGAATTTAAAAGTGCTTGCAATAAGGCCCATTTAGTTACCTAATAGTTATTTATGTATCAAGGCACTGAAGTTCAACTTTTATCACGAATATGGAATTTATTTGCCGAGGAAAATAAACCATGTGAGTGATAAAAAGAACTTCAGTGCCGCGGTACATATTAAATTTTATTTGAAATCTAAAATTAGGAAAACTGCAAGAAATTATTGTATAGGTTAAGTTTATACATCTGTCAGTTGTCTATTGGATCTGACACTCAGTGTTGCCAACCTCGAACATTGAAGTTATCGTAAATAACACTCAAAATTATGCGTTTTATCCTCAATTTCTTCATCGGAATTAATTAGTTAATTTTTCTTGCACATATTGTTTCATTTTAAGTATAAATTTATTACAATACGTCTGTCTGTCAAAAATTATCGTACTTGTACAATAATTACTTTATGGTTGCCAACACTGCGTTGCTCAAAATCGTCGTAAAATGGGTTACTTTAGGGACGATTTCTGAGCTATTAACGACAATTTTTGAGCACTTTAGTGCCGATTTCAAATAAAAGAAGTGTATCTGACATTTCATAAGATATTTTTAGATTTATTTATTTATAACAGAAAGAAATGAACTCTCAAATTCGCCATTTATATATCACAATCTTCTACGATCTAAAAAAAAATCTTTTATTTCTGATCTGATCTTAAAAAATAGATCCGATCATAAAAATTGATCTATGATCTGTCAGAACACTGTAATAAATATTGTTTTCTGAAATGGCAAATATTTTTTGCTTTTCCTAACAAATATTAATTTAATTGATATATCGTGAAATACTAATATTTAGGTAACCAAATGGGCCTTATTACATGCAGTTTTAAATTGACCGAAAATGGTAGTTTACTTGAAGGCCTATAGGGTATTTTGAAAATATCTCAGAAAATAATTGAGTTAGTAAATTTTATTTGAATAAAAAAGATGTAAAATGATATTGGCTACAATGTTTATTTGAACCATTTTTCTCTATTTATTAAATGAGTAGATTCCCACAGTAGAAAATCAAACCTGGGTCCTTTACTACGACAAGCCATTGGTTTACCGTGGGTTAATACTAAAAATAATATAAGTCTCTTGGTTTAATTTAAGTTGTTGTTCATTTTGTTTTCCTGCTGTAGAAGTATGTGGAATAATTTAGAACGTTGTATTTAAATAAAATCTTCTTACAAAAACTTAATCTAGAAGTATTTTATTATATTACTATGAGTACTGAAAGTATTAAAAATACTTTAGTAGTACAGTCTAGTAAATAATTTAATAAAGTTTCAAGAATGAATAAACAAGTTTGGAATCTGTCGCATTTGCATAAATACTTCTGCTCTAAAATCACGACCACGAAAATAATGTTCCCACAGCAATAGAAACCGAAGCAAGGTTGACAAAAACGCCATATATATTTGGATAGTTTCAGAATGATTATTCATTATCTACTGTTCAAGGTTAGGCGCAAAATAAAAACACTATTGCTTAAGAACACTATTCAGCAACAGGCATTCTAAAAATAAATGCATTGTAAACAGTGAATTAGAATTTTTAACGCGGCAGTCAACTACTGCACGCATTCCACTTAAGAGAGAAAAAGAGAGAGAATAGTTTTCCTAAACTTTAACCTAAAGTTTAAAACATAAATACGCATTTATATTTATTATATTTATTGAAAAGTTTGAATAATGTACAATATATGCACGACCAATATAAACTAAACCAAATTTTTTGGAAAATCCCGTTTATATACCCCCAGGAAACAATTGAGCTCCGCCCACTGGCCAATCACAACAATGGTCCAACAATCCGAGGGTATATATATACAGGCAACAATTGATTTTGACAGCAGACGCACTTTTGGTGGTTGAACTCAAGTTGAGAATGATTAACACTTCTTCAGAAAATGTGCCAGGCTTGACGCACGTAGACTTCTTAATAATTAGTTTTTTAAACAGAAAATTTACTTCAAAATGATTTCTACAATTATTTTTTAGTGTAAACTGTACAGCAAAGTATTTGTCAACAACAGTATGACTCCAAAGACATATTTTGAAACGAGACTATGTAAAATAAACAAAAATAGTTCGAATTACTTCATAACAGTAAAACTAAATTCTAGCAGTAATATTTGTTGACATAGCCAAGCTTAGAATTTAAATATTTCTGTTTCTAAATTTAGCAACTAGTTTAGAACGTTTCTGTAGATACATTTCATTTTTGTTCAAAATATATTCTGTAAAATACGCAATAAGTGTTGGATTCTTTTAATTAATGGCTACACTACTTGTTTATCCATCTAAAATCTAATTTGTTATCACACAAAATTCCCAAATTGAATATTTCTTGGTAAGATTATGTTATATACAACAACACAACAACATAAGTCTTCTGCTAATTAAGTAATTAATAAACAATATATAGATGCCTTAAAGAAACAAAGATTGTTTACAAGACGTATCGTTGTGTTTATAAATACAATAATGCGTATTTCAAGAAAGTACATTTCAAAAACCTTTAGTGATGTTTACAATTAACAAATTCAGAGTACATGTGTGCTTAGCAGCAGTACCAGTTGATATGCCTTCAACAGGCTGTCCTGGTCGCTGTCACAGGACTCCAAAATAGAACACAAAGAAAAGGAATAAAGAAGTTCAGGGACCTACCATGTGTGTGAAAAGCCGGCGGCAGGATAGTTGCAAGGCTCCCTCGAAACCAGCGAACACCAGAAATCACAACACAGACCCGAACACAGTTTGAACACTGTTTATTTCAAAAACATCACGTGATAATCGCGGATGCGACAAAAAATGAAAAAGAAGAAAAGGTCACGACGGCTAATTTTACAAATGATATGTTAACAATTTGAGAATCTACAGCACCAAGAATCTACACGCGAAATGACGTAAAACTCCCAGAGAATTAGCATCACTTTCTATAACTTTTCGGGGACTAATACATCGAGAACTCCACACACAAAATCCAGCGAATTTCACTTTCAAATCGTTTTCAGCGTCAACATCAAGCAATTAAAAAATAAAGAAGTGCAGATGTCCAGAGTTCACACACTTATCACTTATTTAAATCGCACACTAAACTTTTATCTAATGATCACAAGGAGTAAAACTTCGAAAGTTGTGGGTGCAATGTGCCCAGTTCTGGGTGCTGTGCTTTGCTGTCACGTTTTATGCTACCTTGGCAGGTTCATTGCTAGATGATTTTCGTTGTACGATAATCGAGCACAGTTCTTGACACTTACAAAACGTAAAGTGGAATTCTAACCAACGTCTATACACCAACGTCTTCCACACGAAACTAAACCAGTGGTGCCTGTTGCTCGTGATCGATGTTGCCCGCGCCATCTCTTGTGGTACTGCTGGACTACCACATGGCGGGATCTTTTGATGTTTAACACACAAATCTCCACATTTAACCAACATACACCACCCTTAGAAAAACGAGATTTCGTAATTTAAACTTATGAGATAATAAGACCCTCAGCTTACATTTAAGTACAAGATACCAATAGATTTATTGAAAACAATTATTGTAAATGAAATAATTTTTGTTTAAATTCTGTAAAATAAAAATAACAACAAATTATGACCCTGATAGATTTCTATAGCTTCTCTTATGAGTCTGACCTTTGGCACATTTCGATCTTAGAATGTTTGTTTCTTCAATATTTATTCAATAGCCTGATTAGTCATAGCATATTTCTTTAATTGGTTAAGACCTAAAACGTTCTGCTGGTCTGTCTAATGTAACATTTTTCACATTAAAGTGGAATTTTGTAAATTCCAGATACTGATATAATTATATAGTAATACTGGAACGCTAACTGTTATTGAAAATGTGAGCCGAAAGATACTGCCAGTTATTGGGCCATCTGTCTTTGTTGTACAGTCCGCTTAGAAAGTTGACAAGAAGATATAAAGAAATTAACATTCAATAATTTTGAAATAAGTTCTAGTAACTATTATGTATCTGAATTAAAAAGGTATATTCAAAGATTATTTATCAATTTTGGACAAGACTCTGCAACAGTTGTTTAACTAGCAACCACCCTACAAACGCATAGCAACCGTTTTACAAACAAGTGTTAAACAAAGAAGGGTGGCCCTATAACATATATCTGTCTCAGGCTCGTTTCTCGCTAAAAGCCTAAAAGAAACTTTCCAGTATTATTATACTTCAGTGATTCCAGAGGACTGAAGCAATTCTTCAAATTTTTTTCAGTAACATTTGTAGAGCAGACAATCAAACAATAGTTATTTGTACATCAAGGGACTAAAGTATAATTTTGTATTACGAATATGGAATATATTATCCGCTGTGATAACCGAGGAGAATAAACTATATGAGTAATAAAAATTACTTTAGTGCCAAGGTATACATTATATTTTTTTCAGAAATCGTTAAATCATTAATTAAAACATAAATAAATCGCATTATGTATTTGCAAAATGACAACTAGCTGTTGAGACGGGGATGGCTGTGATAACAAAAGTACTGTCAAATTGTCAAATTTTGTTATAAATTTCATTATTTTTTTTATATATTCATAGACGTGTTCTGCATGTGATCTGTATTAAATCCGATAAATTATTATCAAAGGTAAATAATAAATAAATTCACCAATAGTATTATAAAATAATTTGTTTGTTATTTTAGTTTTGTAATTCAACTTTGACATAAGAGACTGTGAAGTAAAATAAGAGTCTGTAAAGTTTAACTTCAGCTATTATTTTGTCTAACTTCACGTAGTAATATCGTGTACTTTAGTATCGATTTCGGAATAGTATATTCTACAACAAGTAATGGAATGGTACATATTCCACACGAGCAAAAAGTGTGTGAGTGTGGGATATGCCATTTCGTTACAAGTTGTAGACAATACTTTCTATAATAGGATTTTAGAAATTATACAAAAAATACAAAAACAAAACTGTTGAAAACGTCAAACTCAAATAAATAAAATTGATACAAACAGACGAAACTATAGTAACTGAATCAAGATACTTCATTTATCTCGCTAATATGCAGCTCCGATTCGTCGAAATTATTCCATACGCGGCTTATGGAATGATAGTTGTTCCAATACAGTTTTTAGTTGTAGAATGTGTAGTTTCCGGAAAAACGTTTATTTTTTCAGAACTTAAATAAAAAATAATTTTATTTATTGCTATAAGCTCTGAAATGAATTTTTACTTATTTTTATTATACTTAACAAAATACAAACATGTATCCATTCCCAAACAATAAAACATAAATTATTTATTTATTTCAACATCTCCAGTTATTACAAATTCACATTCTGCTACAGTTTTCCTTATTTAAAACAGTATTCAACAACGGGGTTTCATCATTCCAGGGACTATCTTCATTATAGACATATTCATACATAGAAGAGGGTAATTTTAGGGTGACATGTTTTTTGTTTGGGCTAACAGGAGCTGACACAGTTTGTACAGGAGAAATTACACTTAATTTAGGTCCAGAACATAGACTGGGTACACTTAAATATGATGGTTTATCATCTCTAACAAATACTGACAACTGGGAATGAGCTAGAGTTGCTGATGAATTTGCAAGGTTCTCAATACACGGACAGGACGTAGAAGAAGTTCGCAAAGCTTCGCTGCAGCATTCTAAAGAGTTTTCTATAAGAGATCCACAAGATTTCTTGCAAGGACTTCCATCGTTGATAACTTCCAATAATGATTCATTTCTGTGATGATATAAATGTTCTCCACTTGCAAATCTTAAACGTTTCGGTGATTCCAAGCTGCTGCATCTTGGCAGAGGGCTTCTAATTAAACTGTTTTTATTTTTTAATGAGCTTCGAGGGAAGCAGTTCATTTTTCCATTGTTGTCGGAAGGGATGTTGGATAAACCAGCTCGTTTTCTTTGGCGGTTTAATGATCGTTCTGCGTATTTGTCAATGTTTTCGCCGATTAGCCAATATGTCATTTGATCTCCTTTACCTTTCATGGAGACTACCCCGCGTTCGATTAAATGGTAGCCGCTTAATTTTGTTAGAAGCACTTTGCTTTCTTTACTACAATGTATTTTCAGTGCTATAATCATATTTATAAGTTAGAAATTGGGTTTTTGAGACGAACATTCAAGAAAAATAATCAATAAGTACAGTGTGGTCAGTGATTTTCTACCCGTTCAACACTATGCTAGTGTTTGTTGCCAATATAGAAACGACATATTTTAATTCAGTCTTTGTCTGCAAGGCAGAAATGTCAATAGTATTGTCTTACTTACTATCACCTTTTGAAGTCAAGATTTTAAATACTGTGATATACAATTTGGCTAAATTTATGTTTATATAAGAAATTAGAAAAAACTACAATTAAAATGAATGAAGGTACTTGTACATGTTAGTAGTTGCGGTTTCTCTATGAATAAAAAATAAATAAATACAAATAATATATTTGTTTATCCAAATCCTCTCAATAAATGTTCTATAACTACAGCGATTTTGAACAAGGAAAGTAACAGATTACCCACTAATGGGTATAATTTTGAGGAAAGTCACAAGTGAGTAATTTTCTATTTATGACAATAATAATAACACACAACACCTTGGTAACTACTTCGATTGATATTTTAATTTAGAAAATTTAAAGCATGTCACTGTAAAAATAAAATTTCTTTAATAAATTTTGCATTTATTAAGAGATGTTGGATAAAACGTTATACTTCACACGTGGGCAAAGTGGAATTACCCACGAGAGAAATTGTAGCACAAGAAGCCGAAGGCTGAGTGTGATAATTTTATCGAGAGGGTAATTCCACATAAAAATTTATTAAAAAAATATTATTTGACAGTGACATATACTTTAAATTTTTACTTACTTTGCCAGTTTATAAAGTAAATAACTATTGTCCTAATTTATAAAATAATAACTAATTTAATTATTGCATATTTATTTCTCATTCATTGCTAAATAAGAACAATTTCGTAATTTCTGATGTAAACTAGAAGCACGATGTTTTTCTGTCACTGATTACTAATTAGTTTGACAACAAATCACCTATATAATTTACAATTTATGTCGACAGATTTACCATCGCCATAATATAATCAGAATCTTCTTCAGAAATAACAATAGTATTAATCAATATTATCTGACATTATTAACATTAAAATTTGAATTGAATTGAATTGAAAGTTGAAAAGTTTTATATATCAAACAGGAACACATACACTTTTAGGAAAAACATTTCATGAAAATACAAACCATGAAAATACTTTGTACTTGAATGTACAAATGTCAAAAATTATTTAGAGATTTTACATCTACCGAAAATACGAGTACAAACGTCGAATGTTGAATGTTACAAATCTCGAAAAAACATTTGTAGAAACGCTTGGATAATATTATACATTTAGAAAGTATATATCTGGAATATACAAATGTCGAACAATACCTACAGATAATTAAATTAAAAATAAGTTCTGTGATTCGAGTTTGTGAAGCGTGAGTTGTATGGTCTAGAGGTTTGTTTGTTAGAAGTTCGATAAATGTATTTCTGGGATTTGTAACATTCGACATTGTTACTATTCCAACTTTCCAATGTAATTTAATCGTAATTTTCGACATTTGTACATTTGAGAAATGTATTGTTACCCGTGACAATTAAAAATCCGGCATACGATTCGCTTTATGCTGATTGGTCAGTGATTGGTGATAGCAACAGAGACAACAAGATAGTATTACGCACCCTGTAGAGAGTGATAGCGCAAAATAGTAGGTTGTACATTTTGGATCAGGATCTTTTTACTAGACGTACAAATCATTTTAGTATATAGGTGTAGAAAATCAATGAGTAAGGAGCATATTTAATAATATGATTTAGCTGTTTTGAATAAAGCCAAGCTAATTAAAACTAATTGAATTTAAAATTTCAAAGTGCCTTTCGATCGACTGTCTACTTATTTAACAATTACCGTACTTTCTGATCACTTTTCTATATTTTTTATTTACTCACGCAGTCCAGAAGACTCCATTCTACTAGCAGTGTTAACAGTATCTCCAAATAAACAATACCTAGGCATTTTTAGCCCAACAACTCCAGCGCAAACAGGCCCTAAAACCTTTCATTTTAAACCAGCCTTTTAAACCACAAAGTACCTATTCAATCTACCAGAATGAATTCCAATTCGCAGCTTTAGTTTTTCGCTCCGCATATGTCTGATAGTAAACTGTTTGACTTCTGTTAGTAAATGCAAAGACATTGTTGCTATTTCAGCTGCGTGTTGATCTCCATTGCTTATCGGAAGACCTGAGACGACCATGTATGCATCGCCGATTGTTTCGACTTTATATACATCGTAGTTTTCGATTATTGAATCGAAACATGTGTATAAATCGTTTAGGAAGTCTACGATCTAAAATATCGATGTTTAAAGTTAAAGAATACAGCAGAAGACTTTTTACAATGCAGGTATTAGACAACGAAGCACAACAAAAAATTAGCAAATCTATGGCTTAAAATATCATCGACAATTAAAGTAAAAGAAGCAAGAAGATAGTAGAAACAATGCAGGTACCAGCCGACAAAGCAAAGCAACCAAAGACGCATGAGAAAGAAGAAAATAATATTGTTCATGTTTAAAAAATAAGAAACATTTAACAAAAAATTAAACCGACGAAAATGAAAACTGAAAAGCGTAAAATAAAATAAACCTTTTTAGTTTAGTCGGCGTTCGTAGATTATTTATTGACTCAATAGTATATTGTGTATCTAGTAAGAAAAGTGATATATTCCCGGACGATGGTGGAAATTGCAGGACGAGCCGTAAGCTAGGCCTGCAACACCAGGAGTTTAGTTTAGTCAGCGATCGTAGATTATTTATTGACTCAATAGTATATTGTGTGTCTAGTAAGAAAAGTGATATATTCCCGGACGATGGTGGAAATTGCAGGACGAGCCGTAAGCTAGGCCTGCAACACCAGGAGTCCGGGAAGTTTATTTTTCCACGTGGTACACAATACTTTTTTTTTCAATCGATTTATATTCAATAATTAGTTATTTTATATTTCATTTATAAACGTCAGACAACCAACAGGACATAAAAATATTGCGTTGTTTTGATAAAAATATCTGAGGATAGGGTAACCATGGTTTGTTTATTTATTTTCACAAGCCTCAAATTTATTTGAATAGCTAAATCGTACGGGAATACTTTGCCAGTGTCCGGAATAGTATATTCTACAACAAGTAATGGAATGGCACATATTCCACACGAGCAAAAAGTTTGCGAGCGTGGGATAGGCCATTCCGTTACATGTTGTAGAATATACTTTCTATAAAAAGGTTTTGGAAATTATACAAAAATACAAATATAAAACTGTTGAAAACGTCAAACTCAAATAAATCAAATTAAAACAAACTGACGTAACCATAGTAACTGAATCAAGATACTTCATATGTCGAGCTAATAAGCGATTCTGATTCGTCGAAAATATTCCATACGCCGCGTATGGAATGTTAGTGATTCCATAACAATTTTTAGTTGTGGAATACCCAGTTTCCAAAACAGTGTTATAGAAAAGATATTATTTATAGTAACCTAGCAATGACACTAAAATACCGGATTAATGCACTTTGCGGTTCGAAAACACATCGGAAAGGAGTCAGTTTTCGCCGGATAAAAAAAAATTAGTTACTTACATTAGTTTAGGAGCTTAGTTATTAAGACTAAAAAGGTTTATTTTATTTTTCGATTTTCTGTTACTTTTTCGTCGGTTTTTAATTTTTTGTGCCTACCCACTTTTTACCCTTAGGGGTGGAAAAAAGAATAATCAAAATATGATAACCCAGTACAAAGTTATGCGTGGTAGAATCGGTTAATAGATAAAAATTCCCTATTTTCCTACCCTTACGAGAGATTTTTTTTCATATTTAAAAGGGACCAACTTCGAGATACAACCTATCCAATTAAAAAAGAATCATCAAAATTATATAACACTGTAAAAAGTTATGCGTGGTTGTACATAATAAAATATGCGCGTCGACTTGAAAACCTCTTCCTTTTTTTTTAGTCGTTTAAAATAAGATAATTTAATGCGATTTTTAAATTTGGATTAATTGCAATCTAATAGATATTATTATATTCGCAGAATTAATGTTTGAAATAAGTTTATTTGTAAAGCAAAGCGCAAAGCAAAAAACCAATGTTAAATAAATTAGCTTCAAAATGAAATAAACTTCATGCAGACTCACCTGTAGCGGTGTACTCACAGCCGACATTTCAGTAAACCCCACGATGTCGCTGAAATATATCGTAACACAATCGAAATTTTCTGCTTCAACTTTGTGTCCTTTTTTGAGCTGCTCAGCAACTGTTCGTGGTAACATTTCATACAGAAGAGCCTCTGAAATACAAAATAATGATTCAGTAACATGAGCGTTGTAGTTTAGTGTAATATTACAAGTAGTAATTTATTATTTTGTGTTTGCTATGCGCAGAGCAACGTAAAGTAAACGCACAATATTTCAGTATTTGTCTTGTCAGTGAACTCGAAACAAATTGCTTCAAAGTTCTTGGGATGTCGCTAGTTCATTTATCTTTTAGAACGTGCGTGTTTCTGCATTTTAGCGGAATTAATGTGAGGTTAGTTTTCATATTTTACAACTCACCAGTTTTCTTCTTTTCTTCTTGAAGCTGATCAGTTCTTTCATCTACAAGAACTTCTAAGTTGTTCGCGTATTTCTCCATCATCGCCATCATGTTATCAAAAATATTTGGTTTCCTAAATCATCATTTACTTTCAGAATGTTTTAAAATTAATAATTTTCCGTGCGTACTTACATGCCTTTCCGCAATGGTCGGAGTTTAGTACGAATGCTTTTTAGCTCCGGGCGATCGTCTGGATTCTCAGCCCAACATTCCCGAAGACATTCACGAACGAAATCAAAGCTGTTTTCCAGACATTCTAGCTGCGGTCTGTAGGAAAATTGCATTTATAAAGTATTATAAAAGTTTTAACTTTTAAATTGAGTTATATACCTATATGCAGAAGTGCCAGGAGAAGGAATTCTGACAATTCGGTGAAGAATCTCAGCAATGGAGAGTCCTGTATCTCCGAAAGGACCTTTTCGTCCATGGAGCTCGAATAGAATAATGCCGAAGGAGTATACGTCGCCCTTTTGTGAGCCTTTTGGTTGGTCATACGCGCTGTAGGTTTGGGCAGCCCTAAGATGTTCTGGTGCGCGATAGAGCAACACTAAAAAGAAAAAACTTTCGTTGCAGAACAATTTTAGAGAAAAACGCTTCAAGTAAAACTTGTAGAAAATTATATTTCCTATCTGTTTTATTTGAAGCATTTTTCTCTAAAATAATTCAGGAACGTTTTACAGCCATGCAAACATAGCATTGTTGCAATCAACGAATTGTAATCAGATAAATGGTGCTGTCAAACCTTTCTGAATTATTTTAGAGAAAAATACTTCAAGCAATACTTACAGAGAATTAAATTTTCTATTTGTTTTATTTGAAGCATTTTTGTCTAAAGTAATTCAGGAACGTTTTACAGCCTTGCAAACATAGCATTGTTGCAATCAACGAATTGTAATCAGATAAATGGTGCTGCCAAGCCTTTCTGAATTATTTTAGAGAAAAATACTTCAAGTAAAACTTGCAGAGAATAAATTTTCTATCTGTTTTATTTGCAACATTTTTCTCTAAAATAATTCAGGAACGTTTTACAGCCTTGTAAACACAGCATTGTTGAAATCAACGAATTGTAATCAGATAAATGGTCCTGCCAAGCGTTCCTAAATTATTTTAGAGAAACATACTTCAAGTAAAACTTGTAGGCAACTAAATCTTCTACCTGTTTTATTTGAAGTATTTTTCTCTAAAGTAAATCAGGAACGTTTTACAGCCATGCAAATATAGCATTGTTGCAATCAACGAATTGTAATAAGAGAAATAGTGCTGCCGAGCCTTTCTGAATTATTTTAGAGAAAAATACTTCAAGTAAAACTTGCAGGGAATTAAAATTTCTATCTGTTTTATTTGAAACATTTTTCTCTAAAATTATTCAGGAACGTTTTACAGCCATGTAAACATAGTATTGTTGAAATCAACAAATTGTAATCAGATAAATAATCCTGCCAAGCGTTCCTATCTTATTTTAGAGAAAAATGCTTCAAGTAAAACTTGTAGAGAATTATATTTTTTATCAGTTTTAATTGAAGCATTTTTCTCTAAAATAATTCAGGAACGTTTTACAGCCTTGCAAACATAGCATTGTTGCAATCAACGAATTGTAATAAGATAAATGGTGCTGCCAAGTTTTTCTGAATTATTTTAAAGAAAAATACTTCAAGTAAAACTTGCAGAGAATTAAATTATCTATCTGTTTTATTTGAAACATTTTTCTCTAAAATGATTCAGTAACGTTTCAGAGCCGTGCAAAAATGGTATTGTTGCATTCATGTTCACGCCTTTGTTGCAATTAGATAAATGTTTCCGTCAAGCGTTCCTGAATTATTTTAGAGAAAAATGCTTCAAGTAAAACTTGTAGATAATTAAATTTTCCAACTGTTTTATTTGAAGTATTTTTCTCTTAATCGATACAGAAACGTTTTACAGCAATGCAAACATGTTATTGTTGCAATCAACGAATTGTAGTCAATTTAAGTAATACTTACTTTGACATTCGTCTAGAATCCTCTCAGGATCCTTCAAGACATGGTCCTCTGCCCCTCTTTTGAACTCATGTAGACCAAAATCTGTTATTTTGACGACCCATCGGGAGTCGACCAGACAGTTGCCTGTGTGAAGAGCTCCATGGAAACGAATAGGAGATTCATGGAGGTAAATCATACCCTGTAAAGATCTATTGTTAAATTATATTTTGGAGAAGAAGAAATAGACTTACCCTCAAGATGTCTTCGACGAGGGATGCTATGAACATGTTGTCCAGTTTGACGTCTTCGTTTTCTAGAATATCCTAAAAGACAAGCTTATTATAACAAGAGCTATGGTCTCATTGGGTGTAACGCACTTTTAGGCTTCCTCTTGCACAGTATTCTGTAACGATACAAATATTGGGAGAATCAGTACATGCACCGATGAATCCATTGAGATTGTCGTGTCTTAGATCTCTCATCTATAAGATTCAAGATAAATTAATGCAGAAATTCATTTAAAAATCATTTGAAAGTATTGTGAAGTCCGCCAAAACCCGAAGAATGGTAATAAAACGATTCAGCATCCGTCAAATTAAAAGTACAAAAGAACATATTTAATTGTTTTGTTACTATCCTTTGGGTTTTGTTAGGTTACACTGTAGTACCATTTTAAGTTCTTTCTTCATTTCTCTGGTGATATCAATAGATTTCTTGTGAACCTTTTTAATAGCAAACAACCGTCCTTTATACACTCCCACTTGAGTAAATATCGACGAATATCGAAAGTCTGAATCTGGGTTTGAACTAAGAGACACTTGGCTTGACCTCACTAAGGGATGGTTCACCTAAAGAGAAATTAGAGTCACGTTTTGTAGCTGAAGAGCCTTAGGTTAATTATACCCTAGTATATCCTTTAGTTCCTCCGGTATCACCTATAACTTGAATATCTCTAAAATCAACTTTCCAGAGAAGACTGTCTAACTCTTGTTCGTATTTCCAGTTCCGGTACAGTACCAACGCGGCTATTGTTAGTGCCAGAAGGGCACTACCAGCTACTCCTGCTGTTATTTCTACTGTGTGGGCTGCAAGGAATAAAACAGAAGAAGGACAAAATAGTATATTAAGGTCAACCATACGGGCTGAAGATAGCTCAACATGAACATGACTTTTTTGAAACAAGATATCATTATTATAATAAATGAAACATATAATGTTTTATACCTACGTTTGTAGATAAAAGTCCAAAGTTTTGTCATAAATTTTAAAAAGCTAATTTTGTTTACAAATTATACATGAACATAATTGTCAAAATAGTCAAATATATGCCACACATTCCCATGAACGACTACAGTAATGCAAATAATGTGTATATTTATAAATATCATCGTCTATAACATACTAAAATTATTTTACATTTGAATTTACAGTTTTTGAGAAACAAAAATATACCAAAGAACACACTTTTTGGTATTTTTATTTGTTTCTCAAAAACTGTAAATTCAAATTGAAAATAAACTTAATATGTTATAGATGATCATATTTACAAATATAAGAATTATTTTCATTACTGCAGTCGTTCATGGGAATGAGAGACACAGTATCAAAGTTCTGAATTTTTGACCAACTAGACTTCAACGAATATTTTTTTATAGTTTAATACTCCAGTTACCCTTTTCATCCACATATATAAATACTAGAATGTTCAAAGACCTTACTGTAATAAGTGTTTTGTTTTTCGATAAGAATAATTGTAAGAAATAATTTATTTAAATTTGAATTTGCAAAACAAAATTTATGGGAGTGAACGAACCCAACGAAAATATGTACTTCATCTGACATTGCAATGTACAAGTCACTGTAAAAAATCCATGAAATTTTGACGGATGGAAGTTGTTGGACCATAAAGAACATGAAAATAAATGAAGAATACAGAATTTGATGTTTTTTTTTTTTAAATAAAGGATTCGTTCTTTCGTCGCGTATGTTTGACCTTAAGTATCAAGAATGGTAAAGGCAGTTTACTGATGGAAGATAATGTTTCGAAATTGAGCAAATTTGAATATAATTTTTTTTTTAGTAACGCTGAAACCAAGTTTTTCTGTACACTTATATTTGAGAATGAGAGACAGTTAGTAGTAAATAAAAATTAGCAAGAAAAATATTGGATTCTTGTCAGCCATGCGGAAATAAATCAACCAGAAAAATAAGATACAAACATAGGATGTAAAAAAGGATTTAAAGAAGACATACTTATGCATTTTTCGCCGCGAAATCCACAAGGTGGCACAGCTATTGGAGGGTATGGACTTCTTATCCAGTCTATGTTAGCTGTCAAGTGCAGAATCTACGCAATATTAAATGTTAAATTAATGCAAAACACCAAAAAGCTTTTAATAAATTAATTAAAACACCCTAAAAATTAACTTTAAAACTTTTCCTAACTTTGTTCACAACCTTTTTAGCTTTAATGTATTCATTTAAGCTTGTAATGAATGAAAATTAATATTCGAGCACTCTTACAGGTAAGTTCGTTCCGTTTAGCTCTGCACCAGGTAGGAACATTCCAACGGGGTAGAGGCCGTACTCGTTGTGTAGATGAGGATGTCTTCTTCGAGCTAGAAGAGTGTAGTTTCCTTCAGCATCACCATTTTCGTCCATGTATACCATGTAACTATTCAACAAAATAAATAAATAAAAATATCATATTGTCGATACTCATTTTGAGGTGGCGCTCAGCTGTTGCAGATCTCGATAAATAATATATTATTTATGCGTTACCAGCCGCCAATTATATTAGCGGAGTAAAATAAAAAAAAAAAAAACAGAAAATTAAACCGACAAAAAAAAAAATGAAAAGCGAAAAATAAATAATAGTTTTTTACTTTATAAGTGGACAAAGTAAGGAATTTCCCACGAGAGAAATAGCCGAAGGTTGAGTGTAATAATTTTATCGAGTGGGTAATTCCACTTTGCCCACGTGTGAAGTATGATGTTTTATCCAACACCTCTTAATAAATGCAATATTTATTAAAGAAATATTATTTGACAGTGACATTTGCTTTAAATTTTCTAAATTAAATTGTCAATGAAAGTAGTTACCAAGGTGTTGTGTGTTATTATTGTTATAAATAGAAAATTACTCACTAGTGACTTTTCTCAAAATTATACCCACTAGTGAGTAATCTGTTACTTGCCTTGTTTAAAATCTCCATAGTTACAGAGCACTTATTGAGAGGTGTTGGATAATAATTATTTACTTTACAAGTGGGCAAAGCAAGGAATTACCACGAGTGAAATTTTAGCACACGAATCCGAAGGCTGAGTGTGATATTTTTATCGAGTTCGTACTTCCACTTTGCCCCTGTGTGAAGTATAACGTTTTATCCAACACCTCTTAATAAATGCAAAATTTATTAAAGAAATATTATTTGACAGTGACACATGCTCTAAATTTTCTCAAAATTGGAAGCAGATAGAAGAAAACTGCACATGACATTTTATACTCAAAATATTATTGCCAACAACTTTTATTTGAAACTTTTTTTCATAGCTGGTTCCATATTTAAAATAAATTGTCTTGGGAGAATTCAACATTAATGTAAGAAACAAGCAAGTGGATATTTTGCTTTTGGCAAGCTGAACGAAGCCAAAAACTTCAATCGAAGATAATGAAGCGTTGCCATGGATACCACAGTCGCTATAACATACAACGATTACAGAGTTTTTTCAAATAATATAAAATAACAAGAGAAACATAAAAAATTAGTACTCTAATTTTGTATTCTAACTGTAACAAGGGAAAATACACTGTAGAAAATTACGAAACATGTTTTTTAATTTTACGGAAGGTGAAAGAATGTTGGAAACAAAAAAAATATAGGAATATTTAGCTTGAATCTTCCTCTTTTCAATGATTTATGAATTATGAATCATTTGATATTGTTCATCCAGAGTAGAGAAATAAGTGAAGTTACATTTGAATTAGCAATAAATTTTTCCAACGACCACAACGAAAAGTATAGTGCTTGCCAAAATAAATGGTTACGGGCAGTAAAAATTTTTCGGTAATATTTATAATAATCGCATAAAATAAAAATTACAGACCGATGGACCAATCTGTATACAAATTGTTCTAATATCCCTGACGCATTTTTACTCATTTTAAGTAAACAGCAACGCTATTACAATGATTTCAGGGCGATAAAATTAGAGGCATTGGATTCAAAATTAGCCCTTTGATATAAAACGAATTCTAAACTCACATTCATCCGGCTTTAATATCAAACTACTGATGTTTCAAATTCGCCCGAGTTTTGAATGTTCACTTTACTGTACAATTAGAACTGCGTTGCCACCCAATTAAAGTTTAAATCACGACCCAATTAGCAAGATAAATGCTTCTTTTTACACGGGAAATTTTCACAATAAACAAATCAATTTAAATGCAAATTCGACTGTAGATTATGTTCTATAGACTTGTGGTTTTTACACGGATGATGCGCGGAGCTTTGTACTTTGTTTCGACGGTAAAGTTGAGCTTGGAGCTTTTGACAATGGTTTAATTTTGTTTTGTTTGTGACGTACATACTGATTTTCACTTCCAGAAGAAGAAACATCTATTTATTTGATTCCATGATTTGTACACTACGCATAAGAGACTGACAATTTTGTTTGTCATCTATGTAGCTTTGCATAATGAACTCAATGGATAAAATATTCAACAAAAAAATCAAATTTTTGCTTAGTTTTTGATGTGTTACGATTTTTCTAATTCAAGGATGTTTTGGTCAACCTTGCGATGTGCTATACTCCATTTGAAAATGAGAAAGTGTAATAAATCAGTCTCTCAAAGACATTCCATTATTTGCTCAGGAATTGTCGAAAAGGCTGAATTAAACTTAAACAAATATATGTTCATCATATTATTGTGGATATTGCAGCAAATAGCGATATTACGGTACTTCGTTTACTTCCTTGTCTCTTCAAATCAGTCCAACTGAATTAGTGTAGGCTCAAGTGTTGGGTGAAGTAGCGCGAAACACTACTACTTTTAAATTGTAATGTAAAAAATCTGTTGTGGGCAGCACAATACCTCCCGCCATAGATTTCTTATCAAACAATGCAGGAATACGGACCACACCTATCAAGAAACGCTCATTCCTTCAAAAAAATTATGACATATGTCAAAAAATGACATTTTTCTTCAAACATCATAAAAGTACGTTGTTATGTATTTGCATTCAACAAGCAGAAGTTCAATATTGTCGCCGCCGGCGTAAAAGTGTATCCTTGGCAACACATTTACGCCCGCGGCGGACAAACTAAAATATTATGAAAAATAGTTAGGTTGTAATTCAATAATTTGACAGTTAAAAATGAAACAAATAAACAAAAATAACAAAACAGCATATTCTACGGCAACTTGAAATGCTAGATAAGACAGAATATTTTTTGAAGTTTTGAGCATTTTATAATATTTATAATTTTGTTTTCTATATTTGAAGAAAAAATAGCATGTGTTATTTGGAGTAAATGTGTCTTTGGGTGCTTCGCATGTAATTGTTCGACTCGCTTCGCTCGTCGTTCAAACTTACATGCTCAGCACCCAAAGTATCACATTTACTCCTAATGACACAATCTACTATTTTCAACTGTTGTTTTTTTTTTCGAAAACAGTTATCAAAATATAATTATTCTTTAATGTGTTGTAATTCGTAAATGGTGACAGTAAGAGGAAAATGTTTCAAACTAAAATTGTAGATAAATAATATTTGAAACATTATTTTAATAAAAAAATTTTCAGGGAGATAAAAACAATTGACGATCTTCCAAAATAACTTTTTGACACTTGAGTTTAAATATCACTCATGAAACTTTTAATTTGATACCAAACATGGTAGGATTTATGCAAAATTTATAAAATAACTTGATAGGGCTTCAAGTAAACTACCACTTCCGGTTATTGGATTTTCACAAAAAACTAAGGCACTATAATATATGAGTTTTCTCATCCGCCATTTTGGGTCCAAGTGTCATAAATAAAACAAATTATTGGAATCCAGTTACTTTAATTCTTTTCTGTCAAATTTGAAGTTGATATTGATTAATAATTGTGATATATCATTCTCTTAATTATTATATTTCATATCTAACAGGTAAGTGTACCTACAGAATACTTTCTAATATATTA